>OY744554.1:2948621-3071121 GCA_963556195.1 Sepiola atlantica | reverse complement strand
TTATGCAAACATTGGTAAAAATAACAGAATTTGTCTGTTTAATTATAGCTTTTTTTATTTTATTCTTCAGTTTTTCTGATGGTCTTTTTTGCATTAAAATAAAAAAAAATTAATAAACATTCCATAGGTTTCACGAACGTTTTCAATTCTTTGGCGAATCATCCTCAGGTGTCAAAAGCAAATGAACAAAAATACATATACATACACACACACATACAGCGGTTTGAAAAATCAATGACATAACCTCGAGATTATGTTCTATATGTGCACATAGGTCCGGAAACGCTTGTTTCCGAGTTATCCTTTGAAACAAATACCGATCAAAATTCTCTATCGTAAAATCGACAGCGCACTCTTATTTCTAAAATATGGGATCCATAAACACTATCTCCGAGTGTCAGGATCACAGGACAGATAAAATAAGCCTGGGTTTGGTGTTGCCAACTACACCAACAGAACCATGAAAAAATGACACAAAACAAATATAAAAACCGTGGAGTTCAGATGATCTGAGCGTCACGACCAGGTCGGCATCCTGCGATTTTTGGGTCCTTATTTCAGGTAACAGAATACAACGTAGAAAATCCAGGTAGCTAAATATGATCAGCACGAAGCAAAGACCACGCAGACGAAGAAATAGACAATAAAGGAAATTAGACTCGTAACGGAATGCGATTACAAAACCAACCTCCACACAAAGGCGTTCCTTTACACATATAGAACAGAGTCCGAAGTTATGCCATCAATTTTCCGAACAACCTATTGAAGAATTTAAAGAAAGCCAAACTCAACCGTAAAAAAAAAATGGATGTGTAGATAGGGTATGTTTTTAATCATTTTTTAACTTTATGCCGTTTTCCTGAACTATGATTTGAGCTAGAATAGGCGCATGCTATGGTAGAAACCTATCTATTGTTTGATAGTGTTTAGAGTTGTAGATTATGGTGAACTCAGTGAGTCAACAAAGACTTTTATGATGGATGGGTTTTATTAGTGTAGATTAATGGAAATTAAATGTGAGGTTGAAATCTAACATGTGGAAGAAAAGGAGGTTTTGGTGATCGTATATTCTCTTATTTCGGTTTTGTTGCATTCTTCGCATGGAATTGAATATTTAC
The DNA here is from genome assembly GCA_963556195.1 of Sepiola atlantica. Lineage (NCBI taxonomy): Eukaryota > Metazoa > Mollusca > Cephalopoda > Sepiida > Sepiolidae > Sepiola > Sepiola atlantica. The sequence continues at coordinate 3,070,003 of OY744554.1, read as the reverse complement.
AAGCGTAAGATGTTTGGAATAACATTTTTCATGATTGCGATTTCTATATAAAAACCGTGGAGCTCAGATGTTCTGAGCGTCACGATCCGATCGGCATCCTGCAAATGTTGGTCCATCTTATTTCAGGTAACAAAAGACCAAATCCAGGTAAATAAATATGATCAGCACAAAGCAAAGACCACGCAGACAAAGAAATGAATCACAAAATAAACCTGGGCCTGGTGTTGCCACCAATAAAACCATGAAAAAAATGACATCAAACAAATAGAAAAGTCGTATGGTTCAGAAGAAATATCTAAGCGTCGTGGTCAGCAGGGGCCCCTTTTAATAGTCAACATGGGGGATCCAGTCGGCATCCTACGATTGTTGTAAGACACCTTCATTGAGCTGGTAATTGGAAATTTTGGATACTGTAGGGAGTATAAAATTGAAAATATACATTTCTTATAAAACCCTACAAATATATATATTAATTTTTTTTATTTTTTAAACGATATTTCACCCCAAACAAGGCAGGACGCCACTGTAGACATAAGGGGCTACTGAGAATTAGGGAGTAGGTTTAGGGTGTCGTTCTAAGTTGGGAGCTGTGCAGCGAGATGTCTGTTTACATTAGTTTTAAACTTCTGCATGTCGGTACTGTCAGGGAAACAGGGGGCAGAGAAGGAGTTCCAGAGGCTGGCAAAACGAGGAAAGAAGCTATTGGAGTAGAAGGCTCTCCGGCATCTGGGGACCTCCACAGTGAATGGATGTGATTTAGCTGTTTGTCGAGTTGGTCTAGTGAATTTACGTCGAGGGGGCACCAGGGTAGCTAGTTCATCGGAGCATAATCCATTGAAGTATTTGTAAAACAACCACAAGGATGCATCATTGCGGCGATGGGAAAGGGGCTGGAGCTTGGTGGATAGTGACGGACTTATTAAGTTGCCGACTCTTTTTTGGACCTTGTCTAGGAGGGAGAGACTAGTGGATGATGCACCGGCCCAGATGTGGCAACAATACTCCATACATGGGCGGATGGTGGCTTTGTAGAGATACAGGATAATGTCAGGTATGAGGAGTTTACTAGCACGGTAGAGGAAGCCCACCTTCTTTGCAGCAGCCTTGGCAATGTCTTCAATGTATTTGTTCCAATTCATGCTACCTGTTAGTGTTCTAATCTACTATTCATAATTACTGGTTGTACTTAATTCTATACTAAATTGACTTAGGATCACGGGTAAAATTAGTCTCGTGTTGCCATATAAACAAACAAAACAATGAAAAAATTACACTGAATCAAACATAAAAGCGGTGCGGCTCAAACTAAAATACAATCTTCATGATCAATAGCGACTCCTTTGATAGCCAATATGGGGAACCGGGTCGGCATCCTGCGAATGTTGGCCCTTTTTATTTCAGGTAACAATAGACCAAAAACAAGTAAATAAATATGATCTGCACAAATCAACGACAACACACAGAACGAAATGGACCGCAAACAAAAATAAGACTAGTAATGGGGGAGTGGTATTACAAAAATAAGACTAGTAATGGGGGAGTGGTATTACAAAAATAAGACTAGTAATGGGGGAGTGGTATTACAAAAATAAGACTAGTAATGGGGGAGTGGTATTACAAAAATAAGACTAGTAATGGGGGAGTGGTATTACAAAAATAAGACTAGTAATGGGGGAGTGGTATTACAAAAATAAGACTAGTAATGGGGGAGTGGTATTACAAAAATAAGACTAGTAATGGGGGAGTGGTATTACAAAAATAAGACTAGTAATGGGGGAGTGGTATTACAAAAATAAGACTAGTAATGGGGGAGTGGTATTACAAAAATAAGACTAGTAATGGGGGAGTGGTATTACAAAAATAAGACTAGTAATGGGGGAGTGGTATTACAAAAATAAGACTAGTAATGGGGGAGTGGTATTACAAAAATAAGACTAGTAATGGGGGAGTGGTATTACAAAAATAAGACTAGTAATGGGGGAGTGGTATTACAAAAACAAGACTAGTAATGGGGGAGTGGTATTACAAAAATAAGACTAGTAATGGGGGAGTGGTATTACAAAAATAAGACTAGTAATGGGGGAGTGGTATTACAAAAATAAGACTAGTAATGGGGGAGTGGTATTACAAAAATAAGACTAGTAATGGGGGAGTGGTATTACAAAAATAAGACTAGTAATGGGGGAGTGGTATTACAAAAATAAGACTAGTAATGGGGGAGTGGTATTACAAAAATAAGACTAGTAATGGGGGAGTGGTATTACAAAAATAAGACTAGTAATGGGGGAGTGGTATTACAAAAATAAGACTAGTAATGGGGGAGTGGTATTACAAAAATAAGACTAGTAATGGGGGAGTGGTATTACAAAAACAAGACTAGTAATGGGGGAGTGGTATTACAAAAATAAGACTAGTAATGGGGGAGTGGTATTACAAAAATAAGACTAGTAATGGGGGAGTGGTATTACAAAAATAAGACTAGTAATGGGGGAGTGGTATTACAAAAATAAGACTAGTAATGGGGGAGTGGTATTACAAAAATAAGACTAGTAATGGGGGAGTGGTATTACAAAAATAAGACTAGTAATGGGGGAGTGGTATTACAAAAATAAGACTAGTAATGGGGGAGTGGTATTACAAAAATAAGACTAGTAATGGGGGAGTGGTATTACAAAAATAAGACTAGTAATGGGGGAGTGGTATTACAAAAATAAGACTAGTAATGGGGGAGTGGTATTACAAAAATAAGACTAGTAATGGGGGAGTGGTATTACAAAAATAAGACCAGTAATGGGGGAGTGGTATTACAAAAATAAGACTAGTAATGGGGGAGTGGTATTACAAAAATAAGACTAGTAATGGGGGAGTGGTATTACAAAAACAAGACTAGTAATGGGGGAGTGGTATTACAAAAATAAGACTAGTAATGGGGGAGTGGTATTACAAAAATAAGACTAGTAATGGGGGAGTGGTATTACAAAAATAAGACTAGTAATGGGGGAGTGGTATTACAAAAATAAGACTAGTAATGGGGGAGTGGTATTACAAAAATAAGACTAGTAATGGGGGAGTGGTATTACAAAAATAAGACTAGTAATGGGGGAGTGGTATTACAAAAATAAGACTAGTAATGGGGGAGTGGTATTACAAAAATAAGACTAGTAATGGGGGAGTGGTATTACAAAAATAAGACTAGTAATGGGGGAGTGGTATTACAAAAATAAGACTAGTAATGGGGGAGTGGTATTACAAAAATAAGACTAGTAATGGGGGAGTGGTATTACAAAAATAAGACTAGTAATGGGGGAGTGGTATTACAAAAATAAGACTAGTAATGGGGGAGTGGTATTACAAAAATAAGACTAGTAATGGGGGAGTGGTATTACAAAAATAAGACTAGTAATGGGGGAGTGGTATTACAAAAATAAGACTAGTAATGAGGGAATGGTATTACAAAAATAAAACCAGTAATGGGGGAGTGGTATTACAAAAATAAAACCAGTAATGGGGGAGTGGTATTACAAAAATAAGACTAGTAATGGGGGAGTGGTATTACAAAAATAAGACCAGTAATGGGGGAGTGGTATTACAAAAATAAAACTAGTAATGGGGGAGTGGTATTACCAAAATTAAGACTAGTAATGGGGGAGTGGTATTACAAAAATAAGACTAGTAATGGGGAGTGGTATTACAAAAATAAGACTAGTAATGGGGGAGTGGTATTACAAAAATAAGACTAGTAATGGGGGAGTGGTATTACAAAAATAAGACTAGTAATGGGGGAGTGGTATTACAAAAGCAACCCATAAACATAAAGAGGCTCGTTTACACCTATAGAACATAGTCCGAAGTTATACCATCGATTTTCTGAACATTCTGTATACAATCACTGTTCGCATAGACGACCAAAGGGTCACGGGTCGTCTATGATCTGTTGTTACTTCAGCATTTATGACGTCATAAAGGATTTCTTCAATCTGTTTCAATGGATGACGGCATCCCTTTGTGACATCATCCATTGTACACGGAGACAAACAGACAAGATAGCAAGCAATATTAAGAATATTTTTTTTATAAAAAGATATATTTATTCAATATTAATAAAAAAAAAGAAAAAAAGAATTAATTAAAAAAAAAAATTTTTTTTTATGAATTATAAAAGTTTTAAAAAGTTTTATTCAACTACAAATAAAAAAAATAAGAAACATATATCACACTGATCCATTCGGTGAAAAATTAAACTATTCAATAAATAATTAATAAATCCCTTATTCGTCACTTGGACATTGTTTAGTTCAATATCGAGAAATCCTGATTCCTTATATATAATCGTATCACAGTCCAAAGTTTTCCTCGAATGTTAGGCTGGCTTGGCAGGCCGAGAGCAGACTTGAAGCGTTTCCACGAATAACGGCGATAGAGAGGCGCTCGTAAAACCAAGACAATTCGCGATTGTCTCCGGTTGCACGTCATTAATAGACCAAGGCTGCCGAGGAAGTCGCACGTAGCAGAGCCAATCACTCCATTCGTTTCCAAAAAAAAGAAATAAAAAAATTAATAAAATTTTTCTTTTCGAAACCAACATACACGCATCAGGAAGTTTCATCGAATGTCCGGCTGGCTTGGCAGGTTGAGAGTAGGCTCGAGGCGTTTCCACGAATAATGGCAATAGAAAGATGCTCGTAAAGACAATCCATGATGGTCCCTTGTGTGGCACGTCATTTACAGATCAAGGCTGCCGAAGTCGTCGCGCGTGGTGGTGCCTATCACTCCACAGCGATCGGTTGAAACACAAATCTGCCGAGAAGACCGGCATATTTTGACCGCTTTCGGCTCTCTGCCGATTGTCCATATTTATTCACCCCCTTTTCAGGGGAGGTTAGACACAAGGTCAGGTGTGGTTTGGAAAAGCCACCGCACTAGTATTATAATATGAGCACAACCTCCCATTAGAAAATTCAAATATTTCAGATTTACATTCAATTTCATCCATAGTCATTAGACATTAATTAAGCAAGATTCCCTGAATTTCAATTTCTTCTTAAGACATCTTAAGCTTAAATTTTAAACATTTTCTAGAATCAAAATGATGTAATGGATTTTGATCGAAACTAGAATAAGGATTCTAGACATAAGGTTTAGTATCATCGGATGTTAATTTTAATCTGCGTAAGGGGACATAAAAGTGGTGCAAAACTGTTCTGTTCGGGTTTATTTACCAAGAGGTTAGACACAGTCAGGTGTTGCTTTGAAAAGCCAGCATACTTGTTGACGTGCACTCTGGCCTACAGAAAATGCCTGAGCAGCCCCGTCGGCATTCCTAAGATGGGGAGGTATTGCTGCCACATCTGGGGAGGTGCCGCGCAGAGCACCCCTTTTTTTTTGCCTTGACAAGGTACAAAATCAACTTGGCAATCTAGTGGGGGATGATCTCTTCTGTTATCTACAACCGCTTTCTCACAGAAGAGACGTTGCTAGTCTCTCTCTACTCTATCGTTATTTCCATGGAAGGTGCTCGACTGAGCTCCAATCTCTGGTTCCTCCTTGTAAGACATTCACAGCAAGAACTCGTCTTATTACCACAACTGCAAAGAACTTTCTTCTTCCTTATAGCTCCTTTCTCACAGAAGAGACGTTGCTAGTCTCTCTCTACTCTATCGTTATTTCCATGGGAGGTGTTCGACTGAGCTCCAATCTCTGGTTCATCCTTGTAAGACATTCACAGCAAGAACTCGTCTTATTACCACAACTGCAAAGAACTTTCTTCTTCCTTATAGCTCCTTTCTCACAGAAGAGACGTTGCTAGTCTCTCTCTACTCGATCGTTATTTCCATGAAAGGTGCTCGACTGAGCTCCAATCTCTGGTTCATCCTTGTAAGACATTCACAGCAAGAACTCGTCTTATTACCACAACTGCAAAGAACTTTCTTCTTCCTTATAGCTCCTTTCTCACAGAAGAGGCGTTGCTAGTCTCTCTCTACTCTATCGTTATTTCCATGAAAGGTGCTCGACTGAGCTCCAATCTCTGGTTCCTCCTTGTAAGACATTCACATCAAGAACTCGTCTAATTACCACAACTGCAAATAACTTTCTTCTTCCTTATAGATCCTTTCTCACAAAAGAGGCGTTGCTAGTCTCTCTCTACTCGATCGTTATTTCCATGAAAGGTGCTCGACTGAGCTCCAATCTCTGGCTCCTTCTTGTAAGACATTCACAGCAAGAACTCGTCTTATTACCACAACTGCAAAGAACTTTCTTCTTCCTTATAGCTCCTTTCTCACAGAAGAGACGTTGCTAGTCTCTCTCTACTCTATCGTTATTTCCATGAAAGGTGCTCGACTGAGCTCCAATCTCTGGTTCCTCCTTGTAAGACATTCACAGCAAGAACTCGTCTTATTACCACAACTGCAAAGAACTTTCTTCTTCCTTATAGCTCCTTTCTCACAGAAGAGACGTTGCTAGTCTCTCTCTACTCTATCGTTATTTCCATGAAAGGTGCTCGACTGAGCTCCAATCTCTGGTTCCCCCGTTTAAGAACTCATCTTACTACCACAACTGAGAAGAACTTTCTTTTCTCCCCCCATGTGCCTAGTCTCAGGTAAAACTTCCATGAACAAAGTTTCTTCCCAAGAACTTCCATTTGTGGAACACGTTACCATGGGATTGCTTCCCTGCAGACGACAACACGGTCGTCTTCAAATCCAATGTCAACAAATACTTGCTATAAACCCTTCCCCATAAGTAATCAAACTTTCTTCATTCCGTTCGTCATTTTCAATCCTCTCATCATATTCTTCATCATTCGCCTGACAATCTATTTTGTTAACTCTTATCCTTGGGTGACACATTAGCAAAAAAAAAAATGCTAACGCGCACGGATATTTGTTGAGGCTGTTTACATGTAATTTGCCCAAAAAAGTAGAAACTTATATAGGAAAGTGATCCCCCACCCCTCCTAACATCTAAAATAATAAAAATTTTCATAATTTTTTTTCATAGCGGATATTTGTTGAGGCTGTTTACATGTAATTTGCCAAAAAAAGTAGAAACTTTTTTTTTTTTTTTTAGGGTCGAAATACGAGAGGTGAGATTCGGTGGCCAAGAAAAGGGTGCTCACTTTACGTATAACTTATATAGGAAAGTGATCCCCCCTCTCCTAAAATCTAAAATAATAAAAATTTTCATAATTTTTTTTCATAGCGGATATTTGTTGAGGCTGTTTACATGTAATTTGCCAAAAAAAGTAGAAACTTTTCTTTTTTTTAGGGGTCGAAATACGAGAGGTGAGATTCGGTGGCCAAGAAATGGGTGCTCACTTTACGTATAACTTATATAGGAAAGTGACCCCCCCCCCTCTCCTAAAATCTAAAATAATAAAAATTTTCATAATTATTTTTCATAGCGGATATTTGTTGAGGCTGTTTACATGTAATTTGCCCAAAAAAGTAGATACTTTTTTTTTTTTTAGGGGTCGAAATACGAAAGGTGCACTTCTATAAATTTACCCAATTTTTTTTTCTTTTTAACATTTTCTGGGTTAGGAGTTAGGATTAGTCTTTCGCTAGAAGTGACAGAAATCATTGAGTCCTTCGGGAAATTGAACGCGCTGACACAGATTGTAGAAATTAATGTCTTCCAAAAGTTATCGTCTGCTGCAACCTGATTGGTTAATAGTTTCGTCAACTCTCGGGCGCTTCCGAGACCTGACCGAACGTTGACGACGCGAAGTCACGGAAACGCGGTGCGTTTTCTATAAGAGTACCAAAATTTCACTTTTATTTTCACAGCTTACTTACTTGGCCTTTTGGCTAAGATCAAAGTGTAGTATCTGTTTCGATGGATACTACACCTTTATAGACCGGTACCTTCGGGTATTGATTCCGCCGGTTTGAGGGTTTGTCCTGTGCAGTTCTAGGAGGTCCACCCTCCCAGGCTTTGCCTTCTCACCCTTTTGAAAAGGGGTTAGTTTATTGCTAATCGCTACCAGGGAATGCCGACGGGGCTGCCCAGGCATTTTTTGAGGATCACAAGTGCTCTTCCTCTAGGGTGCTGACTTATCAAATCCCACTTTCCGACCTTGTGTCACATTTTACTTTGTGGGAGGTAGATAAATACGCACAGTATATAGCTTCCGTTTCTTCGAAGACTCCATTAGCGACTATTTACACATTTCAAGCGTGTTCTTCTTAAGATTACATGCGTTAAAACTAGTTTGATTTTAACTCGAAATGGTTCCAAATTTACTAATATTTAACAAAGACAACAACAGGAAGCAATATTTATCGTCTATACACATTTTTTCTTTCTTTTTATCGCCTTATGTTCAGGACGCTATACTCACCTTTAACGTTGTTCGTTGGATCGCATGTTGTTTTTGTCGACTGACCTAACGGTTCGTCGAAAAAAGTGCTACGACGAAAACCGGTTTTAAATTTAGGATTTAATTAAAGAACTAAACATAAAATTAAAAATTCATATTTAATCAGATGTTATTTAATATTTAAAGCAGAAAGCGAATCGTGATGCTAAAAAAAAAAATACGTTTGTTTGAAAAAAAAAATACAAATATCCGTTCATATTCTTATTTATCGTGTAGAAAAGATACGTGACGTAATACTTTTCGCACAAAAGAAAGATTAATTAACACACCTGAGTATCCAATAAATGCAAAAAAGAAATATATTCTTACCTTTTGGTAGCCTGGTGTTCGCGATCCAAAGTTTCAATTTCTTTGAGAGCGGATTCCATGTCCGCCATTTTGAAATATCAGGTCGCCATCTACTGGCAAAACGAAAAACTAACTAGTTGCCTTTTTTTTTTTTACGAAAATAAATGAAATTATTAACACTAGAAAGGCTATTATTGACTTGATATTTTCAGAAATAATTTATAGTTTTATTATTATAGTTTTATTCAAGAAAGTTTCACCAAAATTATTTTATCTTTGATATTTTTAGTTTGAGATTATACGAAACTATGTGCTGTACAAAAGTTGCCATATCAAAATCCGTCCATTTAGAAGAATTACTTATTATTATTTTTTAAGTTTTACGATTTAAATTGAATAATAGTTTTAATTATCAAAAGAATTTTTGGCAAAAATGCAGTATAGTTAATACAGCCGAAAAATCGAAAATAAGCAAAATATACAACAAATAACTTAAATTATATTTTCTATCGACCTGTATAGTTTGAAACTTTTTAAACTGTTTGTAAGTTTTGTTATTTCAAAACTCGTTTCGTTATTTTCACTTAGCCGAATTCGTAAATAAAAATAGCGATCGATTTTTTTAGGTGGTCGCTAATAATATTTTTTAAAAATGCTTACCCTAATCCCACTGGAAGCCATCCCCGGACTTAGGGTTAGTCGCACTGTAAGCCTTTTTTTGTTGTTTTTTACTAAAAAACAAATACCGTATGAAGGCAGTAAGGCAGGATTTATAAGCCCCTCCCATTTTTATGTGCAGTATGACACAAGGACGTTTTATGAGGGTATATCCAGCTCCCCCGCGGATGCACTCTGGCTGGGTACTAAAATAGCAGAAAACGGCGACTGGAAATTATCCCTCTCCCCTCCCGAAGGAGGAGGTAATACCTGGGATACTAGTACGAAAAGCCGCCGAAACATCTTCAATTGGACTAAAAGGCAAATACGGATGAAGGCATGAAACCATTTTTTTTTTTTACTAATGAGTCAACACTTACCAAGGCCGAAAGCCACTCAAATGTTTGTTGTTGAGTGAATCCTACTTTTGCACAGACCATGAATATAATTTTTTTTTGCAATTCAATTAATTTGGCAAGAAATAATGCTTCAGTTGGCATGAGAATTTATAATATGTACTATTTTGATTGTTTGAATTCCGGTCGGACACTACGGTCGGATTGTCGGAACTATCGTCCGAAACCTTGTGAGAATAACACCCAATATAAGAGCCCCTGTCCCATCGCCGCAATGTTGCATCCTTGTGCTTGTTTTACAAATACTTCAATCGATTGTGCTCCGATGAACTTGCTGCTCTAGTGCCCCCTCGACGCAAATACACTAGAACAACCCGACAATCAGCTAGGTCTCATCCATTCACCGTGGAGGTCCCCAGATGCCGGAGATCCTTCTACTCCAGCAGCTTCTTTCCTCGTACTGCTGGCCCCCTGGAACTCCCTCCCTGCTCCCTGTTTCCCCGACTGTACTGACATGCAGAAATTTAAAACTAATGTAAACAGACATCTCGCTGCATAGCTCCCAACTTAGGATGACACCCAAAACCTACTCCCTAATTCTCAGTAACCCCTTATGTCTACAGTGGCAACCTCCCGTGTTTGGGGTGAAATATCTTTAAAAAAAAAAAGCAATCTAAATAATACAAGCATGCTTGAGTTACTATGTAGCGAACCGCTGGTAGAAATTTACACAGAAGAGGATACAGTCGCCTAGCACCTGTCCAAATTCACCTTGAATTGCTGCATTGTTGGCACAGAATATCAATTATTCCCCTTGCTGATTTTTTTCCCTATTCAATTCAATAAATTTGGCAAATAAATAAAACAAGCATGTTTCAGTTGTCATGTAGGGAAAGGGTGGTAGAAATTTACACAAAATATGAATTATTCCCCTTGCTGATTTTTCCCTATTCAATTCAATAAATTTGGCAAATAAATAAAACAATCATGCTTCAGTTGTCATGTAGGGAAAAGGTGGTAGAAATTTACACAGAATATGAATTATTACCCTTGCTGATTTTTCCCTATTCAATTCAATAAATTTGGCAAATAAATAAAACAATCATGCTTCAGTTGTCATGTAGGGAAAAGGTGGTAGAAATTTACACAGAATATGAATTATTACCCTTGCTGATTTTTCCCTATTCAATTCAATAAATTTGGCAAATAAATAAAACAAGCATGCTTCAGTTGTCATGTAGGGAAAAGGTGGTAGAAATTTACACAGAATATGAATTATTACCCTTGCTGATTTTTCCCTATTCAATTCAATAAATTTGGCAAATAAATAAAACAAGCATGCTTCAGTTGTCATGTAGGGAAAGGGTGATATAAATTTACACAGAATATGAATTATTCCCCTTGCTGATTTTTCCCTATTCAATTCAATAAATTTGGCAAATAAATAAAACAAGCATGTTTCAGTTGTCATGTAGGGAAAGGGTAGTAGAAATTTACACAAAAGAGGATACAGTCGCCTAGCACCTGTCCAAATTCACCTTGAATTGCTGCGTTGTTGGCACATTTATTCTCTCTCTTGGGAGACTATTTTAAGGTCGAGGGATCCTGATTGGGAAGGCGGCCCTCCTCCGGTCAATCGAAATCGGCAGTGAAATAGTTTCTTGTGGTGTCCGCCTAGACCTCTCTCTGTGTCAGGAGTGAATAATAGGTCCTTCGATATATCGTAATGACCATTGATGAGATTGTAGACCAAAATTAGATCACCGCGTAATCGTCGGTGCTCAAAGTATAAAAGGTTAAGTTTCTTGAGTCGGCTTTCATAACGCAGATCCCGCAGACCATGCACCATTCGAGTAGCCAGTCTTTGAACTCTCTCCAGATGCTGGATATCACGTATTAGATATGGAGCAGAGGCTTGGACACCATACTTTAGCAGTGGTCTGATGAGGGAGACATAAATTGGGAAAAATATTTCAGGAGTGAATTTACAGAAAGATTATGTATCTGTCTGTCTGTCTGTCTGTCTGTCTGAAGCCGAAACTCCATCAGAGTTATATTACTATTTACTTAGTCTGCCAGCTTCTATATATACTACTACAAAAACCGCCGTAAACATATAAATAAAGTAGAAAGAAATTTCAAGACAAGACTGCGATTCGAACAGAAAACGTGTTAAGAATCTTACTTAAACTGATACAGTTTCAACTTCCTTATATACTGTTACAAAAACTCGCTCAGACACCAGACGGGTTTTACAATTTACATAATTCATTTCTTTTAAACTTCTAATAAATTCATATTTACAAATATACACTTATAACTGCTATTATCAAATTTATAATATTTTCCGATAAGGTGATATTAATAAAAATTATTCATACAATTAATTAAACACATTTCATTAAGAAACCGGCGTGTTAAAATTGCCAAGTCATCCTTTCGGAAGTGACGTCATTGTGCGAGGATTTTTTCACATTATCATTCTTTATTTTCATTACGTTGTTAAGACAAGGTGTTTTGTTGTAAATTGAAGTTAAGCAAGTCATATCCCAGCCATTAGTAAATGGTTGACCATTTTGGAAAAATAAATTGCTGACTCATCCTTCCGGTCCTTCCGGAAGTGACGTCATTGCGAATGAGAAATAGCGCAGGATTGTATGGTCTGCATGAAGTCCATTCTCGTTGGCCATAGCTATTGACAGATTTTTACCCCCCCCCCTCTCTACCGACATCCAGAGCAGCCACGACCAATGGTTGCATGCAAAGTCAGGGAAGGTTTGACCCAGAATGGCACAGAAACAACGTTGCAACTCACTCCACGGATTTGCAGTTTCGTACCTTGTGTTATTAGTTGCAAGCCAAAATGAATTACTTCGTGATTGTCCGAAATTTAAAAGCATTTTAAACTGTAGAAATATAAAGTCGGTTCTGGCTTTCCGATTCTTAGCAAATTTTCATTAAAAGCTTATTTTCCTTACAATTAAGACTGACCTTGTGTCTAACTCTGCTCTCGTAGAAAAGCAAGTAAATATGGTTAGCGTAGGAACGCAAGTAAATAGGGTTAGGGTAAGGGTTAGCATAGGAATACAAGTAAATAGGGATAGGGTTAAAGTTAAGGTTGGTGTAGGAAAGCAAGTAAATTGGGTTATGGTTATGCAGATATGACCAGAGGGCGACAGATCCTGATGCTGGCTCCTCCTGGATTTTCACTAGCTCTGACACTACTACATCCCCTCCCATGGTGCGGAAGGGTTGGATTTTAAGGACGGGGCTTTTGAGGAAGTCCAACTCATGCAGTAGCTTCTTTCCAAGAACTGCAGGCTTGTGGAACTCTCTTCCTGCTGACTGTTTTCCTCCTACCTATAGCCTTGGTCTTTCAACACTAAGGCCAATAGGCATCTCCTGTCTTTGCGATAATCATATTTCGTTCTTGTTAGCCCTGTTACATCAAGTGGCTTCATGCCTTGTCTGGAGCGATTTAAAAAAAAAAAAAAAAAAAAAAAAAAGATCCCACAAAGATCGTGCCTCAGTTGTCGTAGCTATTAGTTATACAGCGAGGCCCAATAGTTACATACAAAGTTGGGGAAGGTTTGGCCCAAAACACTCAAAGAAGCAATGTTGTTATCCTTACTGCATGGATTTGCAGTTCCGTGCCTGACACGAACTTGCTTCTTCTTCTTTTTTTTTTATGGAAATCGCTCCAGACAAGGCATGAAGCCACTTGATGTAAGAAGCTAAAAAAAAAAAATACTACTTCAAGGTCAAAAACTCGCCAACGATAATTGTTAGGTGGATAGATTCCGTCCCAGAAAACAGCAATTCTTTCCCCTTTGTCAGAAACATCGATCATAAAATGTGAGGACTAAAGGACAAAAAAAGGGAAGCGAGAGTTACGAGGCTGCCGAAAGTAAACCCAAGTTAGTCACTTTCTACTCTCTTGATTACACTGACATGTTCAAAATGTTCCAGACGTTTTGGACCTGTTTAGGGTCCGGAATGAAAACACGAACACAGGGTTTAGGTAAAACAAATATATTGGAGAAAATAGAATACAAACGAGAAACAAGAATGGTGGTACGTCACTCTTGACTGCCAGTATAGACTGAGGTTGACTTCCTTCTCACCGCAGGAATATGTGGCACAAGGCCAGAATGTGGAGGGACAGTCAAGCAAGCGCCCCTAAAGAAGGAGCACTCTGGCCTATAAAAAATTGCCTGTGCAGCGCTGTCGGCATTCCCCGGACAAAGCGCCTCAGGCAATAAGCAATAAACTTACTCCACCCCAAAGAGGGGAGGCAATGCCTGGGAGGGTGGACCTCCTTGGACTACCCAGGACCAATACATCAGACCGAAAGATAAAAGGCCACCGAAATGGCCCAGTTCCTGCCGGACTGATTGTCGAGAACGAATCCTCGACTGGTATTACCCCATCCGAAGTACTCAATCAACCGGAGTTACTGAGAGACTGAACGGGCGTGAGTTGAATCAACGGTATTTAATTGCCTCCCACTGCAGGAATATGTGACACAAGGTCAGGAAGGTGGGGAAAAGAAGAGTGAAGCCAGCCCCCCTAAAGAAGGAGCACTCTGGCCTAGCAAAAATAGCCTGGCCAACCCCGTCGACATTCCCCGGTCAAGGCGTCTCAGGCAGTATTTATTGAGAATGGAAGAGTTCAAATGTTCGTTATAGGTAAGGTACCATAACACTTTTGTATGCAGCTCATCCAGCAGATAGTATCCGTGTTTCAGGCAATATCCAAAAGCTACCACCCGATCTCGCTTCTCTGTGTCCAATACAAACTCCTGGAACGGCTACTATATCCGCGCCTCGAACCGGTCGTGGAAACCATACTACCTAAGGAACAAGCCGGCTTCCGTCATGGCAAGTCAACAACAGACCAAGTCGCCTTGCTAACCCAGGACATCGAGAGCGCCTTCCAGAGAGGAGAAAAAGCCGGCGCTGTCCTACTTGACCTCACGGCTGCATACGACACGATCTGGTTACGTGGACTCCATGTTAAGCTGCTGTAAACCATTCCAGATCGACACCTGGTGAGTTTCATCATGGAGATGCTGAGTAATCGTAGCTTCTCCCTCCACACCAGCGACGGCCAACACAGCAGACTACGGAGACTAAAGAACGGCGTCCCGCAAGGCTTGATTTTGTCCCCGATGCTCTTCAACATATACATCTACAACATACCGACAACAACAGCCAAAAAATATGGGTACGCCGACGACCTGGCCATCCTACAGACAAGGAAAAAATGGAAGACTATCGAGGCTGGGCTCACTGCGGACATGACGACCATGTCCAGGTACCTCAAGAACTGGCGGCTGAAACTCAGTGTGGGCAAGACCATGTCCGCGGTATTCCACCTCAACAACTGCGAGGCCAAACGCAAGCTTAAAGTGATGGTCAACAACACTGCCCTCCTGTTTGACGCCACCCCGACGTACCTTGGCGTGAAACTCGACTGCCCACTGACAAACCGTCAACACATCGAAAAGGTGACGGCAAAGGTGACATCATGTGCCGGCACTGATTCGTCGCCTGAGTGGTACCACATGGGGAGCCGCAACCAAGACCCTGTGGATATCAACCCAAGCACTGGTTTTCTCAGCGGCCGAGTACTGCGCCCCGGTTTGGTGCCGAAGTACCCACACCAAGAAAGTGGACACAGCTCTAAACACCGCCATGCGCACAGTCTCTGGGACACTCCGCGCCACGCCGGCGAACCAACTACTGATCCTCTCCGGTATTGCCCCACCCGCTATCTGACGAGAAGCGACTGTCCTGGCACTGTCACGCAAGGCCAAGATCGACAAGAGACATCTGCTCCACGACATCATGAGCAAACCCCCTCCACCAGTACGCCTCAAATCACGCCACGCACTCTACTAGCACGCACATCAGCTTCTGGAAACCGTCTCAAAGCAGATGTGGACCAAGAACCGCTGGAGGGAAGATTGGCAGCAGGCTGACCAATACCGACTGCACAGGTTCATCACCGACCCAGACGACATACGAGGGGCTGAGCTGCCACGAAGGCAATGGACCAATCTGAACCGCCTGAGAACTGGTGTGGGCCGTTTTTCTGCCACAATGAAAGACTGGGGCCTGAGAGAGGGTGCTGCCTGTGAATGTGGCCACCCAGAATAGACAGTTATGCACGTCATAGAGGAATGGCGAGCAGGGCATAGCGGACCTTGATGATGAGACGAGAACCTGGCTTGCCAAGACCGAGCTGCAGCTTTGAGGGAGCTGGCACAAGAAAGAAGAAGAAGGCAATATCCAGGAGCGAATTATCGGGAACAATGTTTCGCGATCTCTCCGCTCTACTGTGGTTATTTTGCAACTGTTAGTCCTTCTTTCCACCGCTCCGAAAATCCAAGCACCATCCCTAAACTGACCACTTAACCCTAACCTGACCACTTTTTAGGGCCAAATGTCATGAATTTGGTATGTTTTGGCCATCGAAAATTCCGAATATATATATATACATATGTGTATATATATATATATATATATATATATATATACATATGTGTGTATATATATACATACATATGTGTGTATATATATATATATATATATATATATATGTGTGTATATATATGCATACATATGTGTGTATATATATATATATATATATACATATGTGTGTATATATATATATATATATATACATATGTATGTATATATATATATATATACATATGTATGTATATATATATATATATATATACATATGTATGTATATATATATATATATATATACATATGTATGTATATATATATATACATATGTATGTATGTATATATATGTATATGTATATATATATATATACATATGTATGTATATATATTTATATCTGTGGTATTGTCTGTAAACTTAAGAATATTTGGTTATATTTTTTAATTTTCTTTTTTTTTGTTTGTTTTTCATTTTTAGCGAAGTGACATGAGTATTTATAAAAGTTTTTTTTTGCGAGAAAAAATGGCACTTTTTCATTTTAACTTTGTTTTTTCTGTGTTTGTTCTTCATTTTTAGCTATGTATTTGTTTTTTTTTTCAATTCTGCGATACGCTTGGCTGGCCCGCATAAGTGAAACTCCAGAATATTCACACAAAAAAGGCCAAACGGAATTTTCGATGGCCAAAACACACCGAATTCGTGACATTTGGCCATAAAAAGGCCAAACTGGTTTTGCGCACGGCCCACTAGCCAGTCAGCCGGCCCATATCATGCGTTTTTACCATATTTTCATGTCATAGTGAAACAGCAGAAGCACCCAAAATGGTTTCTTCGTTTACTAATATTTAACAAAAACAACAGCAACAGGAAACACTATTTATCGCCTATCCACAATTTTTAGTTTGCTAACATTACGTTGGCCACTATTCAGGGCTCTAAACTACGCTTTAAAATCGGTGTTTGTCTGTTAGACCATTTGGAGTTGTCTCCCTTGATCCGTTTCAGCTCGGTAAATAATAACCGCTCCCGTCGTGGCGCTCAAACCTCTCGACCACGTGTCTTTGTAGCGAATCAAACAAACATGACATCGGAAGAAAGTGACACTTGTAAAAAGGACATGACGACAACTTCGCACAGGTAAACCTTGCCACTAGTAGTTTAAAAAATTACGTTAATTATAATTTAGGGTATCTTTAAGAATGATCAGTACGCTGAAAACGCTAAAAAACAAAACAAATATACAACAAATAAAAGTAACTGTCGTCGATAAAAGTTAATTTAAAACTGACCTGTGATATTTGTTTGTATTTATAACCCGTGTCAATTGCTATTTAGTAGAAATCAATAGTTTTGTAACACGAACTTGCAAAAAAAAAAAAAAATGGCGCTTGCTCGTAAGTGAGCACAAGACACCATATTGTCTAATAAAAAATGAACAAGAAATTTTTTTTACATCTAATAAAACCCCATTTATAGTACGTAAAAATACAAACAAACATCATAGGTAAGTAGACAAATATCTCTTCTCGACGTAGGTTGAACTCACTTGTTGCATATTTATTTTTATAACCCCGTTCTCGTTAGTTTTTTGGACCCCGTCCGCGACTGTACTGATCATTCTGAAAGATACCCATAATTTATTATGATTTGATCGCTCTCTCTCATACTAACTTTTTGTTTATTACATGTCGGCAAGAACTTGTTTAATTTCCTCTATTTATTTATTTTTTATTTTTATTTATCTACCTCCCACAAGGTAAGATGTGACACAAGGTCGGGGAAAGTGGGATTAGATAAGCCAGCGCTCGAGAGGTGAGCACTCTGGCCATTTAAAAATTGCCTGGGCAGCCTCGTCGGCATTCCCCGGTAAGGGCGCCTCAGACAGTAAGCAATAAACTTACTCCTCCCCAAAGAGGGAAGGCAAAGCCTGGGAGGGTGGACCTCCTAGAACTGCACAGGACAGGCGTGCAGTATCCATCGGAACAGATACTACACTTTGATCTTGGCCAAAAAATTAAAAACACTAAAAAAAACAAATTTACAACAAATAAAAGTAACTGTAAGCTGTAAAAGTTAGTTTCAACTTGCATGTGCTATTTGTTTGTATTTTAAACCCGTTTGAAGTGCTATTTATTAGAAATCAATAGTTTTGTTACCGTAACTTGGGGAAAAAACATGGCCGATTTGGGGGGGATTACTAACAAATGCACTAGGAGCGCCATATTGTTTTTGGGAAAACGGTGGGGAAAAAAAACAAGAATTTTTTTTTTTTACATCTAATGAAAACCCATTTATAATACGTAAAAATAAAAACAAATTACATAGGTAAGTAGAAAAATATCTATTCTCGTCGTAGGTCAACTTCACTTGTTGCAAATTTATGTTTTTAAACCCTTTCTCGTTCTTTTTTTGGACCCCGTTCGCGCCTCTGCTGAGCGTCGTAACATATACCCATTAAAAAAAAAAAAAAGCGGGTAAGCATATATTTAGGAGTTTTGTAGTAAAAAAAATAGGTGCTTGTACAGAGAAGCGTCCGTATTAAATTACCAATACCACACAAAAAAACAGTATTATATACTTACGCAGCAGATTTAAATAAGTATCGTCACCAAAAAGTAGGAAAAATGATCGAGTAGAATTTTAATTAAAAATAAAAATCAGTTTCATCGTATTTTGATGACTGCCATTGATTTATCACTTGTTAATATGGCAGACTGAGTTATCTTCATCCGAATTTCGTGTTTTTCGCTCGAATCAATGGCCGAACTTGATTAAACGATAAAACGGATTTTTATTTTTTATTACAATTCTACTCGATCGTTTTTGCTAATTTTTGGTGTACAAATCTATTTTTGCTTGATACATCAGTATTTCAAAGAGTTTTCCGGTTAATTTAATTAGAACTTTATGAGATAAGAAAATGTTATGAATATAAAAAAATAACGTCATTTTCTGTTAAATAAAAAAAATAACTTTCGGTTCGTAAAATGTCATTTTTTTGTCAAATATTTAAAAAAAAAACAAAAAAACTTTCGGTTGATAATTTGTTTGGTAAAAGTAATTCAATAAAATGTTTAATTATTGTAGCATATGTTTTTTTTTATTTCAAACATTTACATTAATAAGAAAATATGTATTTTCAATGGGAATGTTATTTGTTTTGAAATTACTTAATTAAACTAAGAAAAAATAAAATAAGTAAACAAATGTATTGTTATTATTAAACTATAATTCGAAGGAAAAGTACTTATAAATCGCATAAACAAGAAAGTTTACCAACAACGGTTTATTTTTTCATTTATGGTCATCCGTAGCGGAGGTGACGCCATCAATTTAACCGGAAACCACGTTCACATAAAAATCTAAAAAAAAAAAAACACCGAAATATTTAATGAAAATAATGTTTCTTGGAAAATAGGGTTAAATGTCCAATTACAGAAATCATTTTGCGTTATTATTGTTTGCTTTATTGATATTTTTTTTATAAAAACTTCTATTTCTATATTACTTCCGGTGGCACTGAAAACAAATACGGGGCATCTTTTACGACGCTCAGCAGAGTAAAAACGCTAAAAAAACAAATATACAATATATAAAAGTAACTGTAGGCTGTAAAAGTCATTTTCTAACTTGCATGTGGCATTTGTTTGTATTTTTAGACCGTTACAACCGCTATTTATTAGAAATCAATAGTTTTGTCACCGGAACTTGGGGGAAAAAATGGCCGATTTGGCGGGGGGGGGGGGTTACTAACGAATGCACCTGAATCGGCCATATTGAATTTGTGAAAGCGAGTGGGAAAAAAACAAGAATTTTTTTTTTTACATCTATTGAAAACCCATTTATAATACGTAAAAATAAAAACAAATTACATAGGTAAGTAGAAAAATATCTATTCTCGTCGTAGGTCAACTTCACTTGTTGCAAATTTATGTTTTTAAACGCTTTCTCGTTCTTTTTTTGGACCCCGTTCGCGACTCTGCTGAGCGTCGTAAAAGAAACCCCTTAACCAGCTGTCGTGATGTTCGACTCGGAAGCGTTCGGCTGTTCTACGCAAACGGCCGAGAGTTGCCGAGCTGAAGCAGCGAGCAGCCGACATTTTTGATACGGTGCTGCGTCCTATGATAATAATGTTTTTCTTTTTTTTAGGGTTAGGAATTTTTTAAAGGGTGCTTATTTACAACAGGGTCCCTGGAAAAAATTATTTTCATGTAAAATCAGTATTTTGTACTTACTCAGGCATAGTTTCAAACTCACGGTACGCAAAAGAATGTAAAAATATCAAGTAGAACGATTTTTCCATTTCCATAAGGGCGATGTGCAACGTCTATTCGCCGACATTTTGGGTGTGAGCGATCGATGGAATAGCCAAGGGCAATAACTCTATTGTTAGAATTTAAAAAAAGAAAGAAACACATATGCAATAATAATAAAATATATATTTATTAAATTAAAAAAATGAAAATTAAATAATTATTTTTGATTTCTTCACCGGGGTACTTTCCACAATATAATTTTATAGATTAATAAAATGTAGGTGCTTATTGCCCTTGGCTATTCCATCGATCGCTCACACCCAAAATGTCGGCGAATAGACGTTGTACATCGCCCTTATGGAAATGGAAAAATCGTTCTAATTAAAGTTCTACTTGATATTTTAAAATTCTTTTGCGTATCGTGAGTGAGAAACTATGGCTGAGTAAGTACAAAATACTGATTTTACATGAAAATATTTTTTTCCAGGGACCCTGTTGTAAATAAGCACCTTTTAACGAAACAAACAAAGAAAATAAAACATATTTACATAAATTTTTTGGAAGAAACAACAGAAAAAAAAAAATAGCGAGGTTACTGTTATAAAATGAATACTGTATTTGCGAATCGATCGTTAGTAGAAATTATTCAATTTTTTAAATTCTTTTTTTCGTTAACTTACTGAGTCACAAATGTGTAAATGTTTGGTTTATTTTCAAGATTATAAACAAGAAATTCTTGCGCTGATGATGACTCGTTTCTCTATAAAAGGGAAATATAATTACGTCGCATTTTTTATTTTTCTAAAAACTTTAATCATTAAAATCGCATGAAATATTTTTTGCAATTATATTATTTTTTTGGTGAAAATATTGATTAAACAATGCTTTATTCAATAATAATATCGCTAATTCAAAGAATTAATTTTTCTTCGAGTTATAGTGATTTTATTAACACGGTATTTACTGGCCTTTTTCGTAATATATATGAAATATTTTGAAAAAAATTTTTATTTGTTAACATCTACGATCCTTTATTTACATAAGTAACATTTAAAAAATTATGCATTTTTTTTTATTAATATATAAAAATATAACTTTAGTAAAGGTGTATTTTCTTTGAAAAAAATAATACATTTTCACTAAGATTTAAAAAAAAAAAATGGTTTCATTATATTCCGTGATTGTTGATTAATAAATATTGAAAATTTCAGTAAAATTGGTTGATTTCCTGAATTTTAGTGTATTTTTAAGTGAAGGGGGGGGGGGGTCAAAATGTTTTTTCATTTATGAGAATCGGCCATTGATTTGCACGTACCTATGTATTTTTATTTACAAGGAATTTTTTTTGAAGAAACCAAAAAAAAAAACTTACTGTTAATACGACATATTTTTTGTAACAAAGTTATCGGCTGCTCGCTGATTGGCTAATCGCAATCGGCTCGTCAACACTCGGCCGTTTGCGTAGGACAGCCGAACGATTCCGAGTCGAACGTCACGACAGCTGGTTCAAGATAGATAAGAGTACCCAACATTTATTATGAGGTGTAAAAACAATGCATTTTAGACGTTAAATCAAATACGGATAAAAAAAATAAAAAATCAATGAAAATTTTAAAAATGTTTTGAAAACAATCAAATAAAAAACTAATAAATTATTTTTCACCCTTAACCTTCTATGCCAACCTGTTTTGAACTTCCATGTTGTTTTTGACTATAATCAACATCATTAAATATAGCCATTTCTTTTTTCTCGTTAAACGACATTTTGTTTCGTTACATCATCTATTGGTTAAATATAATACATCATCATAATCATCATCATCATCATCATCTATTGGTTAAATATAATACATCATAATCATCATAATCATCATCATCTATTGGTTGAATATAATACATCATCATCATAATCATCATCATCTATTGGTTGAATATAATACATCATAATCATCATTAATCATCATCATAATCATCGTCATCATCTATTGGTTAAATATAATACATCACCATCAAATCATAATCATCATCATCTATTGGTTAAATATAATACATAATCATCATCATAATCATCATAATCATCTATTGGTTAAATATAATAAATCATCATCATAATCATCGTCATCATCTATTGGTTAAATATAATACATCACCATCAAATCATCATCATCATCATTAATCATCATCATCATCATCATCTATTGGTTAAATATAACTCACCATTTGTAGTTGATTAAAAAAAACAAATGCACATAAAAACTAATGAATGTATAAATATTTTAAGAACTTGAAGCTTAACAACTTCTACCAAAATTACTGGACTTGACATTAAATAAACCGAAAAATTGGGAGGCATTTTTAAATGTAGTTAAAACGAAAAAGGAGGGAAAAACAAATGTGCAACAAATAAGTTTATTTGCGTTTTAGCTTATTTTAAAGCATTTGTTTTAAGCTTATTTTTTTAGCTTATTTTAAAGCGTTTATTTTTAGCGTATTTTAAAGCGTTTATTTTTAGCGTATTTTAAAGCGTTTATTTTTTAGCATATTTTAAAGCGTTTATTTTTTAGCGTATTTTAAAGCGTTTATTTTTTAGCTTATTTTAAAAGCGTTTATTTTTTAGCTTATTTTAAAAGCATTTACTTTTTAGCTTATTTTAAAAGCGTTTATTTTTTTGCTTATTTTAAAAGCGTTTATTTTTTAGCTTATTTTAAAAGCGTTTATTTTTTAGCTTATTTTAAAACGCTTATTTTTAGCTTCTTTTAAAGCGTTTATGTCAATTTTTACAACAAAAAAAACGTTTTCAGTTAGAACGAAAAAAATAAAGATGGTGTCGATGATCAATGCGCGTGTTCCCCTGGACCCCTGATAATTGCTTTAAATACTCGTAAAAACACATTCAATAAATATCACCGATTGTGCGAAAATGTAATCTTCTAACAGTACTTTGTTTAATTTTCGATTTTTGAGCGATTATCATGGCCCCATTATTTTGTTACTTTTGGTATTGGTAACATCCTGTACGTTTTTATGCTTTTCAGCGATGAAAAATCCAATGAAGTTTTGGCTGGAGAAGAATCGATCAATGTCGCGAATCATCCGAAAGCAGGAAGCATTGAAGCCATCGACTACAAATCAGTCCATCGGATTTGTTCTGGTCAAGTCGTGCTGACATTGGCTACCGCGGTCAAAGAACTGGTCGAGAACAGTATTGATGCCGGTGCAACCAAAGTCGGTAAGTTTGTGTTTTTTGCGTCTTCGAAACACGTGGTCGTTATACGACAGTTTATTTACGCTATTTCTGCTCGGGTATATCTTGCGTGTTTACGCGGTTGTCATTTCACGTGTTGTGATCGGCACTCCGGATCGATATAAAAATTGCCTCGATCTAGAAGTATTTTTCCTTCAATGACCCTGGAAAGCTTCACGCATATTTATTGGGGGGGTCGGAGGTCGGAGGTCGAATAAACCGCTACTTACAATTGTAGAGGGGGTGGCAGTCACTCAAAATATACAGAAATCTATTTTGTTTGGTTCAAAACATTGGTAAATTCTACTTTAATCTCACCTAAGTTACGGGGTTATTTTCAAATGCTTTTTTGACGAATTAATACTTATATTTTTTTTATTTAATTTTTTTTTTTTTTTAATTTAAAATTTTTTTTTTTTAATTAAAAAATTTTTTTTTTTAATTAAAAATTTTTTTTTTTTTTTAATTAAAAAATTTTTTTTTTTAATTTAAAAATTTTTTTTTTTTTATCATAGTTCACCCCAAATAAGGCAGACCGCCACTGTAGACGTAAGGGGCTAGTGAGAAAAAAAAGGGTGACTTTTTTTTTTTGGGGGGGGGGGGTCCAACCTAAATTAAGAGCTGCGCAGCGAGATGTCTGTTTACATTAGTTTTAAATTTCTGCATGTCAGTATCGTCAGGAAAACAGGGAGGGAGTTCTAGAGTCCAGCAGAACGAGGAGGAAAGAAGCTTTTGGAGTAAAAAGCTCTTCGGCATCTGGGGACCTCCACAGTATATGGATGGGATTTGGCAGATTGTCGGGTTGGTCTAGTGAAATTACGTCGAGGGGGCACCAGAGCAGCAAGCTAATCAGAGCACAATCCATTGAAGTATTTGTAAAACAAGCACAAGGATGCAACATTGCGGCGATGGGACAGTGGTTGGAGCTTGGTTGACAGTGAAGGACCTATCAAGTTTGTGACTCTTTTTTGGACCTTGTCTAGGAGGGAGAGACTAGTGGATGATGCCTCAGCCCAGATGTGGCAATGATACTCCATGCATGGGCGGATGATGGCTTTGTAGAGATATAGGATAATGTCAGGTGTGAGAAGTTTACTGGCACGGTAGAGAGAGCCCACCTTCCTTGCAGCAGCCCTGGCAATGTCTTCAATGTATTTATTCTAATTCATGTTATCTGTGAAAGTTAAGCCAAGGAGTTTGAATGATGAACTCTCAGGCAGGGTGCTATTTGCCATGACAATCGGTGGTTGAAGAGGTTTCTTGTAGTTATTGAAGGAAAGTAGCTTTGTTTTTGCAGCATTAAAAATTACCATCCAATTTTGACCCCATTCCACTACAGACTGGAGGTCATTTTCTAAGGATTCAGCCATTGCCCCAGATATGTGCGCGTCGGTTTTACTCACATGACGAGAGTAGAGCGTGGTGTCGTCAGCAAATATTCCTATCTTAGTCGCAATGGCATCAGGGAGGTCATTTATGAAAATCAGGAACAGTAGAGGTCAAAAAATAGATCTTTGGGGTACACCAGCATTTATGCCATGTTGCTTAGAAGAACGGCCATCGAGTACAACCTGATTTATATCTATCCTGGGCAACGCCGGGGCAAGGGTCCTGCTAGTTACAAATAAAAGAAATAAACTCAGATTCTAAATAAATAAATATGATATTTAATTTAAAAGGGATTATTTTTCTATTTTTAGAAATTAAATTGAAAGAATACGGAAGTGAACTTATTGAAGTTGTTGACAATGGCTCTGGAGTTGCAGAAGAAAACTTTGAAGGCTTGAGTAAGTATAAAGTATGCGGATGTTTGCTTTTCTCTCTCGGGGTTGAGGATCGGTCTGGATTTTTTTTTTTGATATTTGTATGAGAAGAAAACAACATTCATTCCATCGTAAAAGTTGTTTGAATCTGTGATAAATCAATAACTTTCCAATTGCTGCAGCAAAAGTAATCTAACTTACAAGCAATATGGATTTCCTCCTGCAAGATCAACAGCTGACATACTGACTGTAATTTTGCATAGGATCAGTGACTCTCTTGATGATGGCTTTGTTTTTATGGCAATAGTTTTCGACATACCAAGGCGTTTTGTTATATAACGGGGCCGTGTTTGAGAGGAAGGGTTTGAGTGACCTCTTAAAGGTCAGTAGTCACCCCAGCAGAAGTCGATGAAACCACATGATTTCCATTCGGGGCTTTTCTCTCTCTTAGCTGGGGAAATTTCAGGGAGGGAAGACGCGTCATCTGTTTTCCTCGATAGTAATTGTTGTGAAAAGAAGAAGTCAAGTCGAGGGTTTAATAATGGGTTAAGATAACAAGTGTATTAACATAAAAGGTACAAAGGTAAGGAAACTGACTGGCACTCGGCTAGACAGTTACAATACTGTCCCTTTTCTCCCTGGTGATTGTCTACTCGCACTATTTATAGTGAGAACCGGTGTAGTTTCTCTTCTGTTAGAACGGCTGGTGTAACAGTAATATTATTATAATTATTAATACTTATTACTTTATTTAAAGAAAAAAATGAGAGCGTTTCAAAAACATTTTTAAAACTTTCACTTTCAAGGGAGATAAGTACATGAAAACTTCCGGCGCGGATGTTTAAGAGAACAGATACTACACTTTGATCTTAGCCAAAATGCCAAGGGGCAATAAAAAAATATTTTTTTGCGACTGGACATTTTTAAATGAATAAAAAAACTAAAAAAATAAAAAAAAAAACTCGATTTAAGCGGAATTTATAGGTGTAGTATCTGTTCTGTTGTCATAAGACCGTCCTCGCAGACTAGCAAAAATATGCGCCCGGAGGGAGCATATATTTGTTAGTATATAAAATAACATTTCAAGTTGAAGTTAAATGAAAAAAAAATAAAAGGAAAACGTCTTAAGCTGGAAAATGAAAAAAATTTTTTTTATATGCATCATCATCATCATCATCATCATCATCGTCATCATTATTATCGTCATCATCATCATTATTATCGTCATCATTATCATTATCATTATTATCATCATTATTATGATCATCATTATTATTATCATCATCATCGTCATCATCATCATTATCGTAATCATCGTCATCATCATCATTATTATCGTCATCATTGTCATCATTATTATCGTCATCATCATCATTATCATCATTATTATCATCATCATTATCATCATCATCGTCATCATCATTATCAACATCATCGTCATCATCATTGTGATCATCATCATTGTAATCATCATCATCATCATCATCATTAGTGAAAAAGGATATAGTGTTCCTCGTTAAATCCCGAGCGACGCTGAGTCTTCCTGGTAGTAAATTTCTAATTTATTTATTTTAATTTTCACTGTTGAGCTTTGGTGGAGGTATGCACTCTTCTGGGTGCTAGTCGAGTTATTATTGTGAGTCTATATTTTTTCGTTACAGCTTTGAAGCATCACACGTCGAAATTACGGGACTTTTCCGATCTAAGTGCCGTCGAGACGTTTGGCTTCCGAGGTGAAGCCCTAAGTTCTTTGTGTGCACTAAGTAACCTCGCGATAACGACGCGCCACAAAGCGTCCGCTGTTGCAACAAAACTAGAATACGACCACCACGGAAAAATTACGTCAAAATCTCATTGTGCAAGACAGGTAAGTCAGACTCGTGTAGGATTTTCAAAGTCAGACCCAAATAGCATTTAAACTGGCAAATCGAATCAGTCAATTTTGTATTTGTTATTGTTATACCATGTTATTGGCAATATAGTAACATGCTTCAGTACGTTTTGTTTTAAAAATTACTTAGTCCGTCCCAGACAACTGATATGATACATTTTAACTAATAACAGGAAGAAGAGGAAAAAAAAATCAGCAAGGGGAATAACTCATATTTTTTTTATTGGAGAATATAATAAGAGTTGTCTCCCTTGCAACTAAAATGTTATTTTTCTGTGAAGATGTTGGGAGTTTTTAGTTACTCTAATTACTATATAACCCAGGGGTGGGCGACATCCGGCCCGCGAAGGCTTAGCGTCCGGCCCGCCACCCTGCTATGCTTTATTATTGCAATCCAGCCCGCGGACCTCCCAGTAAAATTCATATCATTTTGTGACATAGACGTAAAAGTAGGTTTCAATTAAGATTTACAGTGGGATAAAAATGTATAAATATCAGCGAGCGATGATGCATGTATATTTCATCTTTCTTTAACTATTAATTTCAAATCCTTGAAAAAAGAAAGATGAAACAAGAGACGCAATAGTTTTTTTTTATTGGAAATCGCTCCAGACAAGGCATGTAGCCACTTGATGTAAGAAGGTAAAAATAAATACTACTTCAAGGTCCCAAATTAGCCAACGATGAGTGTCAGATAGATCGAAATATACAGATTAGGCATTTCGTTATTCATCAAATCACTGTTAAAATCAACAAACTTGAGGCGAGTAGAAAGTGACTAACTTCAGTTTGTCCTTTAGTCCTCACATTCCAATAGCAATCTGGTGATACCAGATCAGGCTGCCCTGTGGCTCCCTGAGACGAAATTCACCTACATTGACGTTTTTTGTTTTTTTTGTTTGTAAAACTTAATTATGTTCTACAAAACCAAAAACAAAAACAACAGCCCCTCTCCCTTTCTCCCTCCCCTTTTTATTTTATTTTTCCTACCCTACTCCCGGTCCTGGATATGACCTTAAACTACATCCGATGGTGAGATCCGGCTTACGGACTTTGGGGAATGTGGAGCCTCCTCTTAATTACCATTGCTCCCAGGTCCACCCTGACCCGGAGTGGTAGTACCTGTTAGGGTCCCAACTATGGGTTAAATAGAAACAGATTTAACAACCAAACCAAACACCATCAATAAATATTTGAACATATAAAGAACTTGAAGCATAAAAATTTTCACCAAAATGACTGCATTCGGCATTAAATAACCTAAAAAGGGTTGATATGCCGTAAAGCAAGACAACCAAACTAAACACCATGAATAAATATTTGAAGATATAAACAACTTGAAGCATAAAAACTTTCACCAAAATGACTGCATTCGGCATTAAATAACCTGAAAAGGGTTGATGTGCCGTAAAACAAAACAACCAAACTAAACACCATGAATAAATACTTGAAGATATAAACAACTTGAAGCATAAAAACTTTCACCAAAATGACTGCATTCGGCATTTAATAACCCGAAAAGGGTTGATATGCCGTAAAACAAAACAACCAAACCAATAGCAATGTTTCTGACAAAGTAGGAAGAATTACTGTTTTCTGGGTCGGAATATATCCATCAAACACTTATCGTTGGCAGTAGTATTTTTTTCTCCTTACAGCAGGGGCGGGCAACCTCCGGCCCGCAAAGTCTTAGCGTCCGGCCCACCACCCTGTTATGCTTTATTATTGCAATCCGGCCCGCGGACCTCCCAGTAAAACTCATATCATTTTGTGACATAGACGTAAAAGTAGGTTTCGATTAAGATTTACAGTGGGTTAAAAATGTATAAATATCAGCGAGCGATGATGCGTGTATATTTTATTTTTCTTTAACTATTAATTTCAAATCCTTGGCCTGAGATAAAAATAGAAAAAGAGAAAGACAGAGGCAATGAGGAAACAAGAGACAAGGATAGAACAGAGAACTGTAGGTGTGTCAAAACGAATGCTAGATCAACTTGCTACTTCCCCCGTCATTATTTTTTATGATTCCAAAATGGCTCTTCGTCGGCGCCTTTTATAACATCACATACAGAAGTCTCTTGAGAAAAAATATCAGATTTGTAGAATGTTCAATACAATTTTTGTACAATTTATTCATGTAAACAAAATATAGTAATTCTGAAATTTCGTTTTTCACTCCGGCCCGCGATCTCTTTCCAAAAGTCTCATCTGGCCCTCACTCTGAAAAGGTTGCCCGCCCCTGATATAACGACACAAAATCAAAACTTTTTTTTCATGGGTGACGAAGCTATTGGGGTTGTCGAGAAGTTTTGCTAGCTTGGTGATACCATTGGAGCACAGGGTGGAGCAGGTGCTAGCGTGATTGCAAGAGGTCGGCCTGGATGGGGTAAAGGTCAGGTAAATTCGGCTTTACTAACCAGCAGAGTGTTACCGCTGTCAAACAAAGGAAGAGTCTATCGGGCATGTGTGTTGATGTATGGAAGTGAAACCTGGTCCGTGAGGGTTGAAGACAGGCTTAGATCTGATGACCTCAGAGGAAGATTAAATCTGGACAATATAAGGTGTGTGTGTGCAAAACTGGAGACTTGGATGGTACAGCTAAGTTGAAAGAATGGATGAGAGTTCTTGGGTTAGTAGATGTAGAACAGTTGAGGTAACAGGGTCAGTTAGCAAGGAAAACATAGAAAGAAGTGATGAGTATGGATTTGAGAGAGAGGGATAAATAAAGATCTGGCCAGAGATCGGTTAGTTTGGAAGGCAATTTCTAAAAGCGGTCCACCACATGCCAGCGTGTAAAACAGGCGTTAAACCAATGATGATGATGTGCATATTGAAAAGCTACATATTATTAGATTTAAAAATAATAATGGCCGGTGAGGGTTGAGGATATGCGTTGCATGGAGAGAAATGATATGAGAATGGATGTGCAATGTGAGTGTTAAAGACAGGCTTCGATCTGATGACCTCAGAGGAAGATTAAATCTGCTAGTATGATGTTGGGTACGTGTATAGATTTATATATTTTGTATAATGTGATTATTCGGACTACTGTTCCCATCTTGAGTGGAAAAGCCGTTGCGCTGCGGCAAGTTCAAATCTTAAAAATTTGAATAAAAATAATTAAAACAGTAAATTAATGTATCAGAACAAATTTGAATTATTTAAAAAAAAAATAAATAAATAAAATAATAATTTCAAATTTTAATGAAAATAATTAAATGTTTAAACCCTTTTTGAAAATACATTCTGTCAAATACATGGGAGTTATGAGTGAGGGAACGAGGACAATCTACTTCTGTGGTGCGATTCACAATTGCGTACAGATTCCAGCATTCGACACGACACACCTGAAGAATGTCTCTGAATTTTTTAGATGAGGATGACAATTTGTATAATGTGATTATTCAGACTATTGTTCCCATCTTGAGTGTTATTCTTACAACGTTTCGGCCGATGTAACCTCCGGCCATTCGTCAGGTGTGTCTTGTCGAACGCGGGAATCTTTCTGTCAGACACGTCGTATAAAGGATAAAGGACGAAGTAAAATTCAGTTCTCGGTGAAGTCGTCTGGAGGTTAAAGGTTCAATCCTCAGTGCGGGCGATACGAAGAATTGCGAATTACTGAAGACTTCTACCCGGTCGTGGTCGTGGATTAAATAAAGGGTTCCGTTCGAAATTCCGTGCAGATTCCCGAGTTCGGCAGAAAGATTCCCGAGTTCGGCAAGATACATCTGAAGATGGTCGGAGGTTACATCGGCCGAAACGTTTGTTAGAATAACAACCAAGATGAGACCAGTAGTCTGAATAATTCAAATAATACAAATTATCCGAAGTCTGAAAAAATTCCGAAACCTTGACATGAAATTATTTCCAAAATACGAGATGCCCAAAGAGGCTAAAAAATCGTTATTGAATTTATGTGGTTTTCATCTGAATTTAATGTGCTGCTCTTCTGGTTGGTAGAAGCTTCGACGAGAATACAATTCCTATAAAAGCCACTCATCTCCGTTAATAATGACTAATGAAAGAGACTCCACATCGTGCTGATGATGATGGTGGTCCCCGGGCTGTTTAGATCCGCTTTTTTTTGTTTTTTTATTTATTTATTTTTAAAAAAAAAAAAAAATTTTTTTTTTGTTGTTTTTTTTGTTTACTTTTAATTTTTTTTTTCTTTCTTTTATTTTTCTTTTTCTTTATTTTAATTTTTTCTTTTTGCTTTTGTTTTCTTTTTTTTCTTTTGTTTTCTTTTTCTTTATTTTTAATTTTTTTCTTTTTTTAAATTTTCTCTTTTTTTTTTTTTTCTTTTCTTTTTTCTTTCCTTTTTTTCTTTTCTTTTTTTCTTTATTTTTAATTTTTTCTTTTTTTTCTTTATTTTTAATTCTTTCTTTTTTTTCTTTTTTCTCTCTTCTTTTTTATGTTAATTTTTTCTTTTTTTAAAATTTTTTCTTTTCTCTTTTTCTTTTAATTTTTCTTGTAAAACTAACAACCAAGATGAGAACAATAGTCCGAATGATCCAAATTATATATAAGTAATTTTCTGATGTTTTTTTTTTCTTTTTCAGCAAGGTACCACGATTACGTTAGAGAATCTCTTCTGCACGTTGCCTGTCCGTTTCAAAGAATTCCAGAGAAATCTCAAAAAAGAATTCTGCAAAATGGTTAATGTCTTGAATGCCTATTGTATCGTAAACGTAAACGTCCGACTCACTTGTCACAATCAAACTGGGAAAGGGTAAGAATCATCCTTTCTTTTTTTCTGATTATCTCCCTTGATTAAACCTCTTCACTTTAAAAAAATTTTTTTAATGAAAATCCCTCCAGTCAAGTCTACCTTACTATGTAATCCATAGCTGGAGGGAGGATATATGGCCTCGTATTTTTGTGAAAGTGATGCAATAGCCCCGACATGAACACGGCATCCCAGACGAGTACTACGAATAATGTGACGGAATCCCATGCGAGTCCCGTAATTATGTGACGTATACTATAAATTACCTGACACTTATTAGCATTTATATTTTGCCGGAATTCTGTAATGATGTCTACAGCAAAACACAATTGGTAAAAGAAATAAAAACACAAATAAAATGAACAAACAATTTAATGCTAGAAAGAACCGGAATATGATTCAATGATGATAATAATGAAAAGTGTCTCTTTTCTCCGAGTTCGACATTTGTAACCTTAAAACATATTTGTTTGTCCGTAACCTTAAAACATATTTGTTTGTAACCTTAAAACATATTTATGTTTGTCCGTAACCTTAAAACATATTTGTTTGTAACCTTAAAACATATTTATGTTTGTCCGTAACCTTAAAACATATTTGTTTGTAACCTTAAAATATATTTATGTTTGTCCGTAACCTTAAAACATATTTGTTTGTAACCTTAAAACATATTTATGTTTGTCCGTAACCTTAAAACATATTTGTTTGTAACCGTAAAATATATTTACGTTTGTCCGTAACTGTAAAACACATTTATATTTGTCCGTAACCGTAAAACATATTTGTGTGTCCGTAACCTTAAAACATATTTGTGTGTCCGTAAGCTTAAAACATATTTGTGTGTCCATAACCTTAAAATATATTTGTTTGTCTGTAACCGTAAAACACATTTATGTTTGTCCATAACCGTAAAACATATTTATGTTTGTCCGTAACCGTAACACATATTTATGTTTGTCTGTAAGTGTAAAACATATTTGTTTGTCCGTAACCTTAAAACATATTTGTGTGTCTGTAACCTTAAAATATATTTGTGTGTCTGTAACCGTAACACATATTTATGTTTATCCGTAACCGTAACACATATATATGTTTTTCTGTCTGTAACCTTAAAACATATTTATGTTTTTCTGTCTGTAACCGTAAAACATATTTGTTTGTCAACAGTTTAAAATTCACTTACCTTGTTTATATAACTTTTTTTTCTCATGTCGGGGTCTCATATCGTCTTAAATCGTGTTTTTTTCTTAATTGTCTTTTTTTTCTCATTAAATCATTTTTTGACTTTTTTTCTTTTAACACAAACCGTATTTTACGTTTGAAAATAAATCAGTATTTTTTATAAACGGATTGAAATAAAAACAGTCATTTTTTTTTTTTTTTTCCAGATTACAAATTTACAATTATCTTGATTAATGCGATCCTGTCACCCCTTCTATCCCCATGTCTAGTAACGTAGTTTAACCTAAAGATTTCAACCTATTTTTATAACTGTGATCCTGTGTTAGGGCAACCTAACAAAACAGAATAGCTATTTTCCCTTGCATCAAAAGAAAGAGTTATCGCCCTTGGATAAAAGAAGTCATCTGCCATGACAGTTGAAAAGTAAACAGAACGGCTCTCACGATCAAAGAAGCATCTCACGTTCAGCGGTTTTCGACATTTCATTTAATCAGTGTTTTTTGTTAAATAAATTTGTTAAGGGTTCTACTTCGTCCTTCGTTCATTTTTGAGTTGAAATTAAACCGATAACAGCGTGTAAAAATCAGACGTAACAAAAGTTTTATTAGTTTAGTCATTTTGGCGCAGTGGATATAGTACTAAGTAACATTCAGTTCTATGTGATAGTCATCTGAAGGTTGAAGGTTCAATCCTCGGTGCAGGCAATACGAAGAATTGCAAATTACTGAAGATTTCTCCCAGTCATGGCTGACGGAACAAGAATAATCTACCCCCGTTGATTAAATAAAGAGTTCCATTCAAAATTCCGTCCAGATTCCTGATTTCGACAAATATTCCCGAGTTTGAAAAGATACACCTGAAGAAGGCTGGAGGTTACAGCGTCCGAAACGTTGTGAGAATAACACTCAAGAGGAGAATTATATAAATTATCAATCCTCATCTCAAAAATTCAGAAAAGCAACTTTTGTTCAATAAATCGTATATAATGATCCTTTAATCCCTGTATAAGTTTAGTCGTTTTTCTTTGTATACCTTCCAATTTTAATATTATATCGCAATTCCCGTCTCTAGTAAAGTAGTTAAACCTAAGGATTCCAACTTATTTTTAGAATTGAGAGCGATGACTTTTTTTTTTTCTAATTGCTTCAATTTTTTTTTTTTTTTTCTGCTCCAGATCCAAAAATGCTGTCGTGTCTTCTCTTGGGAATTCTTCAATGAAAGAGAATATTGGAAATATTTTTGGTTTGAAACAGGTGAGAAAATGTTTTGGTTTAAGATTTTGGGAAATCAGTGATTTTTTTTTTTACAAAAAATGTTGACATAAGTAATATATATATATATATATATATATAGGCACAATGTATGCTGACCTCAGTAGTGATGACAAAGAAATGGGACTTCCACAAGATGGGCATTGATATGTCGCGAGCCTTCGATACCATCAAGCGACAACGCATCCTAGATGTCCTACTGCAAGCAGGCTGCAATGATGACGAACTTGTAAGATCTCTGTTAGCAGGGACAAAGCTAAGAGTCCGAGTGAAAAACGAGCTGTCTTACTCATTTGAGACCACCATAGGCTACCCCCCAGGGCGACAGCCTCTCACCGGTGCTCTTCACCTGCTACCTCGCTGCAGCATTCTCATCCGTCTGAGAAAGCTCTAACAGGCTCAACCCACCAGTCTCCAGCCTGGGTCTGCCATTAGAAATGGAATATGCAGACGACGTTGATTTCCTGGACGTAGAAAAGAAGCCTCTGGATCAGCTCCAGCCAATAGCGGCAGAGAAACTGAAAACGGACAATCTCTTCATGAACAAGATGAAAACAAAGTTTAGCCATGTATACCTTGCAGAAGCCACAGAGTTGGACCCACAAGGCTAGACCCTCCGCAGCAATGAGAGCTGGCGCAAAAACAAGACCCTGGGCTCCCTGCTGTGCAGCACTACAGACGTCACAGTCCGCTGTATACATGGCAATGTAGCGTTTCATTCATTACATAAACTCTGGAACTGACGAACCAAGATCCTGTTGAAGACTAGACTCCATCTCTATAACGCGTACTGCGTGTCCATCATGCTCTACAATAGCAACAGCTGGGCAATAACATAAGCCATGCTTGACAAGCTGGATGCGTGCCACCGCAGACACCTCCGTTCCATCACAGGTCACTGCTGGCCGAAAAAACTTATCAGCAACAAAGCACTATACGAGCTGTGCAACGAAAAAACCCTCTCCACAAAGGTCGCTGAACAAAGATGATCTATGTTAGGTCATGTCCTACGAATGGACCCTGACACTCCCGCACAGAGGGCACTAGACTTTGCCGTTACTGGCTCGCAAGCCTACCAACCGGACAGCACTGCACAAATCTGCTGGGCACACTACGGGCTGTTTTGGGCCGATATATTTGATATACTTTTATGTATTTTATATATATTTTTTTAATATATTTTCAAAGTGTAATTTTATGTTTTGGGCCGATATATTTGATGTTTTATATACCTTTATGTATTTTTATATTTTTAATATATTTTCAAAGTTTAATTTTATTACCTGCAGTAATGTCATTGCGGTAATGGTCCTCTGAGGAGCAGATTTTCTTTGAAAACTCATGAGTTAAGGACTTTATAGTACTTTGTCTGAACATTGAACTGTAATAAAATTTGATTTGCACCTTATTTTATTCTTTCACTTTATCTATTGCTATATATATATATATATATATATACACTAGTAGAATACTAGACGCTTATAAGTAAAGAGTTCTAAATTTTAATGTTTTTTCTTTGTTTTTTTTTGGGGGGGGGGTATGATATATTGATTAGTTTAGGAGTTTATCCTGTACAATAAAATATGCATATACACATATATATGCATATATATACACATATATATGCATATATATACACATATATATGCATATAAATACACATATATATACATATATATATATGCATATAAACATATACACATATATATGCATATAAATACACATATATATGCATATAAATACACATATATATGCATATAAATACACATATATATGCATATAAACATATACACATATATATACATATATATGCATATAAATACACATATATACACATATATATGCATATAAACATATACACATATATACACATATATATGCATATAAATACACATATATATGCATATAAACATATACACATACCTAACTTCATATACATGCACCCGCAAAATGTTAAAGTTGATGCTAATGCAGTTTACGTGTCGGGCTTTTTTTTTTTCTAGGATTTTCAAGTTAAATTCAATTTTTACGATATTTTTTGCATTGATAAAGGCTTCTATTTTCAATCTTATAATTAATAATACTGACCCACCAATACTTTTGAATGAACGACCCATTTTCTTGAACTTCGAGCACGCCAATGCTTTCTTCGTTCTGCAACCAGAATTTGAATTCATAACCGCCAACGACATCGCGGCGGATACACCCATTACAAAGACATTTTATCAAAAAACAAAAAAAGTTTGTTTATTTTTGTTGGGTTTTTTTTTTTGAAAAAAAAATGACACAATACTGGTCAACTCTGATGATGGAATATTATTCCGAAATTAATAAGATTAAAGTAAAAAAAAAAATGACACAGTACTGGTCAACTCTGATGATGGAATTTTATTCCGAAATTAATAAGATTAAAGTAATAAAAAAAATGACACAAAACTGGTCAACTCTGATGATGGAATTTTATTCCGAAATTAATAAGATTAAAGTAAAAAAAAAAAAAAAATGGCACAATACTGGTCAACTCTGATGATGAAATATTATTCCGAAATTAATAAGATTAAAGTAAAAAAAAAAAAAATGACACAATACTGGTCAACTCTGATGATGGAATATTATTCCGAAATTAATAAGATTAAAGTAAAAAAAAAAAATGGCACAATACTGGTCAACTCTGATGATGAAATATTATTCCGAAATTAATAAGATTAAAGTAAAAAAAAAAAAAAATGGCACAATACTGGTCAACTCTGATGATGGAATATTATTCCGAAATTAATAAGATTAAAGTAAAAAAAAAAAAAATGGCACAATACTGGTCAACTCTGATGATGGAATATTATTCCGAAATTAATAAGATTAAAGTAAAAAAAAAAAAAAATGACACAATACTGGTCAACTCTGATGATGGAATATTATTCTGAAATTAATAAGATTAAAGTAAAAAAAAAATAATAATAAATTAATCTTGCATTGATAAAGGCTTCTATTTTCAATTTTTTGTTTATTAAATTGTTAGGTTTAAGTACAGAATAGTTAACCACCCTCCACCTACCCCTCCCTCATATTAAGAATGGCCTTCTAAATTAAAGCATTATTATTCGATCCGTAAACTGCATAAGTATCTTAAAAAGTTTACAAAAATAATAATGTGCCCATGTTACTCACCGTGTTGCCTAAAATATATATTCTGAAATTCATAATAATCTGTTTGAATGAAGCTGTTTATTTATATTTTTTTAGATACTGATAGCCGAAAGTACTCAATTCTTTTCATTTAAACAAACGTTTTGGACCAAGACAACAATAGGGACCCCAGATCATTAACACAAGACGCGGGACATATTTTGGAATCACCGGTTTTAAAAGAAAACATGTTAATATTTTATTTGTTTTATTTATGGACTCTCTGCCTTAAAATAAATATTAACATGTTAAAAGAAAAAAAAATTCCGAAATATACTGCATTTAGTAAAATAAATAAAAGATTTATTTACAAGTGTTTTGTAAATAGAGACCACGTGTATTGCGAGGTCAACCGGTGATTCCAAAATATGTCCCGCATCTTGTGTTAATGATCTGGGGTCCCTATTGTTCTCTTGATCCAACGTTTTTTAGCTACATATGAGCAGACATGTTTCAGCTACGACCATTTTTATTAGTGGGAGTTTAAATTCTTTAAAAATGATTTCTTTGCAGTTGCAAACAATAACGGAAATTGTTCAAATAGAACCAAACGAAGAAATAAGTGAAGAATTTGGAATAAAAATGCCTGAAAGTGCGCACAACTTATTCAAGTAAGACATTTTGTTTTAGAATTGAAGAAGTTAAGTTCGGAGAGTTCCCTACATTTTGTTCGGAAGAAATGTCGTATGCGGATGATTTAGTACTTGCCTGTGAAACAATGGAAGACCTACGCGTTAAGTTAGAGACTTTGAGGAATTCTATGGAAAGCAAAAGTCTGGGAATGAATGCTACCAAAACCAAAGGGATCATCAATGGTTGTTGGAAAGCTCCCCGAAAGAGGAAAGTTTCTCTGCTCCGTTTGTGAAAAGGGAGTCGGGTGCAATTCAATTTTTTGTGGTACCTGTAAACATTGGGTACGCAAGAAGTGCAGTGGAAGTACTAGTAGGTTGAGAGAGGATAACCAATAAGTGTAAAACAATGGAAATGGATGAAAACTTACGTGTAGATAGAGTTTATCTGGATGGCGACGGTATTGACGTGTCGAAGGTTTATTACCTTGGTGATGTCATTGGAGCACAGGGTGGAGCAGGTGCTTTTGTGAGTTATGAGTTGATGGAGAAAGTTCAGGGAACTTCTGTCATTACTAACCAGCAGAGCGTTACCACTGTTGACCAAGAGAAGAGTCTATCATGTCCACGCAGTGTGATGATGTGCGGAAGTGAAGCCTGGCCAGTGAGGGTTGAGGACATGCGTTGCATGGAGAGAAATGATATGAGAATGGTAGAGAACACCTCTCTGTCTGTGTCTGTTTGTCCCTAAAAACGAATACACACTATGAAGTGTACTTTCAATATAATTATATTCACATGCACAATTTGCATGTGAATATAATGGAAGTATTTTTGCGTCTCTGGCTGCCCCTTAAAGAAGCTAATGACAATTTTCAAACATGTTACACAATGAAATTAATCTATTTATTAGCGTTAGTTTAAGAGTATTAACATATGTCCGAATAGCTCGGTGAGTAAGATATCTAGCTGACAGCATCAAGGTTGCTGCTAAAGTAAACTCTCCCTACCATGATGTTGCATATGATGCTATCCCACACTCTAACCTGGGCAACACCGGGTAGCTCTGCTAGTATATATATATATATATATATATATATATATATATATATATAGGGAACTTCTGTCATTACTAACCAGCAGAGCGTTACCACTGTTGACCAAGAGAAGAGTCTATCATGTCT
The DNA here is from genome assembly GCA_963556195.1 of Sepiola atlantica. Classification (NCBI taxonomy): domain Eukaryota; kingdom Metazoa; phylum Mollusca; class Cephalopoda; order Sepiida; family Sepiolidae; genus Sepiola; species Sepiola atlantica. The sequence goes on along the minus strand of OY744554.1, from coordinate 3,030,570 downwards.
ACGCAGTGTGATGTGCGGAAGTGAAACCTGGCCAGTGAGGGTTGAGGATATGTGTTGCATCAAGAGAAATGATATGAGAATGATACGATGGATGTGTAATGTGAGTCTTAAAGACAGGCTTAGATCTGATGACCTGAGAGGAAGATTAAATCTAGACACACGATGGAGCAGGTGCTTGTGTGATTGCAAGCGTTATGAGTTAATGGAGAAAGTTCGGGAACTTCTGCCATTACTAACCAACAGAGCGTTACCACTGTCGACCAAGGGAAGTGCATTCAAGCATGTGTACGCAGTGATGATGTATGGAAGTGAAACCTGGCCAGTGAGGGTTGAGGATATGTGTTGCATCAAGAGAAATGATATGAGAATGGTACGATGGATGTGTAATGTTAGTCTTAAAGACAGGCTTAGATCTGATGACCTCAGAGGAAGATTAAATCTGCTGGTATATATATAATGTTGGGTACGTGATGCTATCCCACACTCTAACCCGGGCAACACCGGGTAGCTCTGCTAGTCAGGATATAAAAAGAAACAAATATAATTGACTTCCAAACTAACCTGTCTCTGGCCAGGTCTTTATTTATCCCTCTTCCTCTCAAATCCATCCTTATCATTTCCTCACATGTTTTGCTTGGCCTTCTCCTTCCAACTGGCCTTGCTACCTCAACTGTTCTACATCTACTAACCCAAGCACTCTTATCCATTCTTTCACTGTGGCCAAACCAACAACGTTTCCTGTTCTGCTATCGCTGTCATCAAAGGAAGAGTCTATCAGGCAAGTGTACGCGGTGTGATGATGTATGGAAGTGAAACCAGTGAGGGTTGAGGACATGCGTTGCATGGAGAGAAATAATATGAGAATGATACGATGGATGTGTAATGTGAGCCTTAAAGACAGGCTTAGATCTGATGACCTCAGAGGAAGATTAAATCTGGACAGTATAGGGAGACGAGTGCGGAACAAGAGACTTGGATGGTTTGGTCACGTTGAAAGAATGGATGAGTTCTTGAGTTAGTAGATGTAGAACAGTTGAAGTAACAGGGTCAGTTTACAGGGGAGGGTCAAGGAAAACATGGTAAGAAGTGGCGACTGCCACTGACCCCCAACGCTGTGTGCCGTGGTTTTCTTCTTTCTTCGTCTCTCATTATTCTGGCTGTGTCATCAGCTTGGCGATCGCCAAGGACGCGAGCGTTGTTTTTCACGTTGAGAAAAACAAAACAATACAAACTCACAAGAAAGAACACAGAGGAAGATTAAATCTAGACACTATGGGGAGATTTGTGTAAAATAGGAGACTTAGGGGAGGAGCGTCAGTATTCTGGAGGTTAGGGGTAGGAAAAATTTAATTCACTTGCATAATTCACTTGTGTGCCAGAAGTGTAAGACAATGGAGATGAATGACGACTCGGATGTGGAGAAAGTGTAAGACAATGGAGGTGAATGACGACTCGGATGTGGAGAAAGTGTAAGACAATGGAGATGAATGACGACTCGGATGTGGAGAAAGTGTAAGACAATGGAGATGAATGACGACTCGGATGTGGAGAAAGTGTAAGACAATGGAGATGAATGACGACTCGGATGTGGAGAAAGTGTAAGACAATGGAGATGAATGACGACTCGGATGTGGAGAAAGTGTAAGACAATGGAGATGAATGACGACTCGGATGTGGAGAAAGTGTAAGACAATGGAGATGAATGACGACTCGGATGTGGAGAAAGTGTAAGACAATGGAGATGAATGACGACTCGGATGTGGAGAAAGTGTAAGACAATGGAGATGAATGACGACTCGGATGTGGAGAAAGTGTAAGACAATGGAGATGAATGACGACTCGGATGTGGAGAAAGTGTAAGACAATGGAGATGAATGACGACTCGGATGTGGAGAAAGTGTAAAACAATGGAGATGAATGACGACTCGGATGTGGAGAAAGTGTAAGACAATGGAGATGAATGACGACTCGGATGTGGAGAAAGTGTAAAACAATGGAGATGAATGACGACTCGGATGTGGAGAAAGTGTAAAACAATGGAGATGAATGACGACTCGGATGTGGAGAAAGTGTAAGACAATGGAGATGAATGACGACTCGGATGTGGAGAAAGTGTAAAACAATGGAGATGAATGACGACTCGGATGTGGAGAAAGTGTAAAACAATGGAGATGAATGACGACTCGGATGTGGAGAAAGTGTAAAACAATGGAGATGAATGACGACTCGGATGTGGAGAAAGTGTAAGACAATGGAGATGAATGACGACTCGGATGTGGAGAAAGTGTAAAACAATGGAGATGAATGACGACTCGGATGTGGAGAAAGTGTAAAACAATGGAGATGAATGACGACTCGGATGTGGAGAAAGTGTAAGACAATGGAGATGAATGACGACTCGGATGTGGAGAAAGTGTAAAACAATGGAGATGAATGACGACTCGGATGTGGAGAAAGTGTAAAACAATGGAGATGAATGACGACTCGGATGTGGAGAAAGTGTAAAACAATGGAGATGAATGACGACTCGGATGTGGAGAAAGTGTAAGACAATGGAGATGAATGACGACTCGTATGTGGAGAAAGTATATCTTGGATGGCAAAGCTTTTAAGGGTGTCGAGAAGTTTTGTTACCATTGGAGCACAGGGTGGAGCAGGTGCTAGTGTGATTGCAAGAATTAGTAGTGTCAGGGATACATATGGTAGGCATCATTTACAACTTTTCTCATCTGAAATAAATTCATCCGACCTGTAGAAGTTTTGCTTGGATTCATAAAATGTCTTCCAAAGAAAATTGGTTGAACTTGAGATATGTGCAATTTGAATGTTAGAAACTTGCGAGAAAGGTCAGGAGAGATAGGTGAGATTCTTGAGGTCCAGCATGTAAAACGGATGTTAAACTGAATATGATGATGATGATTATTTAATTTTTCTTTTCTCTTTTAAAAGAATTGAAGGATTTGTTTCGAAATGCGACCATAACTTGGGAAGAAGCACCTCAGATCGGCAATTCTTCTTCATTAACAAACGACCGTGTGATTTTGCTAAAGTAAGTGTGAAAAATTTCTTTTTAAGCAGTTTGGTGCTGTGACCAGGATTTTTGACAAAATTGTTCAGATTTGTTTCTATCGACAATGGGACAGATAAATTATTTTAGTTCCCAAGTGTCAGGGTAGAGACACTGTTTGTTAATTTGACCAATTTCAAAGTGGGGAGCCAAAAACCTCTTAAACAAAGGGATTGATTGACAGAGGGCTTTTGGAGTTCCCCACTTTTAAATGCCTCAAAGGTGTCCTTACTCTAACACAGGGGCGGGCAACTTTTTCAGAGTGAGAGCCAGATGAGACTTTTGGAAGGAGATCGCGGGCCGGAGTGAAAAAACGAAATCTCAGAATTACTATATTTTGTTTACATGAATAAATTGTACAAAAATTGCATTGAACACTCTACAAATCTGGTATTTTTTCTCAAGAGACTTCTGTATGTGATGTTATAAAAGGCGCCGACAAAGAGCCATTTTGGAATCATAAAAAATAATGACGGGGGAAGTAGCAAGTTGATCCAGCATTCGTTTTGACACACCTCACATAAGTTCTCTGTTTCATGCCCTTTCCTCATCTCTCGTTTTCTATTTGCCTCTTTCTTCCCTTTTTCAAGGATTTGAAATTAATAGTTAAAGAAAAATGAAATATACACGCATCATCGCTCGCTGATATTTATACATTTTTATCCCACTTAATTGAAACCTACTTTTACGTCTATGTCACAAAATGATATGAGTTTTACTGGGAGGTCCGCGGACCGGATTGCAATAATAAAGCCTAGCAGGGTGGCGGGCCGGACCCTAAGCCTTCGCGGGCTGGATGTGACACGCGGGCCGGAGGTTGCCCGCCCCTGCTCTAACACATGAGAACTAAAATAATGTATCTGTACCATTGTCAACAAAAACACATAAACCGGAACAACTAAAATATTTTATCTGTTCTATTTTTTGTTACTTTGTCGTTTTTTTTTTTTTTTGTATTTTATTTTTTGTATTTTCTTTTTGTATTTTCTTTTTTGTATTTTTTTTTTTTTTTTTTGTATTTTTTTTTGTATTTTTTTCTTTGTATTTTTTTTTGTATTTAAAAAAAAAATTTTTTTTTGTATTTTTTCTTTGTATTTTTTTTTTGTATTTTTCTTTTTGTATTTTTTTGTATTTTTCTTTTTGTATTTTTTGTATTTTTCTTTTTATATTTTTTTTTTGTATTTTTCTTTTTGTATTTTTTTTTTGTATTTTTCTTTTTGTATTTTTCTTTGTATTTTTCTTTTTGTATTTTTTAAAAAAAATTTTTGTATTTTTTTGTATTTTTCTTTTTGTATTTTTCTTTTTGTATTTTTTTGTATTTTTCTTTTTGTGTTTTTTTTTTTTGTATTTCTCAAAAAAAAGGATTGACACCCATTTTATTGACCTCCAACCAATTAAAGCTATTAATTTTATTGACTATATTCACACCACTCTCTCCCTAATCATAAGTGATATTCTGAGATTATTCTTTGACATTTATGCAGATGACACGATTTAACACTATCGTTGCCCGTGAAGTATATCTTGGTGTGTCTGCGCTGTGGGGACGTCCCTTATTGCTGAAAATTGAACACTTGATAAAGAAAGTGAACAAGCATTTTATATAAAAAATAGAATTTATTTTTTTCATTTCGAAAAGCATAAAGCATTATTCTTTGACATTTATGCAGATGACTCAATGTAACACTATCGTTGCCCGTGGAGTATATCTTGGTGTGTCTGCGCTGTGGGGACGTCCCTGGTTCAAATCTTATAGTCCTGGGCACAGTTACACCAGCCCCTGGGTGCCACAAAAGTCACATCCCATCCCAGTTTCAAGCAGCAGTTGACCCCATTGTTTCTTCTTTTTTTAAGCCCACGTTGTCTTTCAGATCCTAAAACGCTGTGGCGTGTTGTCGGTCCGAACGGGTAATACACGGTCGTTGTATGGCATCATTAATTCTCTGCAAAGAATTATCGGGAATTATTGCTGAAAATTGAACACTTGATAAAGAGAGTGAACAAGCATTTTATATAAAAAATATTGCTGAAAATTGAACACTTGATAAAGAAAGTGAACAAGCATTTTATATAAAAAATAGAATTTTGTCTTTTCATTTCAAAAAGCATAAAAATCTTTAGTCGTGGCCAGACATACGAAATCTCATCGACTGTGTATTTCTCTCTCGTGGGAACAAAATAGGAGAGAGAAGGAAAATCTTCAGTAAAAAGGAAGAGCAAAACAAATTCTCAAAGAAATCCCTTAAAAATATTCTAAAAAAAAGAATAATTTTCCAGAAATTATCTTCTCAATTGCTGCAATGTAACTTGATTTATAGTCGAATCAATTGTGTTTCGTAATTACTAGTGACCGTCCGCCACACACACATGCAGGGGGTAATTTAGAGGAGAGCCGGTTGGGAAATTCATCTTGATTTAAGCTTTTTTTTTGCCGTTGGCCATTCACATCCGTGATCTGTGGTCACTAAGGACAATTATCAGTTAGGTCCATAATATAACTGAAATATGTTAGAACCTTAAGAAATGAAATTCATTTTTTTTAAATACATTTTCTTCATTTCATAAAACAAAAATAAAATTAAAATGTGAAGAATGTATTTAAAAAAGGTTTAAACATCTAAATAATTATAGAAAACTTTTTCCATTCATTAAAACCATTTGCCGTTTAAATTTTATTATTTTAATGTTATTTTTTAGTTTTAGTAATATATCCGGTTTTTTATTAAATCACTTTCATTGATTGCTGTCAATATCGACAAAACTATTGTATATATAGAAGTCCGAGTGGAAACCATATATATATATAGGAAAATAGGACAATAAAATTACAAATGAATAACACCAAACATAAAATGTTAAAGAACATTGTTATGCAAATAAGGCATTCAAATAGCTGTCTTTGTGCCTTCCGTTAGTACTATATATACAGTATTTCAAAATAATATGTTTTTAAAGTTGTTGTATTTTATTTCAAAATTTAATTTAGAGTTCAAAGCTCTGACTTTTGACACACTAAAAACAAAATGGCTGTTTGGCCCTCTGTTGTTGGCGGGGTTTCATTCCTTAAAAAGAAAATATAAAAAAAATAATACTCTACCACTAACCTGAAGTCTGAGTGGAAACGACCTCTTGTTTTAGTGTGAACAATAACATAAGGGTGGTAGGGGAAGGAGAGGGAGTGAGAGAGGCGGGACAGGGAGAGAGAAGTCCCCCCCTCTCTCTCTCTCTCTCTCTCTCTCTCTCTCTCTCTCTCTCTCTCTCTCTCTCTTTAAACCTTTTTGACACAAATTTATCCTTTAAAAAAGGTTGTCGTAATTTATCCTTTTTTTATTAAATCACTTGCTGTTGATATTGACGAAATTATTGCATATATATAGAAAAAATAGGACAACAAAATTACAAATGAATAACACCAAACATTAATTTATTATGAACTGTTTGAAAAAAAACGTATTTATACAAATTAAAGAATTCAAATAGCTGTCTTTGGGCCTTTCGTCTGTACTATATATACAGTATTCCAAAATGTTATACAGTAACCTGTTTTCATGGTGAATGAAAAAATAAAAAAGCTTTCGCATTTATTTATTTCAGATGAGCAAAGTTGTCAATGATGTCTACCATATGTATAATCGGCACCAATATCCGTTTGTTGTGCTTCATGTAAATATTGCCAAAGGTAAGAACTCGTTGCATTCATCTTTATTATTCAACATATGTACCGAAATTAAAATCCACCATAATGCATTTCGATTTATTCGGTGGCCCATTACACTATTTCTTCAAATTTGATTCATTCGAACATTCATAAACTGTCACCTTTCGGAAGACACTCTTCTTGCATAGTGAAAAATAATAAAAGTCTCTACGTTATCTGTTAGACGGAAGCAGATTTGCACCTAAGAATAATGATTCAACGTTTTGTGTTTGAAAGGGAAACAACTCTTTGCCCTTTGGTAGTCTTGCTTGCTTTCCAAAATACAGTTATGTCTTTTGCATTCGCCCATTCTGGTGTTGCTTCTTGCCTATCTCCCTCAGATCAGTCGAAATATGCAGCTGATCTAGAAGTTAATCTGGGTTCCGTTGTAGATTGGGGTACGAAGTGACTTGTTTTATCTAATCCTGTTTAGACTCAGCTCATGTCTTTCAATCGTAGACGTGTCCTTTTTCTTCCTGTAATTCTCATCAATGGCTTTGTTTTTAAGAAGAAATCAATTCTGAACTTCTTGGTCTCTCTCATCAAATTTTTCTTGGAGTTCATACATTAGATCCATTTCTCTTTCTGCTTCTCGTAAAGTCGGTTCTCTCTATCGCTCCAAACACTTTCTCACACCTGAGGCTATTCTCTATCTCTACAAATCTACTATCAGACCATGTATGGAGTACTGTTGTCATATTTGGGCTGGTGAATCTCTGTCTCATTTGAAGATTCTTGATAAGGTTCAGAAACATATCTGTAAATTAATTGGGCCCGTAATTTATAATTAACTGTCATCCATCTTTCTCTTAGATATCTATGGCCCCACTCTTTCTTCTTCTCTGCATCTTCTCTCTCTCTCACACACAGATGTAATGTTGCTAGTCTCAGTCTTTTCTATAAATACTATTATAGCATGTGTTCTTCAGAATTATGTGGTCTATTCCCTGCTTCTTTTGTTTCAGCTCGTTTTACTCGTTGGTCTAGTGGTCTTCATCAATTCGCTGTTGTTGATACATTGTAATACAGCTTCCTATTCCAGTAGCTTCTTTCCAAGAACTGCAGGCTCTTCCTGCTGACTGTTTTCCTCCTACCTATAACCATGTCAGTCGCAGATTTTGTACATGTGTGTTTGAATAAAAACCATCACACATATATATATATATATATATATATATATAATAATAATAATAATCCAGGTAAAACATCCACAGGGTAGTAATCCAAAGAATTTAAACCGGGTTTATAAAAAGTGCTCAATATCAAATAGAGCTTTTATATATGATTATTTTTATTTACACAGACATGTACAAAATCTGCGACACTGGCATGTCGATGTTATCGATCAACAGTTATTATAAACTGAGATCTCATCAGGCAGAGTCAGAATGCGATCTTAACCGTAGATCATATTTTAGGTTAAGATCGGATTCTAACTCTGCCTGATGAGATCTCAGTTTATAATAACTGTTGATCGATAACATCGACATGCCAGTGTTGCAGATTTTGTACATGTCTGTGTAAATAAAAATAATCATATATATATATATATATAATTTGTACCAAATACTGGTGAGCGAAATACATAGATATCTAAGAGAGAGATGGGTGACAGTTAATTATAAATTACGGATAATTAGAATAATTAAAAGTGATTTTTTAAAGAAACTTAACTCAATCCCAGAACTAAGGTATATTTTATTAAAGTATAAAAACGTTAATTAATTCATATCTAGTATATTTTGTTTTTGATTTTACAGAAAGTGTTGACGTTAATGTCACTCCTGATAAAAGACAAGTTTTTCTGGAAAATGAAAAATTACTTTTAGCTATCATCAAGGTTCGTAAAAACATCCTTTTCTTCTTCCTCCTCTCCTTTTTTTTGTTTGTATACAAGGTGTGGCACAAGGCTGGAAAATGGGGGATTAGATGGATAACAAAAAATATTAGAGAATCGTTTTCATCCAATTATTTCTTCATATTTGTGTCTCACCACTCACAAACCACATGAAACAATTTACAAAACTTCTTTATATACAATATTTCTAGTGAAGGTAATATTTCGATGACTAAACATTTGTTTGTAAATGCTTTAGATTAAATAAAATTTTACTCCAATTCATGAGTAGCATACAAAGATTCGGAAGGTCGTTGCTTTTGATGTAAGCGTGACACACAAAATGACACACACGCTATCGTATAAATATGTGTCTTCCCGGTCATCCCCTCCCAGCATCCCCCCTCCCCTTCGATGTAGAAAAAAAAATTTAGAGTTTGGTTAGGATCAAACTATAAACCAGTCGGGCCGACGTCAAAATCCTACGTCGCTAACCGTTGCGGCAAAGAAAAATACTTGAAAATATTAGGAAAATTAGGTGACTTGAATGCTTTTCCAAATCTAAGTGCGGCACGCATGCGCAGAGCTTTTGATGTAAGCGTGACACGCGAACACACACGCTATCGTATTATTTCATAGTAATACCTTCCGTTGTAAAATTGGTAAATAAATCATTTATTATTGTTAGTCTCCATAGAATCGTTTTCATCCAATTATTTCTTCATATTTGTGTCTCACCACTCACAAACCACTTCACAAGAGTCTACTAGGTGTGGCACAAGGCTGGAAGGTGGGGAAAAATCCAGCCTTCATGAGGGAAACACCCTGGCTCTACAAAAATATCATGAACAAACCTGTCGGTATTCCTCAGTTGGGGTGCCTAACTAAAACTGGTTGGTAAATCTATCGGTAAAACTGGTTGGTAAATCTATCAGTAAAACTGGTTGGTAAATCTATCGGTAAAACTGGTTGGTAAATCTATCGGTAAAACTGGTTGGTAAATCTATCGGTAAAACTGGTTGGTAAATCTATCGGTAAATCTGGTTGTTAAATCTATCGGTAAAACTGGTTGGTAAATCTATCGGTAAAACTGGTTGGTAAATCTATCGGTAAAACTGGTTGGTAAATCTATCAGTGCAACTACCTTCTATTCTTCTCTGACTCCCTATCTGTGCTCACAGCAATGAAGAATAAAAATCTAGATAATCCGTTAATCGTGAAAATCTTAAATAAGATCACCAATATTTACAACAAGAAAAAATGTAAACTCAAATTATGCTGAATACCGAGTCATGTCGGCATTCGTGGCAATGAAAGAGCGGATAAAGCCGCAAAAGAATCATTAAAAATGACACCAACCAATACTAGGATCCCATACACTGATCTTCGACCTTCTATTAACAGAATAATCAAAGAAAAATGGCAAGAATATTGGGATGAGTGCAAAAATAATAAGTTATACAAGATTTGGCCAACTATAGATGAGTGGCCCCTGAAATATAGAAAAGCAAGAAGAGAAGAGGTTATAATAACCAGACTTCGTATAGGACACACGTATATTACTCATAAGCACTTATTGGAAGGAGAGGAGTCTCCAATGTGCATAGCATGTCAACAATCTTACACAGTCAAACATATATTAATAGACTGTCAAGATCTGCAACAAACCCGAAACAAATATTACGACTCCAAAAATTTTAAAGATTTATTTAAAAACACGAATGTGACGAAAATCTTAGATTTCATCAAGGAAGTTGGACTGTTCCAAAAAATCTAATTACAAATTTTTTATTTCACTTTTCATTGTCTCTCAAGATGATGTGAAATAATTGGAACTGTATTTGACAACTTTATTCGGAAATAAAAAACCCATAGTTGGTTGCTATGCCGTAAAACAAACCAAACCTAAAACTGGTTGAATAGAAGAATTTGTCGGAAACCCGATGATAGAAAGATTATGATAGTTCATAGGATGTCATAAAAACCATCAAAATAAATTTAACAAGCCGCGCATGCGTGGTCCCCCTCTGTATGTAACTCGATGTGGCGAGTGTATTAAATATGCAATAAATTTGGGCAATTGGGGGCATTTTTGAACCCCTGGGAGCGCGAACCAGAATTTTTCTGAGGTCAAGGATGCTCATTTTATATCCAGAACAATTGCCTCTACATTTTGGCCAAGTTTCAAAAAAATTGAATGGATGGATCAAACGTTATGGGAGAAAAGGGTCATTTTTTGCAATTTTAGGGGGTTTTTACCCCCTGGGGGTGCGAACCAGATTTTTTCCAAGGTCAGCGATACTTATTTTCTATTAGGAAAAATTGCCTCCACATTTTGGCCAAGTTTCAGAGAAATTGAATGGATGGATGAAAAGTTATGGGGCAAAAAATGTCATTTTTTGCCATTTCGGGGCCTTTTGACCCCCTGGGGGGGGGGGGCTAACCAGATTTTTTTTCAAAAATCGGAGAATGTCACTTTCTAACCTGACCAAAGTTACAACTTCATTTCAATGGATGGTTGCGGAGAAAAATCAGGACGGAAATGCCTCAAAACATAGGTCCCCCGATTTTATAAATCGGGGGACCAATGAATATATGCAGGCGACAATGGTCGAAGATATTTCACATCATAACACCAACTTACGAAATGCCTTTATCGTCACTAGACAGCAGAGAGCTATCTGAGCACAGATAAACATCAACAAACACCCACAGTAAATGAAAGTGAATAAATTGTTTCTGTTAATTTTCTCATGTCAATATTAGTGATTTATTTAATCTGCGATTTTTAATGTTTTGCTTTTGAAGATCTTTTCCAGCTTTTTGTCGTACCTTCTTATATTAGGTGGTCTTTATGAAGTACTTACTTGGTATTGAAAAAAAAATCACTGTACACCGAAAATTACGGAAAATGATTAAGTAGAATTTAAATTAAAAAAAAAAAAAAAATTGATTTTGCAATTTTACGCTGTTGACGCCAAGAAGAGACAATCAGTGTGTCTTGACAATTACACACAAAATTAGGTGCTTGTTGATAAAAAGGCACCTTTGAAATATGCCAGTTAAAAACAAAAATGACAGCAAAACTTTATGAAGTACTTACTTGATATTGAAAAATGTTACTGTCAATGAAAATCAGTCTTGATTGTCAATAAGAGTTTATGCTAGCTGTCCAAGGTTTATACGTTGCTCTTTATATATTTAGTAAACTCCTCGTCTCTGCCTTGTCTCCATTTTGTATTTACGTGTTTCTGAAACAATGTTATTATTCCTTTTCAGTTTTTACCTTTGTCGATAATCAATAAACCTGTGTCTAAAATATACCATGCCTCAGAGTCTTGATTGTTGATAAGAGTTTATGCTAGCTGTCCAAGGTTTACACGTTGCTCTTTATATATTTAGTAAACTCCTCGTCTCTGCCTTGTCTCCATTTTGTATTTATGTGTTTCTGAAACAATGTTATTATTCCTTTTCAGTTTTTACCTTTGTCGATAATCAATAAACCTGTGTCTAAAATATACCATGCCTAGAGTCTTGATTGTCGATAAGAGTTTATGCTAGCTGTCCAAGGTTTGCACATTTCTATGAAACATATACATCCCGGAGACAGCATAATAAGTGTCCTTGTGGTCGGATCGCCATCTCGAAAGTCGCCATTTAGTTACCGAAGGCAATAAGCAGCACATATCCTCAAATGGAGAAAAAGAAAAACGCGGAAGCTTGATTGAATTGTTTTTACTTTTGCAGGCCTCCCTCGTCCGAATGTATGAGCCGACATCATCTGTATTTAACGTCAACCAGTTGAAACCTCTGACAAAATTTGGTGAGTGTTCTTATTTTATAAGCAATTTAAAACAGAATTCGTTGCAAAAAGTTTGATAGTATTACAATTGATGCACTTAGTTACAGACAGAAAGTGGAGGAGGGAGGAAGTGGACTTCCCAGCAAGGCCATTTATATTTGTAACCATGTATCTTAACATAGAAACAGACGCTTCGGTAATTATTATGACCCGGATGTAAACATCAGGAGCACTGGCAAGAGTTGTTTCCCTTTAACTGTGATATCTTAAAGCTATTTAAAAATAGTTTAAGATTTATTGGTTGGTGGATCAAAGTGTAAGGTAGTCTTTCTGGATAGAAAAGGGGGGAAAGAGGAAGTTGACTTCCGAGTCAGGTCATTTATATTTGTGACCATGTATTTTTCCTTCATTATGGCCTCCATTCAGTTTCGAGAGACAATGGATACCCCCTGTAAGTGTGACTGTGCGTGTAATTGTGAAGCAAGGGTTGGGCAATCTCCAACTACATTTCTCCTGAATTGGCAAAAAAAAGGATGCTTATGCATATCAACCCTGACATTGAAATATTTAAAGAATGTATAAACTTTATTATGTACTTACGTGTTAGCTGAAAATAAGATTGTGCAGAAAAAATTACGCAAATTCATCCAGTAGTTATTAAATTATAAGAAAAAGAAAAAAAATGGTTTTATGTACATTTTGACATTTTTTTGTAAACAAACCCCGAAATCGTGAAAATATGAGTTATCGTCCTTGACCACTGGAAAATGGTGGAAATATCTACCAAGTGATAAAATCGTTTTTTATTTATAATTAAATAAATACTGGATGAATTTGCATAATTTTTGGTGTACAGTCTTTTTTTCATCTACCACGTAAGTACATAACAAAGTTTATACATTTCTTTAGCTATTTTATTTTTAAGAGCGGTCTAACATGTCAGGGTTGATAAGCATAAGCACCAAAAAAAGATACACCTGAAGAAGGCCGGAGGTTACAGCGCGTGAAACGTTGTGAGAATAAAACTCAAGATGAGAACAGAAATCCGAATAATCAAAATTATCAATCCTCATCGCAAAAATTCAGAAAGATTTGATGCGAATGTCGGGCGTATTTTTTTCTAGCTGAAGTACTAAAGTAGAATGCATCCACAGAAATATTCCTTCAGACTATGCAATGACGAAAAAAAAAAAAATTCAGAAACACAACAAAAACCTTGATGTGCTAAAATCAAATGCAGATTGTTGGGATGGGTTAGGGTTAAAGTTTAAGGTCAGGGTTAGGGTTAAGGGTCAGAGTTTAAGGTCAGGGTTAGGGTCAGGCTTAGGGTTACATGTTCAACAATCTTTCTTTTATCACCATTCAATGACCTGCTCCAAATGTGCACCTCTGCATTGCAATAACACCAGGATTATTCCGATATGGTGGAGGTTAAAGTCCGGTGAGTCTGAAGCCCATTCAGGATCACACCTCCCATATAACTGAACGGCAATAAAAAAAGAAAAAAAAAAAAGACTGTTGGATATTCATGACTGAAACTTGGTGGACAAGTCAGTCATAGACTACAATTTATTTATACCAAATATGGTTTATTACCGATTCCATGAGTGGCATATTTTTTTTTGGAGGGGGGGGGGGGGGGGGTCACCCATCGTGAGGGTCAAAGAGTTCACTTCACACTCTCCAAAGCTTTATTTGTTGTTGGATCAAAGTGTAAGGTAGTCTTTCTGGATAGAAAAGGGGGGAAAGAGGAAGTGGACTTCCGAGTACGGTCATTTATATTTGTGACCATGTATTTTTCCTTCATCATGGCCTCCATTCAGTCTTGAGAGACAATGGATACCCCCCTGTAAGTGTGACTGTGCGTGTAATTGTGAAGCAAGGGTTTGGCAATCATCAACCACATTTCTCTTGAATCGGCACTGCTTGATTCCAATGGCAAGGAGAAATCCAGGATGACTGGAAACACTGCCGGGATAAGCGGAGAGCACATACAGCACCTGATATTCTCAAATGGTCAGCCATTTTAGTATTGACCAGGCTCAACGTCGCTTAACTTCGGTTATCTGATGAGAACGTGGGTTATATGACAACCCTACCGAGGAAAACAGTCCAAACAATGTAGATTACTAACATAGGTTAGGTTGCTTTGGTGGAGGTATCCACTCTCTTAGTGGTTTTATTTTATGTTATTTTGCATTTTTCTTTCTGTAGACTCGCCCTCTTGTGAATCTCAACAATCAAACAGTCCCCTTCAAAGGTAATAACTTTTTACTTTACATTCTTAGTGGGTGCTCTATGAATAATAGTCTTTTGCCAGACTTGGTTTTCTCCTTACAAATCACAACATGTGTATGAATAAAAATTAATGTCTGTACACCAAAAATTACGGAAAAAAATAGCGAGTAGAATTTTAATAAAAAATGAAAACGAACTCCGAACCGCAACACTGCGTTTTCATATTAGAAGAAGCGGAATAATAATCTACGACGCGCATAATGGTGTCGCTTCAACGTACATTCGGAAATATGAGTAAGAAATTAATTTTATTTATTACTAAACTTTTACTCGATAATTTTCCGTAATTTTTGTCTGGTACGTAAGTATATGAGTTAGAAATGCATTTTATTTATTACTAAAGTTTTATTCGATAATTTTCCCTAATTTTTGCCTGATACGTAAGTATACGAGTAAGAAATGAATTTTATTTATTACTAAAGTTCTACTCGATAATTTTCCGTAATTTTTAGTGTACACAAATAGTTTCGCCTGATATGTAAGTATATCAAATAGTTTTTCTGTTATTTTATTTTGAACTGCCATATTTGACCTGTGCATTAACCTAAATATAAAACCCAAAATGGTGGATATGACATAGGTTGGGACTATAACCTCAAGATGACTAAAATGATGTGGGCTCCTATAAAATAATGCATCTATTAAATTGGGGGTTGTACCCATATTATACCCCCTAAAAATCGTGTAAAATACCCCAAAGACACTGAAATTTTTGTAATATTTATTAATTGATGTATCGTACCTATTGTTAAAATTTCCCAAAACTCAGAAGCGTCTGAATTTTCACAAAGGGATTTCACCCCCTTTTGATCCCCTATTGCATAATACTAAAATTAAAAATAAATATAGCCAACATTTGGACCCCTTACACCTAACAGCTGTGTTCCAAAATTCATAATGATCCATTAATTAGTTTAGGAGTGAATCCTGTACATACACATTTATAAACAGACCTAACTTTATATGTTCATTTTGTTAAGGGTGTTTTAAAATAATTAGTGAATATTTTTTATTTTTTTCAGTCCGCAGAACCATGAGAACACTGGAGAAAATCAGGTAAATTTATTTTTTTATGCAACTTTTAAGAGATGCTTAGATATCTTGACTTACTCATGGGAGATTCGCCACATGCTGAAGAACAGAATTCTGCCATTTATCGCAATCTTGGGCCAGTCTTTCAGCTGTCAGGAGCAGCATGCCAGTCTCAGCGCTTATCTGGTCGGCCCATCTCTTTGGTGGTTGTCCACTTGATTTTTTCCTCAATTAAATCTTCTTGGTATGATTTATTTTTACATAGCTGGAGTCTGGCAGCCGGGTAACACGTCCACAGAATACCGTTGTTGATGGATCTTTTAATATTAACCCCTTTTTTTTCTGTATTTCCTTCTTCTGTCTCGTTTTCAACTCTTCTAAGACCTCTCAGATGGATGAAAACAAAATTCCAAAATTTGTTTTGTTTGAAATCAAAATTTCAAAAATTTGTTTCGTTTGAAAACAAAATTTCAAAAATTTGTTTTGTTTGAAAACAAAATTCCAAAAATTTGTTTCGTTTGAAAACAAAATTCCAAAAATTTGTTTCGTTTGAAAACAAAATTCCAAAAATTTGTTTTGTTTGAAAACAAAATTCCAAAATTTGTTTTGTTTGAAAACAAAATTCCAAAGTTTGTTTTGTTGTAAAACAAAATTCAAAAATTTGTTTTGTTTGAGAGACAAAAATAATAAAATAATAATTATTGAATCTGATAAATGGTGATTTTCTGTTCGTCTTTGATTCTTTTCAACATCGAAAACATAGTCTATCTTGAAATTAGTCATTAGAAATCGGTGATCGATTTAGTCTTGCGCGTTTTTTCACCATTCCTGGCGGAAGGAATTTCATTGTAAATGTATGGTTTAAAAGAATGGTTCTCCATTCGCAGTATTAAATTATAATGAGATCTCTTATTTTGTCCTTTAGTCCTCACATTCCATGAGAGATGTTTCTGACAAAGGGGGGAGAATTGCTGTTTTCTAGATATATCTATAGAGAGTCGAAAATGGACCATGGGTTTACTTTCGGCAGCTTCGTAACTCTCTCTTCCCTTATTTTGTCCTTTAGTCCTCACAGTCCATGAGTGATGTTTCTGACAAAGGGGGGAGAATTGCTGTTTTCTGGGTCGGAATCTATCCGCCTTAAACTTATCACTGGCTAGTTTTTGACCTTGAAGTAGTATTTTTTTAGCTCCTTACATCAAGTGGCGTCATGCCTTGTCTGGAGCGATTTCCTAATGGAAAAAAAAAATCATCTTTTAACCCGTAATTTTTATTTCGTCTAATGCTAATTCTCGTATCGTATTTAGTATTGAATTGTTAATTCTTGCTTGGCTCTTAACGGCGTTATCACCATGTTTTACACGAGTTCAGAATATTTTGGTATCAAACTATATTTTTTTTTTTTTTAACATAGTTCACCCCAAACAAGGCAGGCCGCCACTGTAGACGTAAGGGGCTACTGAGAAGAAAGAAAAGGGGAGAAGGTTGGGGGGGGGGGGGTCAACCTAAATTGGGATCTGCGCAGCGAGATGTCTGTTTACATTAGTTTTAAATTTCTGCATGTCAGTAACGTCAGGGAAACAGGGGACAGGGAGGGAGTTCCCGAGGCTAGCAGCACGAGGAAAAAAGCTATTTGAGTAGAAAGCTCTCCGGCATCTGGGGACCTCCACAGTGAATGAATGGGATTTAGTTGACTGTTGAGTTAGTCTAGTGAATTTACGTCGAGGGGGCACCAGAGTAGCCAGTTCATCGGAGCATTGAAGTATTTGTAAAACAGGCACAAGGATGCTACATTGCGGCGATGGGACAGGGGCTGGAGTTTGGTTGACAGTGAGGGACCTATTAGGTTGGCGACTCTTTTTTGGACCTTGTCAAGGAGGGAGAGACTAGTGGATGATGCACCAGCCCAGATGTGGCAACAATACTCCATGCATGGGCGGATGGGGGCGTTGTAGAGATACAGGATAATGTCAGGTGTGAGGAGTTTTCTAGCAGGGTAAAGGGAGCCAACCTTCTTTGCGGCAGCCTTGGCAATGTCTTCAATGTATGTTGGAACAAGTGGTGTCCCAGATCAGCGGCTTTCCGGCTCAGAAAGCAAATACCATCATCCCGTCGTAGAGATACAAGATAATGTTTTAATAATAATAATATTCTATTTCCAGAGCCTCAGCCGAAACATCAGTAGCTTAGCTCAGTTGAAACGCTCTTTTTCTCGAGCTTTCGTCAAAGATGATTCGATCGATGCAAGTCCTTCCTCAAAATCAACGAAACTTAACCGCGAAAAACGTAAGTAAAATAAATCTGTTTTTCTCGTTTCCCCTATATATATATATATATATATATTTTTTGTCTGTTGGTGGGGCGAAGATGAATTACAGGTATTCCCGGATATTGAATGTACAGAGGTAAAGTTTAGTTGTGGTGTTTGACAACAAATACATTGGAAGATCAGATAAAAGGAATATGGGCTGATTTTTCCTTTGATCATTGGAATGCACATATAATATATATATATGCTTTGTAAGATTGTAATACAACTTCATTGAGCTTACAATTCAGAACATTTTCTATTTTTCTTTTTTGTTTTTCTATTTTTCTGTCTTTTTTTTCTATTTTTCTTATTTTTCTTTTCTATTTTTCTTTTTTCTTTCTTTTCTATTTTTCTTTTCTATTTTTTTCTTTTCTATTTTTTCTTTTCTATTTTTTCTTTTCTATTTTTTCTATTTTTCTTTTTTTTCTTTTTCTTTCTTTTCTATTTTTTTCTTTTCTATTTTTTTTTCTTTTCTATTTTTTTTCTTTTCTATTTTTCTTTTTTCTTTCCTTTCTATTTTTCTTTCTCTTCTATTTTTTTTCTATTTTTTTTAAATTTTTCTTTCTTTTTTTTCTATTTTTTTCTTTTCTATTTTCTTTTTTTTCTTTTTTTCTTTCTTTTCTATTTTTTTCTATTTTTCTTTTTCTTTTCTATTTTTCTGTCTTTTCTATTTTTCTTATTTTTCTTTTCTTTTTTCTTTCTTTTCTCTTTTTTTTTCTTTCTTTTCTATTTTTTCTTTTCTATTTTTTCTTTTCTATTTTTCTTTTCTATTTTTTGTCTTTTCTATTTTTTGTCTTTTCTATTTTTCTTTTTTCGTTCTTTTCTATTTTTCTTTTCTATTTTTTTTCTTTTTCTTTTTTTCTTTTCTATTTTTTCTTTTCTTTTACTATTTTTCTTTTCTATTTTTCTTTCGTTTTTCTATTTTTTCTTTTCTATTTTTTTTCTATTTTTCTCTTCTTTTCTATTTTTTCTTTTTTTTTCTTCTTTTTTTTTCTATTTTTCTTTTCTTTTCTATTTTTCTTTTTTTCCTTTTTCTATTTTCCTTTTTCTTTTTCTATTTTTTTCTATTATTTTTCTTTTCTATTTTTCTTTCTTTTCTTTTCTATTTTTCTTTTCTTTCCTAGTTTTTTTTTTCTATTTTTCTTTTTTTTTTCTCCCCCAGAAAGGCAAATTAACGCCTCACCCAACGAGAAATCAAAGATCCACGCTGACGGAATTTTAAAATGGATGACTAGCAAACATAAATCTAGTGAAACGGATTCGACTAAAGAAAAGTCTTCGCTTAATCGTCGGTCATCCTCATCTTTAAACGAAGACCTGGACTCTTCTCGTTATAACAATAATGACGACGATAGTCTAACGTCATCTCCGACAGAAAAAGTGCTTCCTGAAACGATGATTTTAACGCCCCATACTCTATCTTTCGATTGCAGTCCGGAGATTTCTAAGGGAGATAAACCAAGAAGGGAATTGTCGAGTCCGCCTTTACCATCTTTGTCGGTTTATTCTCATAACGAAACTCTTGAAACAGACGCGGAAGATGAAGAAAAAAAATTCAACCACCACAAGAGTTTTACAGATGAACAAGAACACGATGAGGAAACGTGCGAAAACACCGCCGTGACTTTGTTAGATTTTGTAAGTTATTCTTTTTTATTCAGCTTCTCTAAATTCAGAACAAGTGAAAGGAACCGATTTAGCATCGCACTGTATTTGACATAGCTGAAAAGCCTATCTACTAGATTTAATGAGAAGCCGGGAGCGAAATATAATTGAGTAATCTGAGGGAAACAATAATAATAATAATAGCAATAATAATAATAATAATAACAATAATAATAATGATAATAATAACAATCTGGGACCGTGGGGAGGCTTGTTGCCACCCGGGCCCCAGAGGAGACCAATGGCCCTTATCATCGTGAAATCGGTGGTAGGTGGCTGTTGCGATACCGCAAGGTCATCAGCGGTGATGAACGAAAAGAGGTGGAGCATACTGGAAGTCTGAGGAGACTTGTTGTCACTCAGACTCCAGGGAATACCACAGGTTGTTGGCAGTGGGTGATCACTGACGATGACCAGTGTGATAACTCCTAGTGAGTAAATAATAATGGGTTAACTGCAACGTTTTCGTCATTTTTGAAAAATGGTGAAACAAAATAAACCAAACCAGAAAGAAAATAATCACTAATAAGCAATTTATGTGGAGCGGGAGCAACTCCATTTGGGACTAAAGAGCGTGGTTTTATTGCTCCACGCTCCTCGCTCCAAAATTATTTGATTTTTTTATCTTTTAAACATTAATGTTTTATTCAGCAATAAAAAGGAAAAGAAAAGGGGGGGGGGGGAATTTGACCCAATATTTTTTCAACTTCCAAGATATTTTGTATGAAATTGTAGAAAATTTTAAGACATTAAATGGATCTCTGAATTGTTTATTGACAATTTATTGATACTTTTGGGCAACTTCTGAAAAATACTTTTTTGGGGGGGGGGCGTTGGAGCAGGAGCCGCTCCAAAAGTAGTGGAGTGCGTAAAGCGTTGTATATATATATATATATATATATATATATATATATAGTTAATACAAGAAAAGATATAAGAGGCAACTAATATCTTTAATTAGTGAACATCTGGATAAAACTGAAGCTCAATATACTGGATAGAGCATTAATAGCATTAGATAAAGTGAAAGAATAAAATAAGGTGCAAATCAAATTTTATTTGCATTCAATGCTCAATACATATATATATATATATATATATATAGTTAATACAAGAAAAGATATAAGAGGCAACTAATATCTTTAATTAGTGAACATCTGGATAAAACTGAAGCTCAATATACTGGATAGAGCATTAATAGCATTAGATAAAGTGAAAGAATAAAATAAGGTGCAAATCAAATTTTATTTGCATTCAATGCTCAATACATATATATATATATATATATATATATATATATATATATATATATATATATATATATATATAGTTAATACAAGAAAAGATATAAGAGGCAACTAATATCTTTAATTAGTGAACATCTGGATAAAACTGAAGCTCAATATACTGGATAGAGCATTAATAGCATTAGATAAAGTGAAAGAATAAAATAAGGTGCAAATCAAATTTTATTTGCATTCAATGCTCAATACATATATATATATATATATATATATATATATATATATATATAGTTAATACAAGAAAAGATATAAGAGGCAACTAATATCTTTAATTAGTGAACATCTGGATAAAACTGAAGCTCAATATACTGGATAGAGCATTAATAGCATTAGATAAAGTGAAAGAATAAAATAAGGTGCAAATCAAATTTTATTTGCATTCAATGCTCAATACATATATATATATATATATATATATATATATAGTTAATACAAGAAAAGATATAAGAGGCAACTAATATCTTTAATTAGTGAACATCTGGATAAAACTGAAGCTCAATATACTGGATAGAGCATTAATAGCATTAGATAAAGTGAAAGAATAAAATAAGGTGCAAATCAAATTTTATTTGCATTCAATGCTCAATACATATATATATATATATATATATATATATATATATATATATATAGTTAATACAAGAAAAGATATAAGAGGCAACTAATATCTTTAATTAGTGAACATCTGGATAAAACTGAAGCTCAATATACTGGATAGAGCATTAATAGCATTAGATAAAGTGAAAGAATAAAATAAGGTGCAAATCAAATTTTATTTGCATTCAATGCTCAATACATATATATATATATATATATATATATATATATATATATAGTTAATACAAGAAAAGATATAAGAGGCAACTAATATCTTTAATTAGTGAACATCTGGATAAAACTGAAGCTCAATATACTGGATAGAGCATTAATAGCATTAGATAAAGTGAAAGAATAAAATAAGGTGCAAATCAAATTTTATTTGCATTCAATGCTCAATACATATATATATATATATATATATATATATATAGTTAATACAAGAAAAGATATAAGAGGCAACTAATATCTTTAATTAGTGAACATCCGGATAAAACTGAAGCTCAATATACTGGATAGAGCATTAATAGCATTAGATAAAGTGAAAGAATAAAATAAGGTGCAAATCAAATTTTATTTGCATTCAATGCTCAATACATATATATATATATATATATATATATATATATATATATATATATATATATAGTTAATACAAGAAAAGATATAAGAGGCAACTAATATCTTTAATTAGTGAACATCTGGATAAAACTGAAGCTCAATATACTGGATAGAGCATTAATAGCATTAGATAAAGTGAAAGAATAAAATAAGGTGCAAATCAAATTTTATTTGCATTCAATGCTCAATACATATATATATATATATATATATATATATAGTTAATACAAGAAAAGATATAAGAGGCAACTAATATCTTTAATTAGTGAACATCTGGATAAAACTGAAGCTCAATATACTGGATAGAGCATTAATAGCATTAGATAAAGTGAAAGAATAAAATAAGGTGCAAATCAAATTTTATTTGCATTCAATGCTCAATACATATATATATATATATATATATATATATAGTTAATACAAGAAAAGATATAAGAGGCAACTAATATCTTTAATTAGTGAACATCTGGATAAAACTGAAGCTCAATATACTGGATAGAGCATTAATAGCATTAGATAAAGTGAAAGAATAAAATAAGGTGCAAATCAAATTTTATTTGCATTCAATGCTCAATACATATATATATATATATATATATATATATATATATATATAGTTAATACAAGAAAAGATATAAGAGGCAACTAATATCTTTAATTAGTGAACATCTGGATAAAACTGAAGCTCAATATACTGGATAGAGCATTAATAGCATTAGATAAAGTGAAAGAATAAAATAAGGTGCAAATCAAATTTTATTTGCATTCAATGCTCAATACATATATATATATATATATATATATATATATATATATATATATAGTTAATACAAGAAAAGATATAAGAGGCAACTAATATCTTTAATTAGTGAACATCCGGATAAAACTGAAGCTCAATATACTGGATAGAGCATTAATAGCATTAGATAAAGTGAAAGAATAAAATAAGGTGCAAATCAAATTTTATTTGCATTCAATGCTCAATACATATATATATATATATATATATATATATATAGTTAATACAAGAAAAGATATAAGAGGCAACTAATATCTTTAATTAGTGAACATCTGGATAAAACTGAAGCTCAATATACTGGATAGAGCATTAATAGCATTAGATAAAGTGAAAGAATAAAATAAGGTGCAAATCAAATTTTATTTGCATTCAATGCTCAATACATATATATATATATATATATATATATATATATATATATATATATAGTTAATACAAGAAAAGATATAAGAGGCAACTAATATCTTTAATTAGTGAACATCTGGATAAAACTGAAGCTCAATATACTGGATAGAGCATTAATAGCATTAGATAAAGTGAAAGAATAAAATAAGGTGCAAATCAAATTTTATTTGCATTCAATGCTCAATACATATATATATATATATATATATATATATATATATATAGTTAATACAAGAAAAGATATAAGAGGCAACTAATATCTTTAATTAGTGAACATCTGGATAAAACTGAAGCTCAATATACTGGATAGAGCATTAATAGCATTAGATAAAGTGAAAGAATAAAATAAGGTGCAAATCAAATTTTATTTGCATTCAATGCTCAATACATATATATATATATATATATATATATATAGTTAATACAAGAAAAGATATAAGAGGCAACTAATATCTTTAATTAGTGAACATCTGGATAAAACTGAAGCTCAATATACTGGATAGAGCATTAATAGCATTAGATAAAGTGAAAGAATAAAATAAGGTGCAAATCAAATTTTATTTGCATTCAATGCTCAATACATATATATATATATATATATATATATATATATATATATATATATATATAGTTAATACAAGAAAAGATATAAGAGGCAACTAATATCTTTAATTAGTGAACATCTGGATAAAACTGAAGCTCAATATACTGGATAGAGCATTAATAGCATTAGATAAAGTGAAAGAATAAAATAAGGTGCAAATCAAATTTTATTTGCATTCAATGCTCAATACATATATATATATATATATGGGAAGAGAAGGATGGAGGTAATCCGACGTGATGGTAAAATGAAAAAGGAAAACCAAAAAACTGGATGTTTTTTTATGTGTACATCAACGTTTCGTCTTTATTTATAAGACTTCATCAGGATGATGATATAGGGAAAAGATATCATGCAAGCACGGATACATGTAGGGTAGACATGTGGGAAGAAAAATAAAATAAAATGAAAAATAATGGCAGCGTCTAGCTGGACGTCCGTACTTGTTAGAGAATGAAAAATGAGTGGGAGAAAAAAGGGGAAGGGTGGAGGGAGCAAGGACTACTGTGGCTGGCGATGAGAGAAAGAGGTGGGGGATGAGCAGGGGTGAAATGGATGGCAGAGAGAGATTGGAGGAAAAGGGGGAGGGGGTGTCTGACCAGATGGCTGCGGTCGAGAACCGAAGGGGAAGAGTGAGTTGGAGCGTTTGTGTGTGTGGGGTGTGTGCAGGGAAATGGGGATGGGCAGAGAGGGAGGGGGGGGGGGGCTGTGATCTCGGTGGATGGGTGAAAGCCATAGACCCAGAGAGCGTTTGAAGAAAATGAGGGAATTTAAGAAGAGGCATGGGAGAAAACGGATGATAGGGGGAAGAGGGAGGATTTGTCGTGATAGGGTGTGAAATATTTGAAATATTTGGAAAATGATAGCGATGAGTGAGGGATTGGAGTGGGTGGGGGAGGGGGGTGATTGAAAGGGTGGGTGAGGAATATATTTGAAATATTTTGAACATGAGAAAGTTTATTTGGACTGTAGTATTAAAAATGTGAGGGAAAAAAATGAGGAAAAAATAAGAGAAGATACAGGGAGAAAAGGGAAGGGTGTGGGTGAATGGAAGAGTGTCATAAGGTTAGAGATGAAAATAAAAGTTAGCCATGATCAGGCAAAAGACTTTGTTCAGTGAGGATGATCTTGCTTATTAAGGGTGTATTTGGCCTGCCTCTTTTTAGAATTCTTAGAATCCGGTCCTTTCAAATATAGACTACCTCCTAACATCGAATACTTTAGATACATAGATGATATTTTAATTTTCCTCCCCACAGACACACAAATCATTCATGTTAAGGATAAACTCAACACAGTAGAACCCTCCATAAAATTCACCCATGAGACTGAAATAAACGGCTCTATTCCCTTCCTTGATACTCTTATAATTAAGTCCAACAATAAACTAGAATTTAAGGTACACCGCAAAAACACTCACAAAAATGACTACATACATTTCTACTCCCACCATCATAGCAAGATCAAAACAGGTATAATTATAGGCTTCTTCCTACGCGCCCTTAGAATATGTAGCCCCCCACACATAGATGAAGAAATAAAATACATTTTTAATTCCCTGAAAACATTGCAATACCCCACACATTTCATATTAAATGCCAAGAAAAAAGCCTTCCAAATATTCTCCAGAAACACCACACAAAAAAATCAAACCCCTAACACCTCTCTCATAGACAGACCCCTTCTCCTACCCACGCATTCCAATAACACATCCATATGCAACACGCTCAACAAATTAGGCATTCCAATAGTACAAACCACTTCTCAATCCATAAAACAAACTTTAAACACATCCAGACATTTCCAAAAAACACCCACATCCCATGCCGGCTTATACACTGTCCCTTGCAATGATTGCCATCAATTCTACGTGGGAGAAACACAACGTGAATTAAAGAAACGATTAAATGAACATAAAAGGGATATAAAAAACAACAACCCTCTTAGTGCACTTTTCTCCCATGCTCTAGAATATGGTCATGCATTCAAATTTGAACAAGCCAAAATCACTAAACACATCCACAACAAATCTCGGCGAAGATTATTGGAAACTGCACTCATCACATCCTCCACTACTATCAAGCAGCGAAATGGTTTCTTTAACCTATCACCCTTAATAAGCAAGATCATCCTCACTGAACAAAGTCTTTTGCCTGATCATGGCTAACTTTTATTTTCATCTCTAACCTTATGACACTCTTCCATTCACCCACACCCTTCCCTTTTCTCCCTGTATCTTCTCTTATTTTTTCCTCATTTTTTTCCCTCACATTTTTAATACTACAGTCCAAATAAACTTTCTCATGTTCAAAATATTTCAAATATATTCCTCACCCACCCTTTCAATCACCCCCCTCCCCCACCCACTCCAATCCCTCACTCATCGCTATCATTTTCCAAATATTTCAAATATTTCACACCCTATCACGACAAATCCTCCCTCTTCCCCCTATCATCCGTTTTCTCCCATGCCTCTTCTTAAATTCCCTCATTTTCTTCAAACGCTCTCTGGGTCTATGGCTTTCACCCATCCACCGAGATCACAGCCCCCCCCCCCCCTCCCTCTCTGCCCATCCCCATTTCCCTGCACACACCCCACACACACAAACGCTCCAACTCACTCTTCCCCTTCGGTTCTCGACCGCAGCCATCTGGTCAGACACCCCCTCCCCCTTTTCCTCCAATCTCTCTCTGCCATCCATTTCACCCCTGCTCATCCCCCACCTCTTTCTCTCATCGCCAGCCACAGTAGTCCTTGCTCCCTCCACCCTTCCCCTTTTTTCTCCCACTCATTTTTCATTCTCTAACAAGTACGGACGTCCAGCTAGACGCTGCCATTATTTTTCATTTTATTTTATTTTTCTTCCCACATGTCTACCCTACATGTATCCGTGCTTGCATGATATCTTTTCCCTATATCATCATCCTGATGAAGTCTTATAAATAAAGACGAAACGTTGATGTACACATAAAAAAACATCCAGTTTTTTGGTTTTCCTTTTTCATTTTACCATATATATATATATATATATATATATATATAGTTAATACAAGAAAAGATATAAGAGGCAACTAATATCTTTAATTAGTGAACATCTGGATAAAACTGAAGCTCAATATACTGGATAGAGCATTAATAGAATTAGATAAAGTGAAAGAATAAAATAAGGTGCAAATCAAATTTTATTACAATTCAAAGAGTATTATTGATACTTTTAGGAAACTTCTGAAAAATACTTTTTTTATTCAATTTTTAAAAAAATATACTTCATTGGGTTTTTTTTTCGCCCCAAATTGTACTATAGAAAAAAATGGATAAATCGATTTGTTTGAAAGTACTTGCGCATTTCTCTGTTGTAAATAATAATATACATTATACAATATAGTTACGTTCGTAAAACAAACAAATATTAAACAACAACACGACGAGTAATGTTGCCCTGGCTGTCTCTCCTCTTCCAGAGAAATGTTTTCTTTAAAACGAAAATAATCACTAATAATGTTTAAAAGTAAAACTTTATTTACTTAAAACAAATCTAAATTCCCTTCCAAAATAAATAGAAAAAATATCGGGTCAAATTTTCCTTTCCTGAAAAAATAGGTTGTTAATTTAATGAAAATTAAAATTGTTTTAAAATACTTCAGGGATTTTTCTATTTCTATTTTATACCTCAGGAAACGAAAATTTACGTATAATCCTATGCTTCGTCCGACATGTTCTCCTATAACCCTTAGCACATCGCAAAATATTAGCGAGATTTTATCAAATATTATCTTACGGTCTTACACTTAAAGTGGCATCCCAACCCATATCGATGAGATCCTTTGACGCCCACCCCTATCCTTCGACCACTCATTGGCAGAATAGAACGTTTATGAAAGAAGGTACATTTTCATTATGGAGCGCTGAAAAAGAGCCGCTCCTTTTTTATAGGAGTTTGAGCTGGAGTGGCTCCTTTTTGAAAATGGGGAGCATGAGAGAAGCCAGCTCCAATTTTGGGCGTTGGAGCAGGAGCAGCTCCAAAAGTAGTAGAGTGCGTAAAGCGTTATATATATATATATATATATATATATATATCGTCAATACAACAAAAGATATAAGAGGCAACTAATATCTTTAATTAGTGAACATCTGGATAAAACTGAAGCTCAATATACTGGATAGAGCATTAATAGCACTAGATAAAGTGAAAGAATAAAATAAAGTGCGAATCAAATTTTATTACAATTTAATGTTCAGGCAAAGTACTTTAAAGTCCTTAACTCATGAGTTTTCAAAGAAAATCTTCTCCTCAGAGGACCATTATCGCAATAACATTACTGCAGGTGATAAAATTTAAACTTTGAAAATATATAAAAAAAATACATAAAAGTATATAAAACATCAAATATATCGGTCCAAAACACACTTTTTTGTTAAACTTATACAGTTCATCCAAGTCATAAAGTTTAAAACAGCTTCAAGAAAGATGTCAAAGAGGTTGATTAAAAAACAATTCAGGTGGTGAATTCTTTAAAAACTCATGAGTTAAGGACTTTAAAGTACTTTGCTTGAACTTTGAATTGTAATAAAATTTGATTTGCACCTTATTTTATTCTTTCACTTTATCTAGTGCTATATATATATATATATATATATACATAACATAATATAAACCTTAGTTATTCAGAGAAAGACTCCGTATTTCCCTTAAAAACACTTTATTGACAGACAATTGTTTCTGCCCATATCGACAACAAATATTTTTATGATATACAAAATATCACAAGAGGCGTCGTCAGTTTATAATATTTCACCAAATTTCTTTTTTCACTGAAATTCAAATATATATATGAAGAATACACGTCCAAAGAAAATGAGGTTATGTTGCAGCTTCACTAAGTTTAATAGGTAATTACAGCACGTGTGGAGCATGCGAAATACTCTTACCTTAACCCTAACCTTAGACCCTAACCCTAACCCTAAACCATAAACCCTAATCCTAACCCTAACCCATAAACCCTAATCTTAGACCCTAACCCTAACCCCTAACCTTAGACCCTAACCCTAACCCTAAACCATAAACCCTAACCTTAGACCCTAACCATAAACCATAAACCCTAACCTTAGACCCTAACCCTAACCCTAACCCTAACCCTAAATCATAAACCCTAACCTTAGACCCTAACCCTAACCCTAAACCCTAACCTTAGACCCTAACCCTAAACCATAAACCCTAACCTTAGACCCTAACCCTAACCCTAAACCATAAACCCTAACCTTAGACCCTAACCCTAACCCTAACCCTAAACCATAAACCCTAACCTTAGACCCTAACCCTAAACCATAAACCCTAACCTTAGACCCTAACCCTAAACCATAAACCCTAACCTTAGACCCTAACCCTAAACCATAAACCCTAACCTTAGACCCTAACCCTAACCCTAAACCATACACCCTAACCTTAGACCCTAACCCTAACCCCTAACCTTAGACCCTAACCTTAACCCTAACCCATCCAAAGACTAAAACGGATTTATGTTATCTGGTAATCTAATGTCGAATCTGGTATATGGTATAGGTTTTTTACTATCATTCTTAATATTTTCAAATATTCGTGCACGGTATAAATGTATGATTTGTAGATGAATAGTTTGTAGATGAATAGTTTGTGGGCAAATAGTTTGTTGGTAAATAGTTTGTTGGTAAATAGTTTGTTGGTAAATAGTTTGTTGGTAAATAGTTTGTAGGTTACTTAATGAACTCCCCAAACAGAACAGTTTTTCACCACTTTTATGTCCACTTACGAAGATTAAAATCAAGATATAATGATACTAAACCTTATATTTAGAATCCTGATTCTAATTTTGATCACAATCCTTTACATGATTATTTTGATTATAGAAAATGTTTAAAATTTAAGGCCTTAAGCTTACAGATTCTTAAGAAGAAATTGAAATTCAAGGAATCTTGCTTAATTGGTGTCTAATGACTATCGATCAAAATTAATGCAAATCTGAAATATTTACATTTTTAATTAGAGGTTTCTGCTCATATTATGCCCCCTAAAAATCCCCTAAAATCCTCTGAAATTTGGAAAATATTTATTAATTGATACATATTGTTAAATTTTCACATAAATCAGAGGTATCTGAATTTTCACAACAAGATTCCATTGCCTATTTGTCCTTTTTGTATAGAAACTAAATGTGGCCCACATTAACCACCTAGGAGCTGTGTTCAAAAATTCATAATGATCAGTTAATTAGTTTAGGAGTGAATCCTATACATACAAATATATAAACGTATACACATACCTATCTTTATATATATCCGCCCATGCATGGAGTATTGTTGCCTGTTGTATATGTTGAGTATTGTTGTCTGGGCTGGTGCATCATCCATTAGTCTCTCTCCCTCTTAGACAAGGTCCAAAAAAGAGTCGCTAACCTAATAGGTCCCTCACTATCGACCAAGCTCCAGCCCTTGTCCGATCGCCGCAATGTTGCATCCTTGCGCTTGTTTTACAAATACTTCAATCGATTGTGCTCCGATGAACTAGCTGATCTAGTGCTCCGCCCTCGACGTAAATACACTAGACCAACTCGACAATCGGCTAAATCCCATCCATTCACTGTGGAGGTCCCCAGATGCCGGCTGGTGATACCAGATCAGGCTGCCCTGTGGCTCCCTGAGACGAAATTCACCTACATTGACGTTTTTTTTTTTTTTTTTTTTTTTTGTAAAACTTAATTATGTTCTACAAAACCAAAAACAAAAACAAAAACAACAGCCCCTCTCCCTTTCTCCCTCCCCTTTTTTATTTTATTTTTAGAACTTGAAGCATAAATCTTTTACTATAATGACCAGATTCGGCATTAAATAACCCAAAAAGGGTTGATATGCCGTAAAACAAAACTACCAAACTGTACCGACATGCAGAGGCTTAAAACTAATGTAAACAGACATCTCGCTGCACAGCTCCCAACTTAGGATGACACCCAAAACCTACTCCCTAAGTCTCAGTAGCCCCTTACGTCTACAGTGGCGACCTGCCTTGTTTGGGGTGAAATATCTTTAAAAAAACAAAAAAAGAAGCAATCTAAATAATACAAGCATGCGAACTGCTGGTAGAAATTTACACAGAAGAGGATACAGTCGCCTAGCACCTGTCCAAATTCACCTTGAATTGCTGCGTTGTTGGCACAGAATATGAATTATTCCCCTTGCTGATTTTTCCCTATTCAATTCAGCTCTCAATTTTTTTTGTAATAATTTTCATTGTGCGCCTTGAAGTGAATTATTCCCCTTGCTGATTTTTCCCTATTCAATTCAGGTCTCAATTATTTTTCGTAATAATTTTCATTGTGAGCCTTGAAGTGAATTATTCCCCTTGCTGATTTTTCCCTATTCAATTCAGCTCTCAATTTTTTTTTGTAATAATTTTCATTGTGCGCCTTGAAGTGAATTGTTCCCCTTGCTGATTTTTCCCTATTCAATTCAGCTCTCAATTTTTTTTTGTAATAATTTTCATTGTGCGCCTTGAAGTGAATTGTTCCCCTTGCTGATTTTTCCCTATTCAATTCAGCTCTCAATTTTTTTTTGTAATAATTTTCATTGTGCGCCTTGAAGTGAATTGTTCCCCTTGCTGATTTTTCCCTATTCAATTCAGCTCTCAATTTTTTTTTGTAATAATTTTCATTGTGCGCCTTGAAGTGAATATTTTAAATGTTTTGATTTTAGGATTCGAAAACTCCCTGCCAGCGAAAAGAGAGAAGCATGGTTTTTTCCCTGGCGTCTCTTCAACGGAAACTGGAAAAAATAAAGGAGAACAAAGGAACATCAGGTGAAGCCTTTTGCCGGAGTTTCCGAGCCAAAATTTCGCCGGGCGAAAACGAAGCGGCCGAGGAAGAACTTCAGAAATATATCGACAAAAAAATGTTCGAACAAATGGAAATTCTGGGACAGGTAAAATTCTGTGAAATTTTCTTCGGACTTTCCGGAAGGGTTACATTGAGGAAATCCGCGGCGTTCTTTACTACAGGCAAACTCATGGCATGCTACATAGTAGTGGGAGGGAAAGAAGAAAGGAAGGAAGTAAAGGTGGTAGTGGGAGGGAAAAGAAGAAAGGAAGGAAGTAAAGGTGGTAGTGGGAGGGAAAGAAAGAAAGGAAGTAAAGGTGGTAGTGGGAGAGAAAGAAGAAAGAAAAGGTGGCAGTGGGAGAGAAAGGAGAAAGGAAGGAAAAAAGGTGGGAGGGAAGGAAGAAAAGGTGGGAGGGAAGGAGGAAAAGGTGGCAGTGGGAGGGAAAGGAGAAAAGAAGGAAAAAAGGTGGGAGGGAAAGGAGAAAGGAAGAGAGAAAAGGTGGCAGTGGGAGGGAAAGAAGAAAGAAAGAAAAGATGTTAGTGACCCTGAGGATGTATTAAAAAATAACTAAATGAAAGTATGTATTTCCAAGTTGATGATGAGAAACAGTTGCACGGTTTGAGGAAACCTGCATTGCCAATTCTTCAACTAATTTTTTTTTATGGAAAACACTCCAGACAAGGCATGAAGCCACTTGATGTAAGGAGCTAAACAAAATACCACTTCATGGTCAAAACGGATTTTTGCTTAAATCGCTAAAGCCTTCCATCAATGTGAGTTCTTCGCTTTTTGGTGAAAATCCGCTTTTTTGAAACAAGAAAAATCTGATTTCTGCCAAATTGCTAGGGCCTTACCTCCTTATTTTTTTGTCACTATTTGGTTGAATTTTATTTGCATTTCTTTTTCTTCTCTCTCTCTCTCACTTTATCCCTTCCGTCTTTTTTTTTGTCTTCCTCTCTCTGTCCTGTCTTGCCTTCCTTTCTATTATGATAGTTTTCTCTGAAAGCTGAAAATGTTTATGTTGCCGTCACGGTTAAGACTTCAAACGATTCATGAACGAGATACAGGAGTTAGATGACTTTTGTTACATCAAAGAATGACTTCCTGTCTCCTTCCCTCACATGTGCACTCAATGTCTTTTTCTTAATTTTGACTTGTTTAGTTGAAACCGATCGTTGTGTATAAAAATGCCCCCAAAATAACTGAAGCTAAATTGTGGCAAGTAGATGCCCTCTCGTCACGCACGCACAGATGGGGATTATGACCCCCCCTTCATCGGGTTGGGAAATTCATCTCAATTTCATTTTGTTTTTGCCATTAGCTACTCACATCCATGAACCTAACAGTTTTCTGAGCTGTAATAAGTATTTTCAGAAAATAACTGAAGCGAAATAAAATAAATTTGTGCCAATAAAATAGTGGAAGGACGAAATCGAAAGAATAGGCTCATCTGAATCAAGTTTTGATATTTCAGACAGATTGCTATTTGCATCTGAATTTTAAAATAACTTTATAGGATATAGAAATGCTTGAAGTCACATCATTTAATTAATATATATATATATATATATATATATATATGGATTCGTCCAAACACTTTAAAATGCAGCAACATTTTTGTAAGTAACGGATAAATTTTATTAGACAGACGAACAGCACAGGTAAAGAAAATTTTTTTTTTTTTTTTTTTTGTGTCTTAAATAACTAATATAAGTTAGCAAAACATTTATATGGAACAAAACGTAGATTTAGTATAAGGAACGTTTATGTTTTTGTCTTTTAAGGGAAGTGGGGTCTGATCAACTCTGCTGGGAAGCCATGAAATTAAATACTGTCTTGTTTTTAAATTCCCGAAACAGTTTTTCATGGTAAACAACTGATGATCCCTTAAAATAGTGTTAGAAACAAACTAATATAATAACTGTAAAAAATAAATTGACTTACATGAGTGATTTTCCACTGGAAGACTTGGGACTATAAGTTTTTTATTTTATTTATTTATTTATTTTTTAATATAGTTTTAATGGTTGAGAAACTTCCAGGACTATATATATATATATATATATATATATATATATATTATTATTATTATTAAAAATAACCGACAACTCATGTCTGGATATTTTTGTATGAATCCCTTCCATTTTCCGGATTAAAGTCCTAATCTCGGATGAGAATTGGCTGATGAATCTGCCGTAATTTTCTTTTAGGTCCAAAAACCGGTTATTAACTGGATTAATTTTAACACTAGTACTAATATACTTAAATGTTTATAATACTAAATAAATATAGTTTCGTATTTAAATTTTCCCGCCAAAATTAACTATAAACGCACTCCAGGTCTTTACCTGATTGACATTATTCCACTAAAGATGGACCCAGATGGGTCAGAAAGTACTTTGGACCTAAAAGAAAATTACGGCAGTTTCATCAGCCAATTCTCATCCGAGATTAGGACTTTAATCCGGAAAATGGAAGGGATTCATACAAAAATATCCAGACATGAGTTGTCGGTTATTTTTAATAATACGTGCCTTAGAGAAAAAATGCTGCCTCGATACACACACATATATATATATATATATATATATATATATATATATATATATATATTTTAAGAATAGAACTCAGGATAATTGCAGATAATAACTTCCCTTTAATTTGTTTCAGTGAGTAAGGAAAAGTGTCTCCACTCTAACAGTTTTCTTAGCCGGATTAAGTATTTAAAAAAAAAAATTGTAGCGAAAAAAGGCTAGTCTGAATCAAGTATCGATATGTCAGATAGATTGCTATTTGCTTTGAAAATCCAACCAGATAACTTTATATGTTAAGTGTGTATCTATTGTGTAATTGATTTAATTTTTCTTTTCAGTTTAATCTTGGTTTTATCATCGCTCGGCTGAATGACGACCTCTTTATTATTGATCAACACGCCACGGACGAGAAATATAATTTTGAAGTGCTGCGGAAACAGACTGTCATGCAAGGGCAAAAACTCATTTGGTAAAATTCTTATCTATTTCGGTTGCTAAAAAATCAGCTAAAAAAATCAGCTACAAATTTCAAGTAGCAGGTAATAAAAAATAAATTGTGCTGAAGTACATTATTTTATTGCCAATAACATGGTACAACAATAACAAATGAAAATTGGCTTGTCAGAAGCTAAATTAAAATTTGTCAGCTTAAATGCTGTCTGGGCCTGATTTTGAAAATCTGACAAAATAACTTTCTGTGTTGGATGGATCTATTTTCTTAGCACTGAGTTGCTTCTGGTGGTTGAGGAGGATCCCAATCTATCCGGATCTTAACTATACATGTTTCTTCCACTAACATCGACCTGTAACTACACTCCTCCTCCCAACATTTGTGCCATGGTTTTCTCTTCGTCTGACTCTGACTCCTAGTATTTCAAAATATCCGCTCCGACTCCTTATTTTAAAGTCTTTCACTATTCATAGTGTTTGTTGATTCTTCGGAGATACAAAAGTCTGACTCTGACTCCTTTCTGAAACTTCTGACTCTGACTCCTTTCTGAAACTTCTGACTCTGACTCCTTTCGAAACTTCTGACTCTGACTCCTTTCGAAACTTCTGACTCTGACTCCTTTTTGAAACTTCTGACTCTGACTCCTTTCTGAAACTTCTGACTCTGACTCCTTTCGAAACTTCTGACTCTGACTCCTTTCGAAACTTCTGACTCTGACTCCTTTCTGAAACTTCTGACTCTGACTCCTTTCTGAAACTTCTGACTCTGACTCCTTTCTGAAACTTCTGACTCTGACTCCTTTCGAAACTTCTGACTCTGACTCCTTTCTGAAACTTCTGACTCTGACTCCTTTCGAAACTTCTGACTCTGACTCCTTTCGAAACTTCTGACTCTGACTCCTTTCGAAACTTCTGACTCTGACTCCTTCCGAAACTTCTGACTCTGACTCCTTCCGAAACTTCTGACTCTGACTCCTTTCCGAAACTTCTGACTCTGACTCCTTCCGAAACTTCTGACTCTGACAACCTGGTTGTGATTTGATCTGAAATGTTTTGTTTGAATTTGGCTGCTAAATCTGTTCCTTTCAACTGCTACCGTAATTGGTTCACCATTTTAGACTACCTCCCTTTTATTTTTTTAGTCCGCAGAACTTGGAACTGACAGCCAGCAACGAGATAATCCTCATAGACAACTTGGAAATATTTAAGAAAAATGGTTTTGATTTTGTCGTTGATGAGTTATCTGCCCCGGGTCAAAGAGTCAAATTACTGACGGCACCGGTCAGCAAGAACTGGAATTTTGGAAAAGAGGGTAAGATTTTTCTGGTAAATTTGTATGATGAACGAACATATACTACGCTTCTTTCCCCTTCTTTCCCCAAAAGAGGAGGTAATGCCTGGGAGGATGGTATCACAACAACAGAACTGAAACTACACAACCACCACACTAAATTTAGCATTTAAAGATAATTTGGTGCATGTTCAGTGTTTCGTGAAGACGGAAAAATTATTTATTGAAAACAATATTATGTACTTACTCTGTGCTATTTTATTGTTCAATGTTGAAAAAAGTAGGAAAAATTATTTATTGAAAACAATATTATGTACTTACTCTGTGCTATTTTATTGTTCAATGTTGAAAAAAGTAGGAAAAATTATTTATTGAAAACAATATTATGTACTTACTCTGTGCTATTTTATTGTTCAGTGTTGAAAAAAGTAGGAAAAATTATTTATGAAAACAATATTATGTACTTACTCTGTGCTATTTTATTGTTCAATGTTGAAAAAAGTAGGAAAAATTATTTATTGAAAACAATATTATGTACTTACTCTGTGCTATTTTATTGTTCAATGTTGAAAAAAGTAGGAAAAATTATTTATGAAAACAATATTATGTACTTACTCTGTGCTATTTTATTGTTCAGTGTTGAAAAAAGTAGGAAAAATTATCCACTAGAACTTTTATTACAAATATTTTTCCATTTTCCGTATCGTAACAGTCACTTCGATGACTATGCCTCCATCTTCTTCCGTGGGACACAAGTCAAGGGCAGATAATTTGCAAGGGCAGGTAATCATGCAAAGGGTTATGCAAGAATGATGTAATTTATAATAGAAATAAGTTCTCCGAAAATGGATGTCAACCGTTTCAACATGGAAGACATTATTTATGTAGCGATGTCAAGAAATCGATTTTCTGCAGTCGCACCGGCTTATTGCTGGAATCAGTTTTTTTTTCTGTTTTTTAAATGCGTATTATCAACTCTCCGGATTCCACTCTATGTGGTCTTGTCTAATCACTTACTTCCAAGTTTCCCTAGGCCAGCCAATCTTCCTGCGATTTAAGTCATTGATGCTTCTGCAGTGGTTTAGCCAGGAAGACAAACACACAACCGATTCATCATAATAAACCTTTCGAAAAATTTACACGACAAATTCAATATTCATGTACGGATGAAATTCTATGAAATATTTTCAACATCGGGTCAAATTAACCTGTAAATAATGCCATTAATTTTACCCTAACCTTAACCCTAACCATAACCTTAACCCCTAAACCCTAACCTTAACCCTGGTCCTAATCCTAACCTTTTCAAAGCATTTACACGACAAATGCAATATTCATGTACGGATGAAATTCTATCAAATATTTTCAACATCGGGTCAAATTAACCTGTAAATAATGCCAGTAACTTAACCCTAACCTGTAAGTAATGCCAACTGCAACAACTCGCGCAATCATCAGAGGCAACAACTCACGCAATCATCAGAGGCAACACTTTCGTTTATTATACCACTGTGTTCGTCTTGATTATTACCGGCCTTTCAAGGCCACAACATATATCTATAATATTATAATTTTGATCATAGATACTAAAGTAAAGTTGTTTAATAATTCTATTTAATAATTAAAATTGTTTAATTAATTCTATTTCAGATATTGAAGAACTCATTTTTATGCTCAAAGATTCTCCCGTGAGTAAAATCATTTTTGTAACATTTCTATT
This sequence comes from Sepiola atlantica, assembly GCA_963556195.1. Taxonomy (NCBI): domain Eukaryota; kingdom Metazoa; phylum Mollusca; class Cephalopoda; order Sepiida; family Sepiolidae; genus Sepiola; species Sepiola atlantica. The sequence continues at coordinate 2,992,693 of OY744554.1, read as the reverse complement.
TGAACCATTTCCCTTTCCTGTTTTGTTTTTTTAAAAACTAAATTTGAACCTCAACAAATAACTGTCATGGCACCATTGGTCTGTGGAACGCGATGGATCAGTAGTCTTTTTATTATCATTCGTTTTCCTAGCTAATCTTTTCGGTGCTTATCCTGTTCAGCTGCCATATTAAAACATTATTTTTTTACAAAAAAGAAGAAAAAATTATCCACTAGAACTTTAATTACAAGTATTTTTTCCATTTTGCGTATCATAACAGCGATTCGTTCACTAAGCCTCCATCTTGTTTCTGAAAAATAATTCGAGGGCAGATAATTCGCAAGGGAGATAATCAACTAGTTTTAACAAATTATCTTACCTGGCCTTTTGGCTAGGAAGAAAGTGTAGTATCTGTTCCGATGGATACTGCACCCTATAGACCGGTGTCGTCTTGTCCTTCGGGACTTGATTCCGCCGGTTTGTGGGTTTGTCCTGTGCAGTTCTAGGAGGTCCACCCTCCCAGGCTTTGCCTCCCCTCTTTGGGGAGGAGTAAGTTTATTGCTTACTGCCTGAGGCGCCCCTACCGGGGAATGCCGACGGGGCTGCCCAGGCAATTTTTAATGGCCAGAGTGCTCACCTTCTCGGGCGCTGGCTTTTCAAGTTCCACTTTCTCGACCCGACCTTGAGTCACATCTTACTTGTGGGAGCAAGATAAAACTGGCCTTGTGCCTAACCTCCTGGAGAGAAGGTAAATAAACATTGAATTTGGAAGACCTAATTTTTTTGTGTAGTAATGTTGGTAAAACCATCGATTTTTTTTTTTTTTTTACAGTCTCAGCGCCTTATTGCAGCCAGAAGCATTTGCCGGTGTAGTTTTTTTTTTTTTTAATTGCATGATTATCTCCCTTGCGAATTATCTGCCCTTGAAATCTGAAGAAACAAGATGGAGTCTCAATGAACGTATCGCTGTTATGATACGCAGAATGAAAAAATACTTGTAATTAAAGTTCTAGTGGATAATTTTTTCTACCTTTTTGTACAGTGAGTAAGAATATAACGCTGAATAAGTATATAATATTATTTTTATGAAATAATTTTTTCTACTTTTTTGTACAGTGAGTAAGAATATAACGCTGAATAAGTATATAATATTGTTTTTATAAGAAAATAATTTTTTCTACTTTTTTGTACAGTGAGTAAGAATATAACGCTGAATAAGTATATAATATTGTTTTTATAAGAAAATAATTTTTTCTACTTTTTTGTACAGTGAGTAAGAATATAACGCTGAATAAGTATATAATATTGTTTTTATAAAAAAATAATTTTTTCTACTTTTTTGTACAGTGAGTAAGAATATAACGCTGAATAAGTATATAATATTGTTTTTATAAAAAAATAATTTTTTCTACCTTTTTGTACAGTGAGTAAGAATATAACGTTGAATAAGTATATAATATTGTTTTTACAAGAAAATAATTTTTTCTACTTTTTTGTACAGTGAGTAAGAATATAACGCTGAATAAGTATATAATATTGTTTTTATAAAAAAATAATTTTTTCTACCTTTTTGTACAGTGAGTAAGAATATAACGCTGAATAAGTATATAATATTGTTTTTATAAGAAAATAATTTTTTCTACTTTTTTGTACAGTGAGTAAGAATATAACGCTGAATAAGTATATAATATTGTTTTTATAAAAAAATTATTTTTTCTACTTTTTTGTACAGTGAGTAAGAATATAACGCTGAATAAGTATATAATATTGTTTTTATAAGAAAATAATTTTTTCTACCTTTTTGTACAGTGAGTAAGAATATAACGTTGAATAAGTATATAATATTGTTTTTACAAGAAAATAATTTTTTCTACTTTTTTGTACAGTGAGTAAGAATATAACGCTGAATAAGTATATAATATTGTTTTTATAAGAAAATAATTTTTTCTACTTTTTTGTACAGTGAGTAAGAATATAACGCTGAATAAGTATATAATATTGTTTTTATAAAAAAATAATTTTTTCTACTTTTTTGTACAGTGAGTAAGAATATAACGCTGAATAAGTATATAATATTGTTTTTATCAAAAAAATAATTTTTTCTACTTTTTTGTACAGTGAATAAGAATATAACGCTGAATAAGTATATAATATTGTTTTTATAAGAAAATAATTTTTTCTACTTTTTTGTACAGTGAATAAGAATATAACGCTGAATAAGTATATAATATTGTTTTTATCAAAAAAATAATTTTTTAATACGGCCGCTGAACAGCACAAGCGCCATCTTTTCTGGTGATTATGGGGTGGGGGCAGTCCATAGTATCATGCAAAGAGGTGCTTGTGTGATAGAAAGAGTTAGAAGCTGATGGAGTAAATTCAGGAAACTTCTACCATTGTCGACCGAAAGAAGATTCTAACAGATATGAGTGCACAGTATAATGGAATTGAAACTTGTTAAGTGAGGATTAAAGGATATGTGTTGAATGAAGAAAAATGATATGTAATGTGAGACTTAAAGACTGGCTTAGATCTGATGACCTCAGAGGAAGATTAAATCTGAGACTTCAATGATATGGCAACATTAAAAGAATGGATGAGAGTGCTTGGGTTAGTAGATGGAGAACAGTTGAGGTAGCAGGGTCAGTTGGCAAGCGAAAAGCAAAATTCGGGAGGAAGTGTTGTGTATGGATGTGAGAAAAAAAAAGGATAATAAAGGCCTAGCCAAAAATGGGTTAGTTTGGAAATTAATTTTTTAAAGCCGTCCAACACATGCCAACATGTAAAACATGTTAAATGAATATGATAATGAAAGAATGGATGAGAATGCTTGAGTTAGTAAATGTAGAACAGTTGATGTAGCAGGGTCAATTGGCAGGGGAAGGCCAAGGAAAAACACAGAGAAAGTGATTAGGTTGGATTTGAAAGAAAGAGGGATGAAGACCCGCCCAGAGATAGGTTAGTTTGTGAATCAATTTCCTTAAAAAAAATTTTTTTTTTTTTTTTTTTTTTTTTTTTTCAGAATACAAAAAGTTTGTTATCTGTTTTTTTTTAAATTCTTAGTTTTGTTTATTGTACAGGGCGTGATGTGTCGTCCCTCTAGAATCCGTCAGATGTTCGCTTCTCGGGCTTGTCGTAAATCTGTGATGATTGGAACTTCGCTCGATAAAAGAGAAATGAAAAAGGTTTGTTTTATTGTATTTACAAGTCGATCACATGTATTTTGAATTGCTTCCGCACCCACCCTATTCTCCAGATTTCGTCCCCCGGTGACTACTGGCTGTTTGCAGACCTCAAAAGAATGCTCCAGGTGTTGCATACCTTTTTTTTCTCTCTCGCGGTGTAGAGGGTGGTCGTGTCGTCTAGTGGATGAATTCTTTGTTCTTTCCTTCCTGCCGTGAACCACGCCGTCTGTTGTCTGCAACAAAAGCCTCATGACGCACTCCGAAAACAAACTCTTCTTTTAAATTTAATTCATTTTATTACAAGCGTTGTTATTTCAACTGGGAGTCATCCACTACGTCGAGAGAGAGGGAGAGAGCAAATCACTACGTTATCGTAGTTAGTTAACAATTATTTTCTTAACCATTCATAGAGAGGGGGGGGAAGGATTTCTCTCGCTTGTATTCCCTTAAGAGAAATATTTCCCTTATCTGTTGTAAATTACATTTGAACAATCATGTCTCATCGGTTTGCTTCCAAAAACCTCTGACTGACGAAAACTCGCTTCTCACGAAGAACGAGTGACGTCACGGATCCTCTGTTTCCCACGCACGGCCCGTGACGTCACAGAGCCTCTCGCAGGTGCAGACTGACCCTTGATCTGGGGGTCTCGTCACACGGTAACCTTGTCACGTCTGTTAGCTCTGACTGTGAGAACAGGCCCTAATCTGCACTCGACTGCACCCGCGTTAATTCGCGCAAGTCAAACCAACGATTCCCAACAGATACGTCCATTCCCATAGGGCCATTATCCAACACAGGGAAAGAGATTTGGCTCCAATGAAGAAGTGATATCGGAAACCGAGGAGTATTTTGACGTCAAAGAGAAATCGTTATACAAAAAAAAACTGCATTGAATTGTTTGAGAAACATTGGAACCGGTGAATCACCCTCGAAGGAGACTATGTTGATGAATAAAGTCGACTTTTTTGCCTAAAAATTGTTGCTTTATAAGTTAGGCCCGGGACTTATGGAGATGGGTTAATACAAATTATTATTTGCTGCTGATGTTTAGTTTATTTTCGACGGCAATTTGTAATTTCTTGCGGGGGTAGTGGCCCGTGAAAAAGACGTTCACTTACTTTGATGTCGTAAATCCAAAACGAAAACAGGATTGATCTCACTTCCTCCGGTGACGTCATATCCTGTACCGTAATCGTGACTCTAGTCTGTTAACTTCAAATGGAATTTTCCACCCCTCTAGCCTTATGTAGAAAAAATACCGTTTTCAACATTATTTTTGACACACACTCTTTCTAATCGATATTAAATGGTGTTTGAATTCTTTTTCAGTTGGTGCATCACATGAGCGAGCTTGATCAACCTTGGGTAAGCATTTCACCTCACCTATTTGAAATTCCGTTCATATTCCTTAATCAAGGGAGGCGCGAGAGCGCTCTTCTCCCTTAATAGACTGTGTATGTACGTACGTATGTGCCACCCTGTATCTCATCAACTATTTGATGGATTCAGCTGATTTTTGGCAGAGTTAGGGTCTAGTTGATGGCATTTTAATTTCAGTTTACTATATACCTTAGTTTTTCAGAAAATTAGAAAAAAACCCTTAAAAATGACGATTGTATTGAGGCATAGCCTTTACAAAAGTAGTGACATTCCATGAAAAATGCCAGTATACTGAAATCATATGCCCTTAATAGGGTTAAGATAAAAATTCATATACACTAAATGTACAAAAGCAAGGAAATTCCCAAATTTTTACACTTTTATTGTCATTAAGGGTATGACTACATATCAACCAAACCATTTCATTATCACATCACTACAGTATAAATCTCTATGCATGAGTGGATGAAGTGTGTGAGGTGTGCTGAAGAAAAATTCCTACCAGTAAAATACACAGCCCTGTTGTGCTCGCAATAAAAGTGTAAATATTTATCTATATATATATACATATATTTATCTATATATATATATATATATATATATTCCATGAAAAATGCCAGTATACTGAAATCATATGCCCTTAATAGGGTTAAGATGAAAATCCATATACACTAAATGTACAAAAGCAAGGAAATTCCCAAATTTTTACACTTTTATTGTCGTTAAGGGTATGACTACATATCAACCAAACCATTTCATTATCACATCACTACAGTATAAATCTCTATGCATGAGTGGATGAAGTGTGTGAGGTGCGCTGAAGAAAAATTCCTACCAGTAAAATACATAGTTGATGACATTTTAATTTCAGTTTACCATATACCTTAGTTTTCCAGAAAATTCGAAAAAACCTTTAAAATGACCATTGTATTGAGGCATAACCTTTACAAAAGTAGTGACATTCCATGAAAAATGCCAGTATACTGAAATCATATGCCCTTAATAGGGTTAAGATGAAAATTCATATACACTAAATGTACAAAAGCAAGGAAATTCCCAAATTTTTACACTTTTATTGTCATTAAGAGTATGACTACATATCAACCAAACCATTTCATTATCACATCACTACAGTATAAATCTCTATGCATGAGTGGATGAAGTGTGTGAGGTGCGCTGAAGAAAAATTCCTACCAATAAAATACATAGCCCTGTTGTGCTCGCAATAAAAGTGTAAATATTTATCTATATATATATACATATATTTATCTATATATATAGTCTCGGAAGTTTCTCAACCATTAAAACTATATAAAAAAAAAACAAAAAAAAAAACTTATAGTCCCAAATCTTCCGGTGGAAAATCACTCATGTAAGTCAATTTATTTTTTACAGTTATTATATTAGTTATTTTCTAACACTATTTTAAGGGATCATCAGTTGTTTACCATGAAAAACTGTTTCGGGAATTTAATATATATATATCTATCTATATATATATATTCCATGAAAAATGCCAGTATACTGAAATCATATGCCCTTAATAGGGTTAAGATGAAAATTCATATACACTAAATGTACAAAAGCAAGGAAATTCCCAAATTTTTACACTTTTATTGTCATTAAGGGTATGACCACATATCAACCAAACCATTTAATTATCACATCACTACAGTATAAATCTCTATGCATGAGTGGATGAAGTGTGTGAGGTGCGCTGAAGAAAAATTCCTACCAGTAAAATACATAGCCCCGTTGTGCTCGCAATAAAAGTGTAAATATTTATCTATATATATACATATATTTATCTATATATATATATATCTATCTATATATATATTCCATGAAAAATGCCAGTATACTGAAATCATATGCCCTTAATAGGGTTAAGATGAAAATTCATATACACTAAATGTACAAAAGCAAGGAAATTCCCAAATTTGTACACTTTTATTGTCATTAAGTGTATGACTACATATCAACCAAACCATTTCATTATCACATCACTACAGTATAAATCTCTATGCATGAGTGGATGAAGTGTGTGAGGTGCGCTGAAGAAAAATTCCTACCAGTAAAATACATAGCCCCGTTGTGCTCGCAATAAAAGTGTAAATATTTATCTATATATATACATATATTTATCTATATATATATATCTATCTATATATATATTCCATGAAAAATGCCAGTATACTGAAATCATATGCCCTTAATAGGGTTAAGATGAAAATTCATATACACTAAATGTACAAAAGCAAGGAAATTCCCAAATTTGTACACTTTTATTGTCATTAAGTGTATGACTACATATCAACCAAACCATTTCATTATCACATCACTACAGTATAAATCTCTATGCATGAGTGGATGAAGTGTGTGAGGTGCGCTGAAGAAAAATTCCTACCAGTAAAATACATAGCCCCGTTGTGCTCGCAATAAAAGTGTAAATATTTATCTATATATATACATATATTTATCTATATATATATATCTATCTATATATATATTCCATGAAAAATGCCAGTATACTGAAATCATATGCCCTTAATAGGGTTAAGATGAAAATTCATATACACTAAATGTACAAAAGCAAGGAAATTCCCAAATTTGTACACTTTTATTGTCATTAAGGGTATGACTACATATCAACCAAACCATTTCATTATCACATCACTACAGTATAAATCTCTATGCATGAGTGGATGAAGTGTGTGAGGTGCGTTGAAGAAAAATTCCTACTAGTAAAATACATAGCCCTGTTGCTCGCAATAAAAGTGTAAATATTTATCTATATATATACATATATTTATCTATATATATATATATATATATATATATATATATATATTCCATGAAAAATGCCAGTATACTGAAATCATATGCCCTTAATAGGGTTAAGATGAAAATTCATATACACTAAATGTACAAAAGCAAGGAAATTCCCAAATTTTTACACTTTTATTGTCATTAAGGGTATGACTACATATCAACCAAACCATTTCATTATCACATCACTACAGTATAAATCTCTATGCATGAGTGGATGAAGTGTGTGAGGTGCGTTGAAGAAAAATTCCTACTAGTAAAATACATAGCCCTGTTGCTCGCAATAAAAGTGTAAATATTTATCTATATATATACATATATTTATCTATATATATATATATATATATATATATATATTCCATGAAAAATGCCAGTATACTGAAATCATATGCCCTTAATAGGGTTAAGATGAAAATTCATATACACTAAATGTACAAAAGCAAGGAAATTCCCAAATTTTTACACTTTTATTGTCATTAAGGGTATGACTACATATCAACCAAACCATTTCATTATCACATCACTACAGTATAAATCTCTATGCATGAGTGGATGAAGTGTGTGAGGTGCGCTGAAGAAAAATTCCTACCAGTAAAATACATAGTTGATGACATTTTAATTTCAGTTTACCATATACCTTAGTTTTCCAGAAAATTCCAAAAAAACTTATGAGAAGGCATTGTATTGAGGTATAGCCTTTACAAAAGTAGTGACATTCCATGAAAAATGCCAGTATACTGAAATCATATGCCCTTAATAGGGTTAAGATGAAAATTCATATACACTAAATGTACAAAAGCAAGGAAATTCCCAAATTTTTACACTTTTATTGTCATTAAGAGTATGACTACATATCAACTAAACCATTTCATTATCACATCACTACAGTATAAATCTCTATGCATGAGTGGATGAAGTGTGTGAGGTGTGCTGAAGAAAAATTCCTACCAGTAAAATACACAGCCCTGTTGTGCTCGCAATAAAAGTGTAAATATTTATCTCTATATATATATACATATATTTATCTATATATATAGTCTCAGAAGTTTCTCAACCATTAAAACTATATAAAAAAAAAAAAAATAAATAAATAAAAAAAAACTTATAGTCTCAAGTCTTCCGGTGGAAAATCACTCATGTAAGTCAATTTATTTTTTACAGTTATTATATTAGTTATTTTCTAACACTATTTTAAGGGATCATCAGTTGTTTACCATGAAAAACTGTTTCGGGAATTTAATATATATATATCTATCTATATATATATATTCCATGAAAAATGCCAGTATACTGAAATCATATGCCCTTAATAGGGTTAAGATGAAAATTCATATACACTAAATGTACAAAAGCAAGGAAATTCCCAAATTTTTACACTTTTATTGTCATTAAGAGTATGACTACATATCAACTAAACCATTTCATTATCACATCACTACAGTATAAATCTCTATGCATGAGTGGATGAAGTGTGTGAGGTGTGCTGAAGAAAAATTCCTACCAGTAAAATACACAGCCCTGTTGTGCTCGCAATAAAAGTGTAAATATTTATCTATATATATATATACATATATTTATCTATATATATAGTCTCAGAAGTTTCTCAACCATTAAAACTATATAAAAAAAAAAAAAATAAATAAATAAAAAAAAACTTATAGTCTCAAGTCTTCCGGTGGAAAATCACTCATGTAAGTCAATTTATTTTTTACAGTTATTATATTAGTTATTTTCTAACACTATTTTAAGGGATCATCAGTTGTTTACCATGAAAAACTGTTTCGGGAATTTAATATATATATATCTATCTATATATATATATTCCATGAAAAATGCCAGTATACTGAAATCATATGCCCTTAATAGGGTTAAGATGAAAATTCATATACACTAAATGTACAAAAGCAAGGAAATTCCCAAATTTTTACACTTTTATTGTCATTAAGAGTATGACTACATATCAACCAAACCATTTCATTATCACATCACTACAGTATAAATCTCTATGCATGAGTGGATGAAGTGTGTGAGGTGCGCTGAAGAAAAATTCCTACCAGTAAAATACATAGCCCTGTTGTGCTCGCATACCCTTAATGACAATAAAAGTGTAAAAATTTGGGAATTTCCTTGCTTTTGTACATTTAGTGTATATGAATTTTCATCTTAACCCTATTAAGGGCATATGATTTCAGTATACTGGCATTTTTCATGGAATGTTTATGGACTTTAAAAAATAAAATTAAAAAAATGTTGCAATCTTTCTTATTGGAATAAAACATAAACCTAAGTTTATTCCATGAAAAATGCCAGTATACTGAAATCATATGCCCTTAATAGGGTTAAGATGAAAATTCATATACACTAAATGTACAAAAGCAAGGAAATTCCCAAATTTTTACACTTTTATTGTCATTAAGGGTATGACTACATATCAACCAAACCATTTCATTATCACATCACTACAGTATAAATCTCTATGCATGAGTGGATGAAGTGTGTGAGGTGCGCTGAAGAAAAATTCCTACCAGTAAAATACATAGCCCTGTTGTGCTCGCAATAAAAGTGTAAATATTTATCTATATATATATATACATATATTTATCTATATATATAGTCTCGGAAGTTTCTCAACCATTAAAACTATATAAAAAAAATAAAAAAAAAATTTTAAAAAACTTATAGTCTCAAGTCTTCCGGTGGAAAATCACTCATGTAAGTCAATTTATTTTTTACAGTTATTATATTAGTTATTTTCTAACACTATTTTAAGGGATCATCAGTTGTTTACCATGAAAAACTGTTTCGGGAATTTAATATATATATATCTATCTATATATATATTCCATGAAAAATGCCAGTATACTGAAATCATATGCCCTTAATAGGGTTAAGATGAAAATTCATATACACTAAATGTACAAAAGCAAGGAAATTCCCAAATTTTTACACTTTTATTGTCATTAAGGGTATGACTACATATCAATCAAACCATTTCATTATCAGATCACTACAGTATAAATGTCTATGCATGAGTGGATGAAGTGTGTGAGGTGCGCTGAAGAAAAATTCCTACCAGTAAAATACATAGCCCTGTTGTGCTCGCAATAAAAGTGTAAATATTTATCTATATATATATATACATATATTTATCTATATATATAGTCTCGGAAGTTTCTCAACCATTAAAACTATATAAAAAAAATAAAAAAAAAATTTAAAAAAACTTATAGTCTCAAGTCTTCCGGTGGAAAATCACTCATGTAAGTCAATTTATTTTTTACAGTTATTATATTAGTTATTTTCTAACACTATTTTAAGGGATCATCAGTTGTTTACCATGAAAAACTGTTTCGGGAATTTAATATATATATATCTATCTATATATATATTCCATGAAAAATGCCAGTATACTGAAATCATATGCCCTTAATAGGGTTAAGATGAAAATTCATATACACTAAATGTACAAAAGCAAGGAAATTCCCAAATTTTTACACTTTTATTGTCATTAAGGGTATGACTACATATCAATCAAACCATTTCATTATCACATCACTACAGTATAAATGTCTATGCATGAGTGGATGAAGTGTGTGAGGTGCGCTGAAGAAAAATTCCTACCAGTAAAATACATAGCCCTGTTGTGCTCGCAATAAAAGTGTAAATATTTATCTATATATATATATACATATATTTATCTATATATATAGTCTCGGAAGTTTCTCAACCATTAAAACTATATAAAAAAAATAAAAAAAAAATTTAAAAAAACTTATAGTCTCAAGTCTTCCGGTGGAAAATCACTCATGTAAGTCAATTTATTTTTTACAGTTATTATATTAGTTATTTTCTAACACTATTTTAAGGGATCATCAGTTGTTTACCATGAAAAACTGTTTCGGGAATTTAATATATATATATCTATCTATATATATATTCCATGAAAAATGCCAGTATACTGAAATCATATGCCCTTAATAGGGTTAAGATGAAAATTCATATACACTAAATGTACAAAAGCAAGGAAATTCCCAAATTTTTACACTTTTATTGTCATTAAGAGTATGACTACATATCAACTAAACCATTTCATTATCACATCACTACAGTATAAATCTCTATGCATGAGTGGATGAAGTGTGTGAGGTGCGCTGAAGAAAAATTCCTACCAGTAAAATAAATAGCCCTGTTGTGCTCGCATACCCTTAATGACAATAAAAGTGTAAAAATTTGGGAATTTCCTTGCTTTTGTACCTTTTAGTGTATATGAATTTTCATCTTAACCCTATTAAGGGCATATGATTTCAGTATACTGGCAATTTTTCATGGAATTCCTTTTAGAGTTTGAAAATGCCGGGTTTTCCTATACAGTTTTGACTGTAAAGAGTTTGATTTCCAGGGGAGATAATTATTATTATTCACTTTTCTAGCAAAAGGGAGACAACTCTGACTTATTCTATTTTTAAATGTCAAGTTTTTTGGTCTTTCGTCAAGGAACAAAGTGTAGTATCTGTTCAGATGCTTCACTTAGTCTATTCTGTCCTCAGTCAGTGAACGAGAAGTCATCCTTCTAGACCGAGGCAATTTTAATTTTTGTTCCAATCCTGAGTGAACCACTTTTTGGGGAGTCTATGCATGACTGGATGACGTGTGTGAGTTAAGTATTGGGTTTATACGATTTGTAGCTGCCATCACGTGGGTCAAGGAAGAAAAAAATGAACGTCGCGCTGGATTCAACTCAGAGCGTTCTACTTATAAGCGCGAACGAATGGTGGCTTTCTAGACAAATATGATAATGATAGATGTGAGAAGTTTTCTAGCCTGGTAAAGGGAGCCTACCTTCTATGGTGACGATTTGTTCTTTCAGCTTGCCATCTTTGATTTGATTCATGCTGGTCGACCTGTAAATAAACCGCTCTCAAATAACTAGCCGCATGTAACGCTTACATTTTTTATTATAATTCACTGGAAAATGAAAAAATAATAAAATACTTGAGAGATTGGAAATCACAACATTCCTTTTAACGAAACGTCAACAAGTTGAACAATAAGCAATGTTGATATGAATTCGAAACGGGATTTGCTTGGGAATTCTACCTATCATTAGGCGACAGCTTCTATTATTAACCAGACGGACAATGAGACAATTAGAATCTGGGTAAAAAAAAAAAAGAAGAACTTTACTATGTAACAACTATGACATTGCGGTAAATTTGTAGATTAACACCCTCCGCTGAATCACCCCCTCCTAATGAGATTATGCTTTTTTTTTAAGGGATTATGTGTGAACACCCTGAAAAACTTCTTTTTTTTTCTTTTTTTTTTTTAGCATAGTTCACCCCAAACAAGGCAGGCCGCCACTGTAGACATAAGGGGCTACTGAGAAAAAAAAAAGGGGAGAAGGTAGGGGGTGGTCAATCTAGATTGGGATCAGCGCAGCAAGGTGTCTGTTTACATTAGTTTTAAACTTCTGCATGTCTGTACTGTTGGGGAAACAGGGGGCAGGGAGGGAGTTCCAGAGGCCAGCAGTACGAGGAAAGAAGCTATTTGAGTAGAAGGCGCTCCGACATCTGGGGACCTCCACAGTGAATGAATGAGATTTAGTTGATTGTCGGGTTGGTCTAGTGAATTTCCGTCGAGGGGGGCACCAGAGTAGCCAGTTCATCGGAGCATAAACTTGCCGGAAAGAAGAAAAAGAAACAATAACTTTAGAATTTAGAGTAGGGGATCGGGGGATAAATTTAACGTAAATGATCCCCCATTTCTTGGCCATTCTAGATTTTTAGTGTATCTAATTTATTTTGTTTCACTACTAACCCTAAATCCGTGTGGCAAGAGCGTAATCACCTAAAAAAAATGCCCCCCCCTCCCCCCGTCCACTAAAAAAAAAAAAGATAACACAGGATTTATCACCCATACCAGAAAAAAAATGTTCTTAACTACCCTAAAACGCTAGAATGGTCCAGAAATGGGGAATCATTTACGTTAAATTTATCCCCTGATCTCCTACTCTAAATTCTAAATTTATTGTTAGCGTTTGGGTTTATACGATTTGTAGCGGCCATCACATAGGGGATTATTTAATGTTAAATTTATATATGAAACTGATCCCCATTCTAAATTCTAAAAATATTGTTTGTTTTTTCTGTTTTTTTTTTTTCTTCTTCTTTCTGCCAAGTTTTTCAGGGTGTTCGCATGTAATTGCTTAAAAAAAGTAGAATCTTTTTTTTTTTTTTTTTTTGTGGGATGGTAATTCATCGAAAGTGTTAATCTACAATAATATGACATTATTTTATTTTGTTTTATTTCTGTTATTTTTCATTTTTTTTTTCCAGAATTGTCCGCACGGTCGTCCTACGATGAGACATCTGATCAACCTGAACATGTTACCCTCCACGTAAAAATTTGATGTAAAAATTTAAAAAAATCCATTTAAATCTTTTTAAAATGAAAATAAAGAAAAAAATTACCACAAAAATAATATTCCATATAAAAGGTTGATGTAGTTTGCTTGAAGCGTTGTGTGTAGTGTATATATATCGACAATTCACAGAAGGCTGTTAAAAATGCGGAAATATATTGGGTTGTAAGAAAGAAAACTGAATCAAAAATGTGAGTTCTCCGCTTTTTTTTAATCCAGAAAAAGCAGAGTTCCGCTTCAATCGCTGGAGCTTCTCTGCTTTTTTATTGAAATCCGCTTTCTTTTTTTCTTTTTTCATATAAGAAAAAGCTGATTTCTACCAAATCGCTAGGGCTTTACCTCCTTACTTTTTTTTGTCGCTATTTGGCTAACTTTTATTTCTTTCTCTTTCTTCCTAATATCTTCCTGTCTCTTTCTCTCTTCCGCTCTCGTCTTTATCTTATCTTCCGTTTTTCCTCTCATGAAAGTTCTCTCTGAAAATGTTATTTTTGCACCAGAGAATGAGGCTTCAAACGATTCATGATGGGGTTAGGGGAGTTAGATGTCTTTTGTCTCATAAAAGAATGACGTCCTGTCTCCTTCCACCCACATATGCACTTTGTGTCTTTCTCTTAAATTTGACTTAGTTGAAAGTGATTGGAGTTGTTTAGGAAAAAAAGTTGTTTTTGTGTGCTGCACGCAAACACAAATAGTATAGGGTTAGAGTTATTCATATTCAATTGACCAATGGTTAGAGTTATTCGTATTCAATTGACCAAAGGTTAGGGTTATTCGTATTCAATTGACCAAAGGTTAGGGTTATTCATATTCAATTGACCAAAGGTTAGGGTTATTCATATTCAATTGACCAAAGGTTAGGGTTATTCATATTCAATTGACCAATGGTAAGGGTTATTCATATTCAATTGCCCAAAGGTTAGGGTTATTCATATTCAATTGACCAATGGTAAGGGTTATTCATATTCAATTGACCAAAGGTTAGGGTTATTCATATTCAATTGACCAATGGTTAGGGTTATTCATATTCAATTGACCAAAGGTTAGGGTTATTCATATTCAATTGACCAATGGTTAGGGTTATTCATATTCAATTGACCAAAGGTTAGGGTTATTCATATTCAATTGACCAAAGGTTAGGGTTATTCATATTCAATTGACCAAAGGTTAGGGTTATTCATATTAAATTGACCAAAGGTTAGGGTTATTCATATTCAATTGACCAAAGGTTAGGGTTATTCATATTCAATTGACCAATGGTTAGGGTTATTCATATTCAATTGACCAATGGTTAGGGTTATTCATATTCAATTGACCAATGGTTAGGGTTATTCATATTCAAGTGACCAATGGTTAGGGTTATTGATATTCAAGTGACCAATGGTTAGGGTTATTGATATTCAATTGACCAATGGTTAGGGTTATTCATATTCAATTGACCAAAGGTTAGGGTTATTCATATTCAATTGACCAAAGGTTAGGGTTATTCATATTCAATTGACCAAAGGTTAGGGTTATTCATATTCAATTGACCAATGGTTAGGGTTATTCATATTCAATTGACCAAAGGTTAGGGTTATTCATATTCAATTGACCAAAGGTTAGGGTTATTCATATTCAATTGACCAAAGGTTAGGGTTATTCATATTCAATTGACCAAAGGTTAGGGTTATTCATATTCAATTGACCAAAGGTTAGGGTTATTCATATTCAATTGACCAAAGGTTAGGGTTATTCATATTCAATTGACCAAAGGTTAGGGTTATTCATATTCAATTGACCAAAGGTTAGGGTTATTCATATTCAATTGACCAATGGTTAGGGTTATTCATATTCAATTGACCAATGGTTAGGGTTATTCATATTCAATTGACCAATGGTTAGGGTTATTCATATTCAATTGACCAATGGTTAGGGTTATTCATATTCAATTGACCAAAGGTTAGGGTTATTCATATTCAATTGACCAATGGTTAGGGTTATTCATATTCAATTGACCAATGGTTAGGGTTATTCATATTCAATTGACCAAAAGTTAGGGTTATTCATATTCAATTGACCAATGGTTAGGGTTATTCCTATTCAATTGACCAATGGTTAGGGTTATTCATATTCAATTGACCAATGGTTAGGGTTATTCATATTCAATTGACCAAAGGTTAGGGTTATTCATATTCAATTGACCAATGGTTAGGGTTATTCATATTCAATTGACCAATGGTTAGGGTTATTCATATTCAATTGACCAAAGGTTAGGGTTATTCATATTCAATTGACCAAAGGTTAGGGTTATTCATATTCAATTGACCAAAGGTTAGGGTTATTCATATTTAATTGACCAAAGGTTAGAGTTATTCATATTCAATTGACCAATGGTTAGGGTTATTCATATTCAATTGACCAAAGGTTAGGGTTATTCATATTCAATTGACCAAAGGTTAGGGTTATTCATATTCAATTGACCAAAGGTTAGGGTTATTCATATTCAATTGACCAATGGTTAGGGTTATTCATATTCAATTGACCAAAGGTTAGGGTTATTCATATTCAATTGACCAATGGTTAGGGTTATTCATATTCAATTGACCAAAGGTTAGGGTTATTCATATTCAATTGACCAAAGGTTAGGGTTATTCATATTCAATTGACCAATGGTTAGGGTTATTCATATTCAATTGACCAAAGGTTAGGGTTATTCATATTCAATTGACCAATGGTTAGGGTTATTCATATTCAATTGACCAAAGGTTAGGGTTATTCATATTCAATTGACCAATAGTTAGGGTTATTCATATTCAATTGACCAAAGGTTAGGGTTATTCATATTCAATTGACCAATGGTTAGGGTTATTCATATTCAATTGACCAAAGGTTAGGGTTATTCATATTCAATTGACCAATGGTTAGGGTTATTCATATTCAATTGACCAAAGGTTAGGGTTATTCATATTCAATTGACCAAAGGTTAGGGTTATTCATATTCAATTGACCAATGGTTAGGGTTATTCATATTCAATTGACCAAAGGTTAGGGTTATTCATATTCAATTGACCAATGGTTAGGGTTATTCATATTCAATTGACCAATGGTTAGGGTTATTCATATTCAATTGACCAAAGGATGAGGTTATAGGATATAACTAGATTATAGGATGAGGTTATAGGATATAACTAGATTATAGGATGAGGTTATAGGATATAACTAGATTATAGGATGAGGTTATAGGATGAAATTATAGGATATAACTAGATTATAGGATGAGGTTATAGGATATAACTAGATTATAGGATGATGTTAAAGGATATAACTAGATTATAGGATGAGATTATAGGATATAACTAGATTATAGGATGAGATTATAGGATATAACTAGATTATAGGATGAGGTTATAGGATATAACTAGATTATAGGATGAGGTTATAGGATATAACTAGATTATAGGATGAGGTTATAGGATATAACTAGATTATAGGATGGGGTTATAGGATATAACTAGATTATAGGATGAAATTATAGGATATAACTAGATTATAGGATGAGGTTATAGGATGGTGCATAATAATTAAGCTTTATGCTTAAATATATATATTCGCTTTTTTTTTCATGTATTGTTTTTTGTGGAAATGTCAATGTAATTCTTATTTCGTCATTTTGTAAGCAGATAATATTCATACAAAATATATAAACGTTTTGGGGGTGGGAAGAATTAGTAATAATAAACTCCCCCCCCAAAAAAAAATGTTGCAAAGTAATAATAGGCCGCTTGTATCATTAAAGCCCGTTATTCAAGATTAACAAGTGTCCGCTTGTAGCATATAATTTAAACAACATTGTAAACAAATGTTGAAAAGAAAATATTTTACTTACTATTATGCTATACAAGTAATTGTAAGAAATTAAGAGTTTAATGTTTATTATAAACAAACTGTTTGTTGTCTGGTGGCTAAAAAAAATAGAGCAATGTATTATTTTTTTTAATGTCATAAGTAGACGCAACTTTTAAATCATTATAGAAAGATGTCTCCATTGTTACAATCTTCCTGTTTTTGTATAGAAAAACATTTTGTCATTGTAAAGAAACATGGTGGAATGTAAAAAACAGATAAATTGGCTAGTCAGAATCAAATATTGATTTGTCAGATTCAAACTTCGAAAGTCCGACTGACTTTGTTTTATATATTAGATAAATACGAACACATAAAGAGATTTATTTTGCATCAAATTTATTCAAAATGTTATGGTGAAAGTCAGTTTACAAAGAGAGAGAGGGGTGCGCTTATTTGATTTCTATATATTTAGCAAGACTTTGTGCATGCATTTGCCAAAAAGTTTATATATATATATATATATATATAGTATAAATTTTTCTCTTTACTAAATACATAGCTTTATTTGTCATTGTCAACTATTACATAAACACAGTAAGATTTCATAGAATTAAAAAAATATTACCAGGATATATATGTATGTATATATATTTGTGTGTGTAAGAAAAACAAATTAAATGCAGTAATAAATCATCAAAAAACGAAAGATTTTACCGGTTTCGTTCGGGTCAACGAGCATCTTCAGAAAAAGTGAAGATTTTAAAATTCATTGAATAACGGCAAAACATAATGAAAAAAAATAACGCACAATGCAATGTTTTTGGCACGCGCGAAACAAACAAAAAAAATTTATGCGTCTCGTTGTTTGATCATTTTTGTTTTCCTGTATTTGATTTGTTTTCCTTTTGTCTTTTTCACACATCCTGTCTTCACGGCATTTTATTTCATGATACATCGTGCATTTTATCCTCATTTAAATATATATATATATATAAAATATGAAAAAAAAACCTCTCGCATTTATAACAACACTGACCCAGGGTGCACTATCGTTCCTTTAAAATAGAGCTTTATAAGAATAATAATTAATTTTACTGCAGTTTCAGTGTCGACCCGATCTCCAGAATTGTATTATACGTACTGAAATGCTGAAATACAAAATCTAACTGATTTTGAACATGAATTCAAACGGTAGTTTTTTTTTTCAAATTTAACCAATATATTAAAATGCTGGAATTGTCACTGTAAGTCAAAAATTTACCTGATCTACCCTACTGCGTCACTATATGGACTCTTCCAGACACTATAAATAGTAGTAGCAGCGAGAGTATTGATTTACTCCTCTCCAGGAGTTAGGCACAAGGCCAGTTTTTATCTTACTCCCACAAGTAAGATGTGACCCAAGGTCGGGTCGGGAAAGTGAGGTTTAAAAATTGCCTGGGCAGCCCCGTCGGCATTCCCCGGTAGGAGCGTCTCAGGCAGTAAGCAATAAAATTACTCCTCCACAAAGCGGGGAGGCGAAGCCTGGGAGGGTGGACCTCCTAGAACTGCACAGGACAGACCCATAGACCGGCGTAAATCAAGCCCTGAAGGCCAAGACAATACCAGTTTATGGGGTGTAGTATCCATCGGAACAGATACTACACTTTGATCTTAGCCAAAAGGCCAGCAGCGAGAGTAGCAATGACGAACCCAGCAGTCTCTGGCAACCCATTATTTCTGTACTTCTGCTGTAAATACATACTTTTGTTAACTCTACCTCCTTGTTGTCTTATTTTTCAGCTTTTTATAACCACAACACCTATATGTATATATTTCCTCGACTAACTAATAATTTTAGTATCGAATATTATTTGGCTCAAATATATACCAATTTTATTATTGAGTAAAAGATTACTATATAATATATACCCACTGATAGGATTGACTCCTGAAGCCTTTCCTAAGGAAAAAATCAGAGCCAGCTTCTTTAAGGCAGTTCGAGGCAAAGCCGCTTGAACCATGTGGGTTGGTGCTTGTCTTTCCAATAAACCATTCTAACAAGGGGGAGATGGTGTGGTTTGCTTCATACTTACTTATCCATGTAAGGGGGTTTTAATGGTCTATCTTAAAGGATATCGAATACCTTGTGTATGTGATGTCTGCAGTTCTGTTCTGATTTTGAGAAGTTTATTTTCATGCTATCATATATATATGTATGTATATATATATATATACTTTTTATGAAAAGAGTATATGAAATCGTTTATAATTAAGATTTCCGCATATAACATTTTATATATGAAAAGTTAGTATTGAAATTCAATGTATAAAAAATTGCATTAATATATCGATATCACATTAACATATCGATATCGATCGAGTGCACTGGCTGCGTGGATCTATTTACTCGATATCTGGATTAGGTTGACTCCAACAGCGATGAGGATGATTGGAATGTAAAGGACACAAAAGAACCTGTTTATAACTTGGGCAACGTCCCTCCATTCCTGGCGGAACCTCTTCTCGGCTTCCCCGTCTTTCGCCTTCTGCCAGTAGGACTTAGTGAAGGCCTTGATGAAGGCAACGTCCGACTCAAAACCCGGCTTTGTGTTCAGCGGCTCGTCGTTAGACTGGTCGTCAGTCGGCGGGTCCAGCGGTTGCTTCTCGCTGGGGATGGGCAATTTGTAGAAATTGGTCTTCCCGGATTCGAATTCATGTTCGGGGGCCACCAGGTGTCGTGACCTGTTCCTCTTCATGATGGACGTCATACAAAACAGTTTGGCCATAAATTCAAGCACAATCTGAAATTTTATAAAAAAAACAAAGATGAAAGCTGATATTGCTAGACGACGCTGGCAACACATGTTTCTTTCTTGATATATTGGGATATTAATGTATTCTTTGTGTTGCAATTATTTTTTTATGGTTTTACTCCTTTGTGTAGGGAGATGTGTGTGCAGAACAGGAGACTTTGATGGTATGGCCACTTGAAAGAATGGATTAGAGTTCATGGGTTAGTAGAACAGTTGAAGTAGCAGGTTCAGGTCACAAAGGAAGGCTAGGGAAAGCATGGGAGGAAGTGATAAAGATGGTCTTGGGTTAGTAGATGTAGAACAGTTAAGAACTATCGTAGGGATGTGAGGAGGCAACCTAAAAGAGGGGGGGGGAGGCTAGAAAAGAAAGGTGTAATACTTACAGCCCGCAAGACTTTCGGGACTTCTTGACAAGAATCGCAATTCGACAAACTAACAACTAACGCATTTAGGAGGGTTACCAAACTTAGTATTATGAGGTTGAACATCAGGAAAACGGCTGTAGATTAAAAAAAAATAATAAAAAATTAACATTATAATAATAATAATAAATTAAGTAACTTTATATATATATATACAGGGTGGGCAAAAATAAGGGTCCTATTTTAAAAAATTAATAACTTTTTTATTTATTGATTTTTTTTTTTTTTTTTTTTTTTTTTAGAATAAGTAAAGGACCCCTTCCGAAGCAAGCATGAGCCGTATTAGCCCTAAGGAATGTACCCTCATTTAGAAAACATTATTTTTGCTTAAAAAACTCAAAACAGTGTAAAAAACAATACTTTAGTTTTTGTAAGTTTTAAGAAGTGTTTTTCGGCTAAAATTTGTTTTGTTTATTTCAAAAAATCTCGGAAGGGTCAGTCTACACACACATAAAGTTTGGTGAGTTTAACTTTTATTTTGTGGAAGTTATTCAAATTCAAGTTATTCAAATTTAAAGATAGGACCCTTATTTTGGCCCACCCTGTATAATAATAAAAATAATAATCCAGGTAAAACATCCACAGGGTAGTAATCCAAAGAATTTCAACCGGGTTTATAAAAAGTGCTCAATATCAAATAGAGCTTTTATATATGATTATTTTTATTTACACAGACATGTACAAAATCTGCGACACTGGCATGTCGATGTTATCGATCAACAGCTATTATAAACTGAGATCTCATCAGGCAGAGTTAGAATCCAATCTTAACCGTAGATCATATTTCGTTTTTCCAAATATGATCTAAGGTTATGATCGGATTCTAACTCTGCCTGATGAGATCTCAGTTTATAATAGCTGTTGATTGATAACATCGACATGCCAGTGTCGCAGATTTTGTACATGTCTGTGTAAATAAAAATAATCATATATATATATATATATATATATATATATATAACTTCCCAGCAGAGTGCTTAATTAATTGAAAATCAAAATTAAGAGCGTAATTATTATTCTGGTACAGAAAAATTAGTACAACATTAGTACCGTCGGTTTCAAGCACAGAAGGACTTAACCATCTGGCCCTCTTCAGCTTATGCTGTCACCTGTTACAGAAATGTGAATTCACGTATCACTCTCGTTTGGATACGTCGTTTTTTGCTTTTAGAGTGTTAAATATAAACCCAAATTCTCTCCTTAGCACTTCCCAGACGACACCAGTTCAACCCTTCAAAACCTTTAACGGCCTAACAGTAGTAGTAGGCCTTCATCGGTCGTGTCCGACCATGAATGGCACTTGCAGATCTTGTTGGCTAGTTCCAGTCTTTAGAATCCCGTCAGTGGTGTCAATATCCCAAGGGGCATACTGGCTCGATCAGAGCATTTCTTGCTGTGGCTGAGAAGGCCTATGTGGGCCTTGCAGTCTCTGCCACAGTTGTCACATCTGAAGTGGGAGGGTTGATGAGGAAGCTCACTTGCTTTTGCCCTTTCTTTCCTCCTTACACGCTTTTCAGCAGCTTTTATTTTCCACTTTGCCTCCCCGATGTCAAGCTGTCGTTTGAGGGTTTTTTTCCATTTATCCCTGTCAGAGGCAAGGCTTTCCCAAGATGATGGATCGATGTCAATGGCCTTCATGTCTCTCTTGCAGACATCCCTGTATCTTAGAAGAGGGCGACCATGGTCTCTCTCTCCTTCTTTTAACTCTCCATAAAGGAGATCTTTGGGAATTCTGCCATCAGCCATTCTGTGAATTATGTGAACGGCCTAACATACGCTCCTGATAAACATTGAATCACGGGACTTGTATGGCTATTTTTCAATTTTGTTCAATTTTTAATCTTAACTGTTACATATTATCTTTTTTTAACTTTATTAACCTTTCAAGTCTCACATTTCCCTTCCTAAGACGAATTTTAAACAAATATACACTCCAAAGCAAATTACGTATCCAAATAAGATAAGTGATACGTGAATGCACATTTCGATAACAGGTGACAACGTAAGCTGAATGAAAGCCGGAGGGTTAAGTCCTTCTGAACTTGAAACCGACGGTACTGATGTTGTACTGATTTTCTGTACCAAAAATAAATATATATAGATATATATATATAGATATATATATATATATAGATATAGATAGATAGATAGATAGAGATATATGTATATAGATAGATAGAGATATATGTATATAGATATATGTATATATATAGATAGAGATATATGTATATAGATATATGTATATAGATAGATAGAGATATATGTATAGAGATATATGTATAGAGATAGATAGAGATATATGTATATAGATATATGTATAGAGATAGATAGAGATATATGTATATAGATATATGTATAGATAGAGATATATGTATATAGATATATGTATAGAGATAGATAGAGATATATGTATATAGATATATGTATAGAGATAGATAGAGATATATGTATAGAGATATATGTATAGAGATAGATAGAGATATATGTATAGAGATATATGTATAGAGATAGATAGAGATATATGTATAGAGATATATGTATAGAGATAGATAGAGATATATGTATAGAGATAGAGATATATGTATATAGCACCAAAAATAGAATGATGAAATGGAATTGACTTTTGAAAACCGCAATGATGAACAACGTCATACTTACCAAAATATGGTGTGGTACCTGCCACCGGCAACACAGAATATGTGTACAGAAGTATCACAAAGAATGCACAAAATAATAAAATACCTGAAATAACGAAAAGAAAATTTTTTAGATCACTTAAAATTAAATTAAATAACGGACCAAAAATGGTTGTTTCTTTGTGTGGCGCTAGATTTGAAAATACCATTGGGTTAGGGTATGAGTTAGATTTGAAAATAACGGTGGGTTAGGGTATGGGTTAGATTTGAAAATACTGAATGGTTAGGGTATGGGTTAGATTTGAAAATACCATTGGGTTAGGGTATGGGTTAGATTTGAAAATACTGAATGGTTAGGGTATGGGTTAGATTTGAAAATACCGTTAGGGTATGGGTTAGATTTGAAAATACCGTTAGGGTATGGGTTAGATTTGAAAATACCGTTAGGTTAGGGTATGGGTTAGATTTGAAAATACCGTTAGGGTATGGGTTAGATTTGAAAATACCGTTAGGGTATGGGTTAGATTTGAAAATACTGAAGGGTTAAGGTATGGGTTGGATTTGAAAATAGGGTTAGGGTTAAGGTATGGGTTTGATTTGAAAATACCGTTGGGTTAGGGTATGGGTTAGATTTGAAAATACCGTTGGGTTAAGGTATGGGTTGGATTTGAAAATAGGGTTAGGGTTAAGGTATGGGTTAGATTTGAAAATACTGTTGGGTTAAGGTATGGGTTAGATTTGAAAATACCGTTAGGGTTAAGGTATGGGTTTGATTTGAAAATACCGTTGGGTTAGGGTATGGGTTAGATTTGAAAATACCGTTGGGTTAAGGTATGGGTTTGATTTGAAAGTACAGTTGGGTTAGGGTATGGGTTAGATTTGAAAATACAGTTGGGTTAGGGTATGGGTTAGATCTTAAAATACCGTTGTGTTAAAATACTAGATACAGAGATGTTGATGACCAATGGCAAAAAAAATCTGAAATCGAGATGGATTTCCCAACCTGGGGGCCATGTTTCCCCCAATCTGCCCGCTCCCCCTGATTTAAATTATTTAAATTTAACATAGAATAATCCCTAATTTCCGGCCATTCTAGTTTTTCTCTTGCACGGTTAACCAAAAAGATTTGTTGCTATGGGAGATAAGTTTCTGTTCCTCCACACTTACTGTAGTCGATCTGGTAGCCGAACGCTTAATCACTTAGTCTGTAATCTCGCGTTTCATATGTTTTTCATTCAACCTCCACATTTTTCTTTGGTGGCTAAACTTTCTCTTTGCCTCCTGAGATCTCGTCAGCATGAAATTGCAAATAACCGATTTGTGCTATGTATGTCACTAGTTCTTCACCGGGTATTACTTTCCCATAATTCAAGAGCTTTCTGGCCTTTTCACTAACCAGATTCATACGTAACGAGATGGCTTTTCTTTTTCTTAAGACGGGTGTTTGCAACCAACATCTCCATTGCAAGACCAAATTCTTTCTCCATGCACACCCTCAAAATCACCAGGGGTCTTTCCAAATACTTCCGTCTCATAAACCTCCCTATTTACTACAATAACCCTGTCATAAAACTCATCTTTCGTATCTTCACTAAAACCACATTCCGTTGCATAAACAGAGCTATGAATATTTTCTCACCACCCATCAACTTCATCAGTACGATTCACTCACGTAGATGATTAACTTTAATCACTTATGTAATAGCCATCTCTCTACAATAAAAATACCAACACCACCTGCTCCCTTTTCTAATCCAGTACAGCTGATATTTTGCATTGTTTCCCTGCAATCATTCCAGCAGATTTACCTCGCCAACGAGTTTCTTGGACACAACACAGGGCGATACATCTTGTCTTGAGAAACTGAACAATCTCACCAGACCGTACACGTAAGCTTCCAACATTTAAACTACATAGTTTGAAAAGTAACAGATTTTCTTTGGAAGCCAGAGATGGTAGAGGGGGGGGGGAGATAGACAGAGCCAGATATGGTAGAGGGGGGGGGATAGACAGAGCCAGATATGGTATAGAGGGGGGGGGGGAGATAGACAGGGCCAGATATGGTATAGAGGGGGGGGGGATAGACAGGGCCAGATATGGTATAGAGGGGGGGGGGAGATAGACAGAGCCAGATATGGTATAGAGGGGGAGGGGAGATAGACAGAGCCAGATATGGTATAGAGGGGGGGGGGGAGATAGACAGAGCCAGATATGGTATAGAGGGGGGGGGGAGATAGACAGAGCCAGATATGGTATAGAGGGGGGGGGGGAGATAGACAGAGCCAGATATGGTATAGAGGGGGGGGGAGACAGGTTTTGTGCATTTGTAAACAGCAAGTGTTTACAACCGAGAGACACAAATCCAAATAGTATCTTAATTACCTCCCCTACATCAGAACATTCTTGAGTTATTTCCCTTGTATATTTCTAATACTCTATAATAAATGCTGACATGTCGATCGGCCTCTTACGAAGGAGCGATCGGAGCTCACATCAACCCATAACTCAAGAGCTTTCTGCCCTTTTTCCTAACCAAGAAGAATTGACTAAAGTTTCGCTTACAGCACAGACTTACCGAGCGTGATCTTTTCCGAACTGTGGTTTGGCAGCATAAACAGCAAAATTGTGAGGATCGAGAGAAGAAAACTCGGTGCAAGCAACGCAACTACGTAATTGTTAGAGTTGCGGACGAATTCGTTTGTGTACACGATAGTGTAGTACGTCTCTGGGCAACAAGCGTACACTTTGGCCTCTCTCTTGGCTGTTGCCTTTTCGAGGTTCCAGCGTGGGTTATTCTTGTAACTGGAAACGTCAACCGCTGAGGCTCCGAGGGTCAGGTTAATCTGCAAACCGGAGTAAACCCAGGATCCCATAGATATTGTACAATAGGCCGAATCGAACGGAAAATTATGCGTATCAAATTCACATCGTGCCTTGGATTTCATCTGAAAAAGAACAAAAATTAAGATTTAAATATCTAATACAAAAAGTAAAGTCAGTCGAATTTTCAACTTTTTTTTCTTTTATAACTTGACTAGCAGGGGTATCCGGCGTTACCCGGGGCTCTCACTTCCCTCCCTGGTCGCCCGATTTCACCGCCCTCTCTCCCCGTTGCCAGCTTCTGCCTGTTGCCTTCGGTGTCCTCAAATAGCGTACACATGTTGCATATATCGTTTTGGGTCAGACTGATTTGTTTTATTAGATATGTCCTCAAATAGCGTGCGCATGTCGCATGTATCGTTTTTGCTCCTTCCCCCCCTCCCTCTGATGTCATTTCCGGTTGAATTGTAAAGAATGACTTACATTTTTTTCTCAAATTATACATAATATCATAGTTTTTTTTGCAAATTAGTTAAAAAAAAAAAATTAAAAAAAGGTTGGAAAATGGAGGAAAAAAGCTACCCCCATTGGAGAAAATGGGCCCGTCGACCTCCAAAGGATCTTTTTTTTTTTCTAATTCTGAGATATTCATCCGAGGGTTTTCCAGTTAGAAAAATATCAACTTTGTGACAGTTTTTTGAGTAGTTTTTGACGTGTATCATTACATACACTCATACATACAGACAGACAGACAGACAGACAGACAGACAAGTGGCATTTATATAATAGATAACTGATTAAAAATTAGTGATGGGACGATTCCAATATTTTTCCCAATTCCGATACAATTACTGATTCTGTTCTAAGTTATCGATGCCGATACAATTACCGATTCCGATTCAAAAATCGCCTAAAATGGTAGAATTTCACTTTTATTTTTATCAAACCTGGTTGCTCTTTATATGACACCGTTTTTTGGCACACCCCGTTTTTAAGTGAGTCAAATTAATATGTGACCTTATTTTAACAGATGGGGACTGAAATAATTTATCTTTTCCATTTATTTGGTTACTTGTCGCTACTTTCGAGATTTATTTAATTTAATTTTTTATTTATAAATTTATTTTATTTATTTTTTACTTTTTATAGTTATCCTAAAGTAAAGTTTATACTGTGCCTACAGTTAAATGCTATTTCGCTTCTACAATTTAGTAACTTTTAATTTAAAAAAAAATTTCTAGCTTCTCATTCAAACATAATCTACCGGGGTCATCTAAATATCTACATATACTTGCCCATTGTAATATTTTCCATTCGATTATTGGCAAGCGTCTTCCTTCTTTCAGCTTCCAGTAATGGTTCGAATCAGTGTCTTTTTGTTATTGAATTTGCTTTCGGGGTTATTATATCTAGCTTTAAAAGGTTCCTCCTACGTAGTATTTTTTGTTTTGTCAGGGTATAAAAGGCGAGCGTCCACCTTCTTTGAACTCCCAAAAATGGTTCGCTAGTGAGGTTTCGAATCAGTGGTTTTTGTTATTTAATGTGCGTTTGTGGTTAGTATAACTAGTTTTAAAATTAAGGGAGGTTTCTCCTATATAGTATATTTTGTTATTCGGGTTTAAAAGTCAGTAATTTAATAAGAATATTTTGATACGAAACAAATGGATTTAAATGTAGATTCAAATTTGAGTTTTAAGCATGTGTAATTATTCAGTTTACATTTACTAAGATGTTACAGTTTTTGTATTATGTAAATGAAATTTTAGATGACAGTGCGGAACGAGTGAACCCCTGTTCCACACCTATCTATACGAGCACGCCTGGCGATGGAGCATGCGTGGTGCAGACGTATTTGCGGCATTGATAGTAACTATCTGGGGAAAATATCCAATGTAAAAACTGTAATTTGTTATTAAATGTATTTTTTACTTGTTCATATAAGTGCTAATCTTAGAAAAAATTTTAAAAACTTGTTAAAAAAATATTTTCCCAAATTGTTATTATTTTAAAAAAAAAATTTTTTTTTCTTTTTAGGGAATATGGTTCAACTAGAACCCCTAACCTAACCTTAACCTCCTGAAAAAAAATGTCCTTTATGGAATATGGTTCAACCCTAACCCCAACCCCTAACCCGATCTAACCCTAACTCCAACACCAACCCCGACCCCTAACCTAACCCTAACCTTCTGAAATTTCTTTTTTATTATTGTATATGGTTCAACCCTAACTCCTAACCCCTAACCTAACCCCAACCCCTAACCTAACCCTAATCTGAAAAAAAAAAAATTTTCTTTATGGAATATGGTTCAACTCTAACCCCAACCCCTAACCTAACACTAACCTCCTGAAAACAATTTTTTCTTCATGGAATATGGTTCAACCCTAACCCCTAACCCCAACCCTTAACCCGTAGCCCCTAACCTCCTGAAAAAAAAAAATATTAAGTTTTAAGCATGTGGCAGTTGGCGATTTTTGAAAGTGTCTCAAGTCTATTTATCAGTTGTAAAATACATCATAAGGGAATGCGGGAAAGAAGCTCTACTTACTGTTCTTATGAGCAATACGTCACCAGTAGAAAAGATTATGGAATTGCCTTGGCCATACACGGCGTCAACGTCACTTATGCTGCAAATGAAGAACAACAAATAATTAATGGTTAATAAAGTATTTACTTAACCCTAACCCAACAAATAATTAATGGTTAATAAAGTATTTACTTAACCCTTACCCTAACCCAACAAATAATTAATGGTTAATAAAGTATTTACTTAACCCTAACCCAACAAATAATTAATGGTTAATAAAGTATTTACTTAACCATAACCCAACAAATAATTAATGGTTAATAAAGTATTTACTTAACCCTAACGCATGTTGAATGAAAAGAAGATATACATACAGGATAACAGAATTAACATACTGCAATAGCAAAATGCATTCTGGTTGATTTAACACAAAAATTGCATTCAAGTAAATTTAATTTCAAAGAGTTACAAAGTAATTCATTTTTTTTTTTCAACTCTGGTGCTTCCAGATCAGGCTGTCTGAAGATACCGACGTCCTGAGCAAAAATGCACCAAACATTGATGTTATTGTTTTTTTTTCCTTTCCCTTTGCAAAACTCAATCATGTTCTACAAAACTTTAAACAAAAACAACAATTTCCCTCCCTTCACCCCCTCCCCCCTTTCTCCTCACCTTTCCTCCCTTCCTCCCCCTCTCTCTCCCTTCTCCCCTTTCACTCAACCAAACTCCTTAAATAAATACTTGAAGATATAAATAACTTGAAGCATAAAAACTTTTACCAAAATCACCGGATTCAGCATTAAATAATCCGAAAAGGGTTGATATGCCGTAAAACAAAACAACCTCTGATTATTCGAACGCACAGAAACTTCTATTTCAAGATAGATAGAGAGAGAGAGAGAGAGAGAGAGGGAGCAATTAAATAAAACAACTAGCAAAAATATGAGACTAAGAGCCAAAACTGCATTATAATCACGTTGACTGGTGTTAAGCAATTTTGATCCTGGTCAGAATCAGATGGGTGACCACTTGGGAATCCAATGCGCTGTATGTGGAAGGACGGTGACACCTGTCCAGCGGGGCAATCGCGCAATACGGCATACTCACGTGTTATACTGCGCAATGTCCGGTATCCAAATAAGGCGACTATCAACCACAACATGTTTTATTCCTCCGTACAACGCGGGGTCCCAAACCAAAATTTGATCATGCCAACCCTGCAACGAAAAAGAGGAGAAGGAAGAGTGAAAAAAAATCAATTCGTTTTTTTTTAAGATAAATAACAGATATTTTTCAAATGCAAACATTCAATCTCAATGCAAAAGCTATTTCAAACTGAATTTCATTATGATTGGACGAACCATGAAACTGCAGTAAAAGGTAAAGATATTCACTAGCTGTAACCATGTACTATATATATATATATATATATATATATATATAGTCTTGGAAGTTTCTCAACCATTAAAACTATATTTAAAAAAAAAAAAAACTTAAGTCGTTCAGTGGAAAATCACTCATGTAAGTAAATTTAACTTTTTCAGTTATTATATTAGTTTGCTTCTAACATTATTTAAGGGATCATCAGTTGTTTACCATGAAAAACTGTTTCGGGAATTTAAAAACATATATATATATATATATAGTAGAAGAATACCTGTCCCAGGATGGGTAAAAAAATTCCTTAACAGTATAAATATATATTCCATGAAAAATGCCAGTATACTGAAATCATATGCCCTTAATAGGGTTAAGATGAAAATTCATATACACTAAATGTACAAAAGCAAGGAAATTCCCAGATTTTTACACTTTTATTGTCATTAAAGGTATGCGAGCACAACAGGGCTATGTATTTTACTGGTAGGAATTTTTCTTCAGCGCACCTCACACACCTCATCCACTCATGCATAGAGATTTATACTGTAGTGATGTGATAATGAAATGGTTTGGTTGATATGTAGTCATACCCTTAATGACAATAAAAGTGTAAACATTTGGGAATTTCCTTGCTTTTGTACATTTAGTGTATATGAATTTTCATCTTAACCCTATTAAGGGCATATGATGTCAGTATACTAGCATTTTTCATGGAATGTCACTACTTTTGTAAACACTATGTCTCAATACAATGCCGTCTCATAAGGTTTTATTAAAATTCAAAGTTCAAGCAAAGAACTTTGAATTTTAATAAAATTTGATTGACACCTTATTTTATTACTTCATTTTATATTATAATATTAAAGCTCTATCCAGTATATCGAGCTTCAGTTTTTATCCGGTTGTTTTCACTAATTATAAGATATTAGTTGACGCTTATATCTTTTGTTGGATTACTTTATGTATATATATATGTATATATATATTCATGGATATACATTTTTGGATAGATCCCCCCTCCACCTCTCATTGCACAGGCGAATTGATTTCTTTTTTCTTTTGATTTCATTACGGTCTTATTTAAAAGATTTGTATCAAAATTAGCAAACTGCTTATCTATTTATGAAAACTTGTGAATGAAATGTCTATTATTTAAAATTTTGGTTTCAAGTATTTGATACTTCATAGCGATGGCTGGATTGCTAAAGTCCGAAAGTTGAATGTGCCAGCAGAGAACATCACCACTGGCGGACCCAAGTTGACTTGGGAGGACGTAGTCAAACGTGATAGGAAGGCCATGGGTATGGATTCCATCAAACCTTGCCAAAGACAGGAGTGGAGAGGAAGACTTAGATTTCGAGACTAGACAATCAGGCCCCACCCTCATCAGAGGATTAATTGTGGCCTGATTCAACAAATAAACCGGTTGTTGTTGTTGTTGATGATGATGATGACCACGCTCCCTTACATTCACAAAAATTATCGACGAAGAATACAGACAGCCTCTTCGTTATAAGTGGATTATTTGTTGAGATTAAAACGCACGTTAAACATCATTAATTGTGGCCTGATTCAACAAATAAACCGGTTGATGATGATGATGATGATGATGATGATGATACTGGTTATTATCATAATTTAGAAGAACATCATGCCTTCTCACTAGGGCGACCCAGTAGAATATGATCAAATACAGGTTTTCAAATCTACTACGACATTTCATGTGCTCCTTTTTTTACTTTTAAAAATATTTTATTGGATTATTAATCAGGGCTGAAACGGGGAAGTGTGAATCTAGAACGGAGGATACCTTTTTGTAAGATTTCTTGTTTTATATTAATTAAGTTAGTGAGAACTTGTGCAATACTCACCAGATTTTCGTAGACAATTAACGTCTGGATGTATTCAACCTCGTCCAAGTCTATCGCTATGTATGAGAAAGAGTACGATATGTCCAAGATGTCACTGCTGTTACGCAAGGGGCGCGCATTTTTCGAATATTGTTTTAACAAATCGTCAATAAGTTTGTTTTCCACTGCAAGAAAAAAAAAAACAACAAAAAAACACATTATTCAGTTTTATAATATAACGAGCACTTTCTCTGTCTGTTTGTCTGTCTGTCTGTCTGTCCGCCCTGGGGAATTTTTGTAAACAGAAGGGAGAGGGGAGGGGGCTCGAGTAATTAACATTTAATTAATTAAGCTTTTCGCGTCAGCGTTCATAATATTTGTATATCTTTAGAATTAGGAAACTATTAATAATCAATTAAATTTACATTAGATAACATTAAATAGCAAAATAAATTAGTTATTATTAGATTAGAGAAGAACGAAATTTCAAGACGAGGCTGCGATTAGAAGTGAAAACGTGGCAAGAATCTTACTTTTCTTCTTTGCATGGATTAGAATCTCAATATTACATTCCAATTTCCATGTCTAGACACTGGATCCGAGGCCTTCGTGGAATGAGTGTGTGAAAGATGAAGAATATTATGAGAGGATTGAAAATGTTTCACGGTTTATGACAAGTATTTGTTGAGATTGGATTTGAAGACGACCATGTTGCAGTTAGCTGGGAAATAGTCCTGTGATATTGTGTTCCACAGATGGAAATTTGTAGGAGGGAAACTTTGTTAATGGAGTTCATGAAAGTTCCGTTTGGTTTTCGGTACGCAGAGGAAGAAATAGAAAAATTAATTACAGCTAGATGAGTACTTTGCTATGAATGTCCTACGAAGAGGAATCGGATATAGGAGCTCAGTCGAGAACTATAAACCGTCTTTATAAGTAATCAACCTTAGTTCATTCTCCATCCTCTCATAAGGTTCTTCATCTTTCAACTGCCAATCCATCCATCTCATCAATCCTTATCCTCGAGTGGCTTTTATCGTGACTCATTAATTCTATAGCTAGATGAGTTCTTTACTGTGAATGTCCTACAAGGAGGAATCGGATATAGGAGCTCAGTCGAGGACCTTCGATGGAAATAACGATAGAGTATTGATTTACTCCTCTCCAGGAGTTAGGCACAAGGCCAGTTTTTATCTTACTCCCACAAGTAAGATGTGACCCAAGGTCAGGTCAGGAAAGTGGGGTTTAAAAATTGCCTGGGCAGCCCCGTCGGCATTCCCCGGTAGGGGCGCCTCAGACAGTAAGCAATAAACTTACTCCTCCCCAAAGAGGGGAGGCAAAGCCTGGGAAGGTGGACCTCCCAAAACTGCACAGGACAGACCCATTGACCGGCGTAAATCAAGACCCGAAGGCCAAGACAACACCAATATGGGGTGCAGTATCCATCGGAACAGATACTACACTGAGTAGAGAAAGACTAGCAATATCTTTTCTGTAAGAAACAGTGCTGCAAGTAAGGGAAGAGATAATCTCCCACTAGATTGCGAAGTTGACTTTGTACTTCATCAAGGGGAGAAAGAGGGCTCCGAACAGCGCCTCCCCAGATAGGGGAGCACTACTCCATCTTAGGACGTATCTGACTCTTATATAAGTAGAGGATTGTGTCCAGAGTTTCTGCCAACCCTTTTTTTCAAATCAGATCAAAGTGTAATATCTGTTTTTTTGTTTTGTTTTCTTTGAATGGAAATCGCTCCAGACAAGGCATGAAGCCACTTGATGTAAGGAGCTAACAAGAACAAAAGATGATTATCGCAAAAACAGGAAATGCCTATTGGCATTAGTCTTGAAAAGACCAAGGCTATAGATAAGAGGAAAACAGTCAGCAGGAAGAGAGTTCCACAAGCCTGCAGGTTTTGAATATAAGCTACTGGTGTAAATCTCTTGTTTTTTTTTGTTTTTTTTTTAGAAGATAGTTAAAAAAAAAAAAAAAGGTAGAAAAAATCAATGAATAAAAAAGTTCTAAGAATTTATTCTATAATTTCAAATCAACTTACTGTTTCCAGTAACCGGAAGAGACAATGTCCACATGGAAATGGCCGAGAATAAAATCAGCCAGGATGTCGACATTTTGAAAATCTAAAATTGAAAAAAAACAAAAACATTTTTAATGATACATACTAAATAGAATGAATAAATGAAATAAAAAATAATAAAAATTAAAAATCTAAAATCTAAAATTGAAAAAAAACATTTTTAATGATACATACTAAGGCAAATTAAATTAAAAAAAATTTTTTGAATGTTTTTAAAATAAATAAATAAATCAGAAAATAAAATAGAATGAATAAATGAAATAAAAAATAATAAAAATTAAAAATAAATAAAATAAAATAAAAACTAATTTTTTTTAAGTAATTTTTACTTAAAAAAAATTAGTTTTTATTTTATTTTACAAATAAATAAGAATTAAAAAATTAATGAAATAAAATGAATAAATGAAATAAAAAATAAGAAAAATAATAAAAGTAAAAAATTAATAAATAAAATCAAAATTAATTTTTTTAAATCAAAATAAATGAATAAGAATTTAAAAAATAATAAAATAAAAAGTATAAATAAATAATTAAAAAAATAAAAACTATTTTAAAAAAATAAAATAAATAAATAAACAGTGAAAATAGATAAATAAAAAAGAACTATTTTTTATAATTATAAAAAAAACAAAAAAAAACTATCTTTTAAAACTATTAACTGTGATACAATTATATGTAATATATATTATATGAATCGAGACTTCTAGATATTGAACTAAACAATGTCCAAGAAATGTATAAACTTTGTTATGTATTTACGTGGTAGCTGAAAAAGAAGACTGTACATCAAAAAAGTATGCAAATTCATCCAGTGTTTATTAGATTAAAAATAAACAATTTTATGTACATGTCGCTATTTTTCTTATATTTTGAGTTTTTCCGAAAGTTATCTCCCTTGCCTACTTAGTAAGCCAAAATGTCTACCGATAATTATTTTTCAAATAGTCTGTATTATGTTAATTATTTGAATATGATGAAAGAAAAATCTCAAATTAATATGAATAAAAAAATTTTTTATTTTTTATTTTTATTTTTATTTTTATTTATTTTTTATTTATTTTTATTTTTTTTACTTATATTTTTTCATTTATTAATTCTCCAACGAATGTTAAGTCTGCAATACATTGAATTTAGTTAGTTTGTCTGGGAATTTAAACTGCATTTTACTTTTTTTTTTTTTCTTTTTTTTTTTTTTTTTTTAAATGACTCAAAGCTTCTTTAGACTATATATATATATATATATATATATATATATATATATATAT
Source organism: Sepiola atlantica (assembly GCA_963556195.1). NCBI lineage: Eukaryota > Metazoa > Mollusca > Cephalopoda > Sepiida > Sepiolidae > Sepiola > Sepiola atlantica. The sequence continues at coordinate 2,957,287 of OY744554.1, read as the reverse complement.
ATATATATATATATATATATAATTATTTTTCAAATAGTCTGTATTATGTTAATTATTTGAATATGATGAAAGAAAAATCTCAAGTTAATATGAATAAACAAAAATTGTTGTATCACTTTCAGGCATCCATACACGATTTTTTCACCGGAAGCCAGAAGTCCTCCCCAAAATTCCCTTCTGCCATAATTGTATCACAATCAATAGTTTTCTTCGAATGTCCGGGTGGCTTGTCAGGAGTTTCCACGAATATTGAACTAAACAATGTCCAAGTGACGAATAAAGGGATTTATTAATTATTTATTGAATTATTAATCTTATAGTTTAATTTTTCACCTAATAGATAAGTGTAATATATTTGTTTGTTATCTTTTTATTTGTGATTGAATAAATGTAATTCTTTTTAACAGTAAAAATTTTTTTTTAAATTCACCCAAATGACGTCAAGAACTGTTTTTCTTTCTTTTCTTTTTTGACTGCTTTATTGTTTTGTTTTTTTTTGTTTTGTTTTTTATTTATTCATTTTTTAATTTTTTTATTTATTTTTTGTATTTCCCAGAATCTTTGGGAAGTAACTTTATCTTGGCAATTCTACACGATATCTGCCATCTTTTTTCCGTTCCATCCAGCTGTGTTCCAGTTTTTGCTCCCCCCCCCATTACCCCCTCCCCCGAAAAGCTGTGACCTGTTTTGCCTTGCACAATTTATAAAAACAAAAACAAACAAAAATACCCCCACCCCACCCCACCCACCCCAGAGTACATTCATCTATTATTATACAAAATTTGAGTTAATCAACGTTTGTTTCCCCTAAGGCGTTTTTCCTACATATTTTAAGAACACAAATACATGTTAGAATATATTTTAATAATTTTATTGTAGGAAATAAATGGCAAGAACAAATCACTTATAGATCGCTGTAACTCATCGGTTTGATTGGATTTGTTTTAAAAGAGAATTACAACAAGCTCGCACTATATTCCTTATTAATGTTCTCAATCGCTTTTTAATATATATATATATATATATATATATATATATAGATGAAAGAAGAGGGATAAACATGTACGAATGACAAATTTATTTCAACTTCGATTGTTCAATGCAAGGTGTACTCGGTAAAAATAAAAAATATGTTTATTATTCTTTCCTTAAGCCAAGGCTTTTCAAAGATCAAAATCTAATCATCAGAGGAATTACATAGATAGATAAGTTGGCATTGGAAAAGCCAAAATTCAAAATTTGAAAAAATATTAAGGAATGGAGAGTGAGAAAGTGCGTGTAAAAAAGATATGGGGTCTGTCCAGTTGGTAAATGTCCGTTGATTAGGTGTCCAGTGAAAGGAGATTCACCAACGATTGAACTAAACATCTCTCCATTGGATTTACTTCATTCTTGAACTTTTTCAATGCTGCCTTCACGAAAACCCTTCTTTTCCATCTGTAAATCTCCCCATATCTTTTTTTTCAAAGTTTGAATTTTGGCTTTTCCACTGCCAACTTATCCATCTATGTAACTCCTCTAAAGTAATGCTGTCATATTGGTGTCGCCCCCCCCCCCGGCAAACGATAGTATCACATTGGTTCCGCGACCAAGATTAACCAACGTCCCAAACCAACTTTGCCACATATATATATATATATATATATATATATATATATATAATAATGGTAATAATCCAGGTGAAAAATATCCACAGGGTGGTAATCCAGAGAATTTTAACCGGGTTTATAAAAAGTGCTCAATATCAAAATAGAGCTTTATATATGATAATTTTATTTACACAGACATGTACAAAATCTGCAACACTGGCATGTCGATGTTATCGATCAACAGTTACTATAAACTGAGATCTCATCAGGCAGAGTTAGAATCCGATCTTAACCTCAGATCATATTTGGTTTCTCTCCAAATATGATCTGAGGTTAAGATCGGATTCTAACTCTGCCTGATGAGATCTCAGTTTATAGTAACTGTTGATCGATAACATCGACATGCCAGTGTCGCAGATTTTGTACATGTCTGTGTAAATAAAATTATCATATATATATATATATTTATGCAAACATTGTTAAAAATAACATCTGTTTAATTATACCTTTTTTATTTTTTCAATTTTTCTGATGTTCTTTTTGTATTAAAATAAAATAAAAAAATGTTCCATCGGTTTCACAGATTTCACGAACGTTTTCGATTCTTTGTCAAATCATTCTCAGGTGTCAAAAGCAAATAGAACAAAAAAGCTGGAGAGAGAAGAGAATTTTAAAAAGACGGCGGAGAAATGCACAGAGAACAGTAAGAGTGATACTAATGCTATTAGTGTTAATACCAATTTATGTAATTGTAGAAAAAAAAATAATTGCCCATTAAGGAATAAATGTTGAACAGCTAATGACATAAATCGACAGTGAATAATATCAACAATGGACAAAAGTGAAAAATACAGCAATAACACCAATAATATATATGGGAACAAACAAAAAACTGACATCTTAAGTTGGGAAATCTCAAAATTACCTCCTCCTCCTCCTCCTTGGAATATAAGTAGCAGAAACTGTCAATTATGCTTAGAGGAAAAATATCAAATCATAAGTTAAAAAAAAAATTAATTTATAAAAACAAACTAAGAATTTAAATGCAGACACATGAACAAACTTATAATACAAAAAAGAAAAAAAAATTGTTATTTTTAATAATGTTTGCATAAATGAGAAAATGCTAAATACACACACATAATATATATATATCTGAAGATCCCCGTGTTAATATTAGATGCTTACGTTAAGGTCTCCTGCTTTTGTTTCACTGTTGGATACTTAATCCCCCTTTTTATTGTATTTACTTACTATTATATATTATTTATTTATGAATTTTCCAACAAATGTTAAGTCTACACTATTTTGGATTTAGTTAGTTTCTCTGGGAATTTAAACTGCATTTTCCTTTTTTTTTTGTCTTTTTGTTTAAAATAACTCAAAGCTTCTTTAGACTATATATATATATATAACACATATATATATTCACACATATATACACATAAACACGCATATAAACACCAATACATAAATATATGTGTGTGTTTGTGTGAGAACTGATTTTTAACAGAGTAACATGTCACTTATTCAGCCATTATCAAAAAGTCTACACTGATAAGGTCAATTCTCAAAAAGTTAAAAGTTCAAAGTGTCAAAACAATTTATAAAAATCAAAATAAATAAGTAAATAAATTCAATACATCCTAATCAAAATTCAAGGCAACATTCTATTAACTGGAACAGATTCATTGTACCCAATTTCACTCACAAAGCTCGATCCATCTAAATGGTGGGACCACAAGATCTCATTTAAAAATTAATTGATTTATTAGTTTTCATAGCCACAAGATCCCATTTAAAAATTAATTGATTGATTAGTTTTCATAGCCACAAGATCCCATTTAAAAATTGATTGATTGATTAGTTTTCATAGCCACAAGATCCCATTTAAAAATTGATTGATTGATTAGTTTTCATAGCCACAAGATCCCATTTAAAAATTGATTGATTGATTAGTTTTCATAGCCACAAGATCCCATTTAAAAATTGATTGATTGATTAGTTTTCATAGCCACAAGATCCCATTTAAAAATTGATTGATTGATTAGTTTTCATAGCCACAAGATCCCATTTAAAAATTAATTGATTGATTAGTTTTCATAGCCACCAGATTCTATTTAAAAATTAATTGATTGATTAGTTTTCATAGCCACAAGATCCCATTCAAAAATTAATTGATTGATTAGTTTTCATAGCCACAAGATCCAATTTAAAAATTAATTGATTGATTAGTTTTCATAGCCACAAGATCCCATTTAAAAATTAATTGATTAATTAGTTTTCATTGCCACAAGATCCCATTTAAAAATTAATTGATTGATTAGTTTTCATAGCCACAAGATCCCATTTAAAAATTAATTGATTGATTAGTTTTCATAGCCACAAGATCCCATTTAAAAATTAATTGATTGATTAGTTTTCATAGCCACAAGATCCCATTTAAAAATTGATTGATTGATTAGTTTTCATAGCCACAAGATCCCATTTAAAAATTAATTGATTGATTGGTTTTCATAGCCACAAGATCCCATTTAAAAATTGATTGATTGATTAGTTTTCATAGCCACAAGATCCCATTTAAAAATTAAGATATTTCAGATGTGCATTGAATTTGTATTCATAGTCATATGACACTAATTAAGCAAGATCCCCCGAATTTCAATTTCTTCTTAAGACTCTTTAAGTTTTAGACCTTTTCTATGATCAAAATTATGTAATGAACTTTGATCAAAATTGGAATAGGGATTCTAAACATAAGGTTTAGTAGCATTAGCAGACCTACAATATGGGAACCATTAATTATAAATAATAGATAAGGTTATAATATATATATAATATAAGTCAGGTTCATTTTATATTCCAATAACCATGTTTTTATTTTTTTATTTTTTTCACATTTCCAAAAAGCATAACATTCCTGTGAGATGTATTTTTACGGTCCGTTTCATTTACGGTGAGCCAAACAACATTTTTTATGGCAATATCGTCTCTGCAACACTACAAAATTATCAGAAAAAAATACACACACACACACATATATATATATATATATATATATATATATATTTGACCTTTGATTTGACTTGGGTTGCACATATCGGGATTTTGGAACTTTGATTGGACTTTCTGTATTATTTGATTTATTTATCATTAACATTGAATATGGACACATTTCGCGACTGGATAACTTTGCCAGTCCCTTCAATTTCACGTATATGGACTGCTGTTTATAACTTGGAGTAATGTCTTTCCTGATTATGCTTCTCAATTTGTATGACCTGGATGGACTGTATGGATTCAACAAAAAGTATGTTTTTGAGTTGATATGTTTGATGTTATGTATTTTTATGTATTTGTGTATATAATTTTATATATTTTCAAAGCTTAATTTTATTGCCTGTAGTAGTATAACTGCGGTAATGGTCCTCTGAAGAGAAGAATTATCTTTGAAAACTCATGAGCTAAGGACTTAAGGATACTTTGCTTGAACTTTGAATTCTAATAAAATTTGATTGACACCTTATTTTATTACTTCATTTTATATTATAATATTAATGCTCTATCCAGTATATTGAGCTTCAGTTTTTATCCGGATGTTTCACTAATTATAAGATATTAGTTGACGCTTATATCTTTTGTTGGATTGCTTCATATATATATATATATATATATATATATACAGGGTGGGCAAAAATAAGGGTCCTATTTTTAAAAATTCATAACTTTTTTATTTATTGATTTTTTTTTTTTTTTTTTTAGAATAAGTAAAGGACCCCTTCCGAAGAACAGCATGAGCCGTATTAGCCCTAAGGAACGTACCCTCATTTAGAAAACATTATTTTTGGGTAAAAAACTCAAAACAGTGTAAAAAACAATACTTTAGTTTTTGTAAGTTTTAAGAAGTGTTTTCCGGCTAAAATTTGTTTTGTTTATTTCAAAAAATCTCGGAAGGGTCAGTCTACACACACATAAAGTTTGGTGAGTTTAACTTTTATTTTGTGGAAGTTATTCAAATTCAAGTTATTCAAATTTAAAGATAGGACCCTTATTTTGGCCCACCCTGTATAATGTGTGTGTGTGTGTGTGTCTATATATATATATATATACATGCAGTACTGATCTATAGTGATAAGTAGTTAGATCAAAAACAAGAATAGGTTTAAGGCTTCCAAAATTCATACTAGAATTGTCCGCAAGGACCCGTGGCGCCGTGGATATAGTACTAAGTTAAATTCAGTCCCAAGTGATAGTCATCTGAAGGTTGAAGGTTCAATCCTCGGTGCAGGCGATACAAAGAATTGCAAATTACTGAATGCTATTGATTAAATCCGTCTAGATTACCGAGTTTGACAGAGTTCATAAAAATGTATTCCTCTCTACAGACACAATTATATCTTGATTTTAATCTTCGTAAGGAGACATGAAAGTGTTTATGGAATTGATAGAAACGTCACATGACTCAAAGAGAGAGTGAGTGAAAGAAGTCGTCATTTACTTGGAAGCACTAGAAATGTAAATATGTGGTTTAAAAAAAAATGCGCTGAGAAGATATGATTAAACAGTGATTCTCTCTGTCTCTCTCTCTCTTGGTGAGTGATTTTGAAACGAAGATCATGTCGAATAAACCTCCTCTGTCTTCAACAGTTTTGTCTTGACTTTGTTCCCTTTTCGAGGTAGGAAAGAATTTATTTGCGTTACCCGGTCAGGAAGGATCTCAGAAAAGGGCGTGTACAATGGAAAACATTCAGCGACCAAGGTAGGAGCTTTCATGTGTTTCTGTAATGATGACGACTCTCCGCATGTACGACACACGGTCGAAACGTAACATTTGACCTTTGACATGAAGGTCAATAGAGAAAGATGGAAAGGTCGGTCAAGTTGTTGTTGACTGTTTTTTTTTTTATCTCAAGTTGCAAGTACGACCGAATTTTGAAAAAGGTCAAAGGTCTCCCTAAAAACAAAAAAACAAGATTTTATACAAGTTTCTTGTTTTTTCTTTTAAATCAGATGTTTTTTTACTGGGCGTGATTTTTATTAGATGTGTATCAGTAAATTAACTCTATTAACCCTCACCCTAACCCTAACCCACATCCATTATTTTCTCATGAACTTAAACTGAACGTATCTTTATTAATGTTATTTCTTTTTCTTTTTAACGTAGTTCACTCCCAACAAGGCAGGCCGCCACTGTAGACGTAAGGGGCTACTGAGAAAAAGGATGAAAGTTTTTGTTTTTTGGGGGGGGGGTGGGGGGCAACCTAAATTGGGAGCTGTGCAGCAAGATATCTGTTTACATTAGTTTTAAATTTCTGCATGTCTGTACTATTGGGGAAACAGGGGGCAGGGAGGGAGTTCCAGAGGCAAGCAGCACGAGGAAAGAAGCTATTTGAGTAGAAGGCTCTCCGACATCTGGGGACCTCCACAGTGAATGAATGAGATTTAGTTGATTGTCGAGTTAGTCTAGTGAACTTACGTCGAGGGGGCACCAGAGCAGCCAATTCATCGGAGCACAATCCATTGAAGTATTTGTAAAACAAGCACAAGGATGTTACATTGCGGCGATGGGACAGAGGCTGGAGCTTGGTTGACAGTGAGGGACCTATTAGGTTGGCGACTCTTTTTTGGACCTTGTCAAGGAGGGAGAGACTAGTAGATGATGCACCAGCCCAGATGTGGCAACAATACTCCATGCATGGGCGGATGGTGGCTTTGTAGAGATACAGGATAATGTCAGGTGTGAGAAGTTTACTAGCACAGTAGAGAGAACCAACCTTCTTTTGCGGCAGCCTTGGCAATGTCTTCAATGTATTTGTTCCAATTCAATTTGCTTTGTTATAGATGTGTTAGGGTTAGGGTTATTGCTTTGTGTATGTTCAAATTAACCCCATTTTTCTGCTTCTTTCCTCCGTTATCCCCCCCCCCCCCTACCCCCGTGAAAACAAACCCGGATGAAGCCATTTATCGTTGTGGCGCATTTGATTCATTTCCGACGGAAACAATAAAATTTAAATTACATCAAATTGCCAAATTAAGTCGCATAGGAAACTCGAACTACAGAAGACAATTTATCAAATAAATCTGAAGGCTTTTTTTTTTTTTTTTAGAAAAATCATCTTCCTTGTCCTCCTTCGTAGATATATTTGCGAGTTGAGTTTCCCAACGAGGCACAGGCCGCACACTTATAGGAGCTTATCTTAGACAAACACCAGAAAATATTTTGTAACACTAACCCTAAGCACCTATAGTGTTTTATAACAACAAAATATACACGTGCGAATGAAAAAGGGACCATAATTCCATGTATAAAAAAAATATGTATATTTATATATATATATATATATATATATATATATATATATATATATTTAGATTTTTCACTTATAAAATAGATCATTCAGTGAAGACCGGGGTTGTTCCAATAAAAAACAAGCTCGATGATACTCGATTACAGAGTACAGAGCATTTATATGTGATTTCATGAAGGCTTACCAAAGCATTCCTTTCAAGACACCAATGATCACCATTAAAGATATTTTTTCTTACAAATACTATTTATTCAAATTAAATGTTTTTTCCTAAACGTGTTTCACTACCAAGCAGTTACTTGCTTGGCAGATCATCAGGGAAATTAAATGTCTGGAATACTGGTATCAACTGCCGACAATACACAATGTGGCGTTGCAATAGTTGGGGTCACTTAAGAAGAGAAGAGGAAACAAAAAATAAAAAAAAATAAATAAATAAAAAATAAAAATAAAAGTCAAAATTAAAAAGCATGGAAGAACAACGATAAAAAAAGAAAGTCCTAGAAAAGTCTTAGAAAAGTAGCTTGTGCATTATTTCTTCCACCAAGCCAACAAGCAAATAATTGGTCCCAAATACATTCAATAAAACCATAAAACCGGAACAATGTGCGATAATACACTTTCACGTCGGCCGGCACAATGATGAATAAATCCCCCCCCCCGCATATACATATATATATATGTATATGTATATGTATGTGTGTATATATATGTATGTATATATGCATATATATATGTATGTATATATGCATATATATATGTATGTATA
>OY744554.1:2928621-2943621 GCA_963556195.1 Sepiola atlantica | reverse complement strand
GCACCCCCTCCCCTCTCTCCCACCCTAAGACAAATTCACTAACACTCCCACCCTCCCCTTTTCCATTCACAGCCATCCACATTCATTTCACTCCCTGCCACCGACTTCTCTCAGCCCGGACCTCGGTCCTGCGCTCTCAGTAGTGGCTACTACTTCTTCTCATTAACCCCTCATGTCAACCCAATATTTCTGTGGACTTGCATGACATTTTTCTTAAAATTATCATCCTGAGGAAGTCTTACAAATAAAGACGAAACGTTGATGAATACATAAAAAAAACATCTTTTGGTTTTTCCGTTTTCATTTCCCATATATAAATATATATATATAAATATATATATATATATATATATATATATGTTGTTTGGCTCACGACAAATGAAACGGACCGTAAAAAATATATCGCACAGAAATATGTTTTTGGGAAATGTGAAAAAATAAAAATAAAAACATGGTTATTGAAATATAAAATGAACCTGATTTATATTTGCTCTGTTGTCACTAATTGACAATCATCGAAAGTATAAAAGGCACTGATAGTATACATATATTGTCATTAATAATTATATATATATATATATATTCATATATATATATATATATATAAATTTTTATTTAAACAAACATTATTGGTTACATATGTGCATACATGTTTGGATTGTACTCTTCACAAAGAGTCTTCCTCATTTTTTTTGGTCTGAAGAGGTTGACTCTCTGTGAAGAGTACAACCGAAACATGTATGCACATATGTAACCAATAATCAGCTCTACTTGTTATTGAGCACTTTTTATAAACACTGGAGTTTCAACGGATTTACATCTACAGAAACTAATATAATACACACACACACACACACACATTATATATATATATACATATATAGACGGCGGAACCGGGGGGAGCAGAGAGGGCTCAAGCCCCCCACTTTTTTACTTGCCCCCCCCCCACTTTACGGTCATCAATAATGAAGTTATATATGCATGTGTTTAACCGCCCCCCCCCACTTTTTAGGAGAGCCCCCCCACTTTTATAACTGTCCCGCCGGTCCTGATATATATATATATATATATATATATATATATATATATATATATATATATACAGGGTGGGCCAAAATAAGGGTCCTATCTTTAAATTTGAATAACTTGAATTTGAATAACTTCCACAAAATAAAAGTTAAACTCACCAAACTTTATGTGTGTGTAGACTGACCCTTCCGAGATTTTTTGAAATAAACAAAACAAATTTTAGCCGAAAAACACTTCTTAAAACTTACAAAAACTAAAGTATTGTTTTTTACACTGTTTTGAGTTTTTTAAGCAAAAATAATGTTTTCTAAATGAGGGTACGTTCCATAGGGCTAATACGGCTCATGCTTGCTTCGGAAGGGGTCCTTTACTTATTCTAAAAAAAAAAATTTTTTTAAATCAATAAATAAAAAAGTTATGAATTTTTAAAAATAGGACCCTTATTTTTGCCCACCCTGTATATATATATCTATATATATATATATATATCTATATCTATATATATATATATCTATATATATATATATCTATATATATATCTATATATATATATCTATATATATATCTATATATATATATCTATATATATATCTATATATATATATCTATATGACTTAACTGTCATAATGCTGAAATGTTATACAAGCAATGAATTCATTTTTTTGTTTTGTGTTTTGTTTATAAGAGCTTTGCCAGTGTTTACATACGAGCTGCACGCGATACGCAAAGCGAATCCGTTAATTTCAAACGAGTACTTTGTACGCATTGCGTGCACCTCGTATGTAAACACTTTTAACCTATTTAATGTTTAATATCCGCTTTCAGATCAATGTTTATTTAAAAGAAATAAGGGGAAGCGTGTGTTTTCCTGTTTAGTTACGCGCATGCGCGTGTGTGTCTCTATCTTTTGTAGAGAGAGAGAGAGACACGTCTCTCACCCCCCCACCCCCAGAAGCCTGCGTTGTCAACCGTATATTTCTAAGAGTCAGACCACGGCGTGCAACCCTGCAGGCTGTGCAATATTGACGGGTCAATATACTGCAAGAGTACCCCTACCTCAAAATAACCCTAAACCCTAACCCTACCTCAAAATAATCCTAACCCTAAATCCTAACCCATAACCCTAACCCATAACCCTTACCTCTACCTCAAAATAACCCATACCCCTACCTCAAAATAACCCTAACCCTAAACCCTAACCCATAACCATACCCCTACCTCAAAATAACCCATACCCCTACCTCAAAATAACCCTAACCCTAACCCATAACCATACCCCTACCTCAAAATAACCCTAACCCTAATCCCTAACCTCAAAATAACGCTAACCCTACCTCAAAATAACCCCTACCCCTACCTCAAAATAACCCTAACCCTAACCCATAACCATACCCCTACCTCAATATAACCCTAACCCTAACCTCTACCTCAAAATAACCCATACCCATACCTTAAAATAACCCTACCCCTAACCCATAATCCCTAACCCTAAACCCTAACCATAACCATAACCCATAACCCATACCCCTGACCCTAACCCTAACTCTAAACCCTAACCCTAACCCTAAACCCGAACCCTAACTCTAACCCTACCTCAAAATAAATTGCAACATTTTGTTTTTTGGTGGTCTTGTCTACAACATACTAAAAAGTTGGACACAATCGTAGTATGAGAAAATGTCAGATTTCGAAGGTGACTTTTTTTCGGTTTAAAAGTCATTTATGGCAGTCATAAAAATACGATGAAACTGAATTTTTATTTTTAATTAAAATTCTACTCGATCATTTTCCCTACTTTTTGGCGAGGATACTTATTTAAATCTGCTGCGTAAGTGATTTTTTTTTATGGTGTTGATAATTTAGTAGTCACGCGTCAATTGGGAAGAGAAAAATTAAGGTGCTTATTTACAACAGGGGCCCTGGAAAAAATTATTTTCATGTAAAATCACTATTTTGTACTTACTCAGGCATAGTTTCTCACTCACGGTACGCAAAAGAATTTAAAAATATCAAGTAGAACTTTAATTAGAACGATTTTTCCATTTCCATAAGGGCGATGTACAACGTCTATTCGCCGACATTTTGGGTGTGAGCGAGCGATGGAATAGCCAAGGGCAATAAGCACCTACATTTTATTAATCTATAAAATTATATTGTGGAAAGTACTCCGGTGAAGAAATCAAAAATAATTATTTAATTTTCATTTTTTTTATTTAATAAATATATATTTTATTCTTATTGCATATGTGTTTCTTTCTTTTTTAAATTCTAACAATAACAACGGAGTTATTGCCCTTGGCTATTCCATCGATCGCTCACACCCAAAATGTCAGCGAATAGACGTTGTACATCGCCCTTATGGAAATAGAAAAATCGTTCTAATTAAAGTTCTACTTGATATTATTTTTAAATTCTTTTGCGTACCGTGAGTGAGAAACTATGCCTGAGTAAGTACAAAATACTGATTTTACATGAAAATAATTTTTTTCCAGGGACCCTGTTGTAAATAAGCACCAAAATTAAGGTTCGTAGAAGCACCGAAAAAGCGAATGTTTTTCTTGCCAAGGTGTGCGTATGCGCGTGTGTACATGTGCGTGTCTGTGTTGTGTCGAGGGTGAGAGAGAGATACCCCCCCCCACACACACACACCCCTTATACACACGCACAAACCCGCGTTGCCAACCGGGTATTTCTAAGATCCAGGCCACTGAATGCATTTCTGCACGCCATGCAATATTTTTCAAAGTCACCGGAGCCTGTCCACATCATTTACAACGTTCATGTTGAAAAAACAGGTCAGTGACGAAGAGGGCCTTTAAGACAACAGGCCCCCCCCCACCACCACCACCACCACACACACACCAGCCCCACGTCACCCCTAGCTGTTTTACCCCCCACGAAAACATCTGACAAAACTCACAGCCATATACAAATAGACGGCGACGCTTTGTCCTGTTTTTTTTTTGTGTGTGTGGGGGAAGGGGGGGGGGGGAGATCTGCAACATTTTTTTTTTTTGTCAATATACGAAGAATCTTCGCGTCAAGCCATCGTCTTTCAATTCCTTTTTGTTTCATTTTACTTCAGTCGAAGTTCTCAGAAATCAAAGGGGCTGACACTTGATCTCTATATGAGATACATAGATATTCGAATGTTCCATTAAAGTTCTTTTTTCTTATATATATATATATATATATATATATATATATATATATATATATATATATATATATATATATATATATATATATATACTTCCCTCCCACAGCGAAAGGTCGGAAAGGTGGGATTGGAAAGCCAGCGCCCGAGAAGATTGGCACTCTGGCCTACAAAGAATGCCTGGGCAGCCTCGTCGGCATTCCCGGTATGGGGCGCCTCAGGCGATCATCAATAAACTCACCCCTTCTGGGAGGGTGGATCTCTTAGAATTGCACAGGACAATCCCTCAGACAGGCGGAATCAAGGCCCGAAGGCGAAGACGGGTCCGGTCTATGTGGTGTAGTATCCATCGGAACAGATACTACACTTTGATCTTAGCCAAAAGGCCAAGATCAAAGATGTTCTTACTTCTCAAACGTTGTGTTAGTTAAGAAGTCAAGAACGTCAATTTTCCTCTCCCCAATTGACTATATTATAGTATATCTTTCTTGTGGTCTCTTGGACTTACCGGATTCCAGGATAAGAATTCATCTAGTCTGGTGGAGTATCCAGGTATTTAATTGCTTTCCACAGCAACAATATGTGATACAAGGTCGGGAAGGTGGGGGGAAGAATCAAGCCAGCGCCCCTAAAGAAGGAGCACTCTGGCCTAGCAAAAATAGCCTGGGCAGCTCCGTCAGCATTCCCCGGTCGGGGTGCCTCAGGTAGTAAGCGATAAACTTACTCCTCCACAAAGAGGGGAGGAAAGGCATGGGAGGGTGCACCTCCTAGGACAACCCAGGAGAGTATACCTCAGCCCGACAGATAAAAAGGCCACCAAAATGGCCCAGTTCCTGCCGGACTGATTGTCGAGAACGTAATCCTCGACTGGTATTACCCCATCCTCAAGTCCTCAATCAACCGGAGTATCCAACTAAGTGCTGTTACTTGTTGTAGCATTCACTAGGAGAAGGGGCGCCATTTCTCGTATGAGCCAGAGTATAGCCGCGTTGAGGGGATCTTATTTGGACTTCGAATACTATGTTATTTTGAATATTTGGTCAGGGTTTACTTGTAGGGTGAAGTATCCTCATGTCAGGTTGTCCTGACAAACCCTTGTACCGAGAGACTGAAGCCACTCGAGGATGGTGTCTAGTAGGTAATTTCAAATGGTAATTCAAACTCACTTTTTTTTTTCCAATAATCACATTGACGCATTGGTTCTCGTCAGATCACCGAAGTTAAGCAACGTTGAGCCTGGCCAGTACCAGATGGGTGACCATTTGGGAATACCGGGCGTTGTATGTGGGAGGATGGCCAAACTTAATCGAACCTAACGGGCCCCGCACTGTCTGCAAAGCTCCAGCCCCTGTCACATCACCGCAATGTCGCACTGTCTGCAAAGCTCCAGCCCCTGTCACATCACCGCAATGTCGCACTGTCTGCAAAGCTCCAGCCCCTGTCACATCACCGCAATGTTGCACTGTCTGCAAAGCTCCAGCCCCTGTCACATCACCGCAATGTTGCACTGTCTGCAAAGCTCCAGCCCCTGTCACATCACCGCAATGTTGCACTGTCTGCAAAGCTCCAGCCCCTGTCACATCACCGCAATGTTGCACTGTCTGCAAAGCTCCAGCCCCTGTCACATCACCACAATGTTGCACTGTCTGCAAAGCTCCAGCCTCTGTCACATCACCGCAATGTTGCACTCCCTGTGTTTGCTCCGACGAAATTACTACACTTGCACCTCTCCCCCTCCCCCCCCCCTCCAACGTAAATACCCCCCGACCAACCCGACTAGCAGCAAAATCCCACCCCTTCATTGTAGAGGTCTTCAGATTCAGAAAATGTTCTACTCTATTCTTTCCTCGAAACGCTTGGCTTTTGGAATTCCGTCCCTTCTCTTTGTTTCCCCAATTGTGCAAACACCATATATAAGACCCTATGCTGATCCCCTTCCCCCTTTCCCTCCCAGAAAATGTGATTCTACTTTTTTTAGGCGATCAAATGTAAACAGGTTATATTGAAGCGGTTAACTCCCAAAATGGCTGCCAAATTTTATCTTGTCTGATTTGCCAAGCTGTGACAGGGCAAATGAATTAATCTGTTGTCTGATTTTTTACAGATTACTTCTGTTTATTTTTTTCTGCAAATATTAATTTGCTTTCTGATTTTTGCAGATTAAATTGTATTTTTAAGGACAATATTCTATATTGGATACGCCATTATTACGATGTTTTATTTGTAATATATTTCAATTCAAATTTTTATAAACAATGTTTGATTTTATTATTTGTTTCTCACAAAAAAAATGAGTACCAGCCCTTAACCTTAGCACTAACCCTAAGTCCGGTTGGCAACATTTTTTTTTAATAAACACTGTTTTATTTTATTATTTGTTTCAAAAACAAAACATACACTCCCTTAACACTACCACTAACCCTAAGCCCGGGTGGCAACATTTTTTTTAATAAACACTGTTTTATTTTATTATTTGTTTAAAAAACAAAACATACACTCCCTTAACACTACCACTAACCCTAAGCCCGGGTGGTAACATTTTTTTTAATAAACACTGTTTTATTTTATTATTTGTTTCAAAAACAAAACATGCACTCCCTTAACACTACCACTAACCCTAAGCCCGGGTGGCAACATCTTTTTAATAAACACTGTTTTATTTTATTATTTGTTTCAAAAACAAAACATACACTCCCTTAACACTACCACTAACCCTAAGCCCGGGTGGTAACATTTTTTTTAATAAACACTGTTTTATTTTATTATTTGTTTAAAAAACAAAACATACACTCTCTTAACACTACCACTAACCCTAAGTCCGGGTGGCGACATTTTTAATAAACAGTGTTTGATTTTATTATTTGTTAATTCATTAATTAATATTTGAACGTTTTTTTTTCTTCATTTTTTTTAAAACATAGTTCACTCCAAACAAGGCAGGCCGCCACTGTTGACGTAAGAAAACAAAGGGTAAAGGTTGGGGGGGGGCCAAATTAATTTGGCAGCTGCGTGAACAAACACCTAGCTGCACAACTCTCCACTTACGATTCCCCCTTTTAAATCTGTCCCCTAATCCACAGTAGTTGTTTGGGGTGAAAAGAAACAAAAAGAAAAGAAAAGAAAAAAAACAAAAAGAAAAGAAAAGAAACAAAAAGAAAAGAAAAGAAAAGAAAAGAAGCAAAAAGAAAAGAAACAAAAAGAAAAGAAAAGAAAAGAAAAGAAAAGAAGAGAAGCAAAAAGAAAAGAAAAGAAAAGAAAAGAAGAGAAGCAAAAAGAAAAGAAAAGAAACAAAAAGAAAAGAAAAGAAAAGAAAAGAAAAGAAAAGAAAAGAAGCAAAACGAAAAGAAAAGAAACAAAAAGAAAAGAAAAGAAAAGAAGAAAAAGAAAAGAAAAGAAGCAAAAAGAAAAGAAAAGAAACAAAAAGAAAAGAAGAGAAGCAAAAAGAAAAGAAGAAAAAGAAAAGAAACAAAAAGAAAAGAAAAGAAGCAAAAAGAAAAGAAAAGAAGCAAAAAGAAAAGAAAAGAAGCAAAAAGAAAAGAAAAGAAACAAAAAGAAAAGAAAAGAAAAGAAAAGAAGAGAAGCAAAAAGAAAAAAAGAAAAAGAAAAGAAACAAAAAGAAAAGAAAAGAAGCAAAAAGAAAAGAAAAGAAGCAAAAAGAAAAGAAAAGAAACAAAAAGAAAAGAAAAGAAACGAAAAGAAAAGAAACAAAAAGAAAAGAAAAGAAGCGAAAAGAAACAAAAAGAGAAGGAAAGAAAAGAAAAACAAAAAGAAAAGGAAAGAAATGAAAAGAAAAGAAAAGAAACGAAAAGAAAAGAAACAAAAAGAAAAGAAACAAAAAGAAAAGAAAAGAAGCAAAAAGAAAAGAAAAGAAACAAAAAGAAAAGAAAAGAAAAGAAAAGAAACAAAAAGAAAAGGAAAGAAATGAAAAGAAGCAAAAAGTAAAGAAAAGAAAAGAAAAGAAAAGACGGCCCCTAAGATGATATTTCCCTTCCTCTCGACTGCGGGATAAATGTGACGGAAGGTTGGGATCGTAGGACAGCGCACAGGAGACAACGCACTGTAGCCGCGCCCCCAAAAATGCGTGAGCAGCACCGCATCTCCCGCGAAATGTGCTCCGACAAACCGACTGCACTTGTACCCCCTCCAGACTCCAAATATCCCCGACACGCAGCAAAAACCCACCCCTTCACTGTAGAGGTCCACAGATGCCGGAAAAAAACTTTCTACTCCAATAGCTTCTTTTCTTTCTTCGAACCGCTTGCCTACGGAATTCCCTCCCTGCTCCCTGTCCCCCCCCGGTTGTACTTCCCTGCAGACTACACCACGGTCGTCTTCAAATCCAGTGTCAACAGATTCCCGTTATAAACCGTCAGTATTCAAACTCGGTCCATCCCATCAACCATTTCCAATCCTCTCATAGTGTTCTTCATCTCTCAACTGACAATCATTTCATCTCATTAACACTGATACTCGAGTGGCTTTTGGCCTTGGTGAATGGTGAACCACTTCGAAGATTGGAGCTCAGTCGAGCATTTATCATGAAGATAATGACAGACAGAAACTAGCAACGCCTGTTCTATGAGAAAGTGACAGAATAGATCCTTGTAACGTAAATACCCCCGACCAAACTGACAATCAGCAAAATTCCACCCCTTCACCGTAGAGGTTTCTTCAGATGCCGAAAAACTTTCTACTCCACTAGCTTCTTTCCTCGAACCCGCTTGCCTACGGAATTCCCTCCCTGCTCCCTGTTTCCCCGACTGTACCAACATGCAGAAATCTAAATGCAATGCAAACGAACGTCTTGCTGCACAATTCCCCACTTAGGTTGACCCCTATAAATCTGGCCCCTAATTTTACAGTAGCCCCTTACCTCTCAGTGCCAATGTGGCCCCTTGTATGGGGTGAAGAAAAGTTGTTGTTTTTTTTTAAAGTAGTCATCTTGTTTGGTTAGAGGAAATAAGGTCCCTAACGTAAACAAGTAACTGACCAAGATGGCTACTTTGCTCAAAACTGATATTTACGGTAACTTAAAAAGCTTATGAACCGGCCCTATTGGCATAGTGGTTTGGGTGTTCACTAATGGGCCGGGACGCCGGCGTTCAATCCTAGGTCGAGTCATACCAAAGAATGTTTCAACTCAGCATTATAAAGTAGGGGTCAAGGGTAAGTGGAGTAATCTTAGGAAAAAAAGTGGCGCCCTCCCTTACATCTCAGTGTAACAGCTAATAAAAAGGAAACCTTCGGGTCGCCCTCAACTACGGTCGACTATTTTATATATATATATTTTAAAGGCTTATAACTTATATTAAATATTTATTTATTTATTTATTAACGCAAATAGGTCACAAATGAGTAAGTAAACCCAAATTATTTGGTTTGGAACAATTTCCGAATTGTATTTTCTTTAAAATAATTTATGTTGCCAATACGCAACATTGGGTTTACTTTCGGCAACCTCATAACGCTCACTGCCCTTATTTTGTCCTTTAGTCCTCACATCCCATGAGCAGTGTTTCTGACAAAGAGGAAAGAATTGCTGTTTTCTGGATCGGAATCTATCCACCTAACAGTTATCGTTGGCTAGTTTTGTTTTTTTTACCATGAAGTAATATTTTTTTTAGCTCCTTACATCAAGTGGCTTCGTGCCTTGTCTGGAGCGATTTCGGGCATTCATAACGACAGTTAACAGGACAAAAAAATGGGTGCCCCCCACACAAAAAACAAACAAATAGTTAACAAATAAATGGGTAAATTTATAGAAGTGCACCTTTCGTATTTCGACCCCTAAAAAAAAAAAGTATCCTACTTTTTGGGGCAAATTACATGTAAACATCCTCAACAAATATCCGCGCGCGCGGATATTTGTTGAGGATGTTTACATGTAATTTGTCCCAAAAAGTAGGATACTTTTTTTTTTTAGGGGTCGAAATACGAAAGGTGCACTTCTATAAATTTACCAATAAATGTTACCAAAGGCAAGATAAGTTACTCTTTTACAAACCTGGATAAGTTTATTTGTGTGTTTAACTAATTTTAAAGCGTTTTTTTTAGTTCGCTTTGAAAGTAGTGTCGAGACGTCACGTGATCACATGTTTGTTTTCAATTTTAACTTGACGTCTCGACACTACTTTTAAATCGAACTAAAAAAAACGCTTTAAAATAAGTTAAAAAAACACAAATAAACTTATCCAGGTTAGTAGAAGAGTAACTTATCTTGCCTTTGGTAACATTTATTTGTTGCCTATTTGTTTTGTTTTTTGTTTTTCACCCGTCTTTCGTCATAAATGCCCGCGATTTCCATTAAAAAAAGAAAGAAAATGTATTCATTTATTTTTTAACGCAAATAGGTCACAAATGAGTAAGTAAACCCAAATAGATTGTTTTTGAATAAGTTCCAAATTGTTTGTTTTTTTTAAATAATTCATGTCGCCTTTTTTTTGTACCTTGGCCTTTAGAAACGTATATCGCACGCGCCCCTGTCGTATTAAAGAACAACAACAACAACAACAACAAAAAAGTGATCACTTACCGGGAGCGAGAAGCTGCTTCAGTTGTTGTCGTCTGTCGTCTGCCGTCGCAATAATGGTGGAAATGGAAGTGAGAAGTGAGAAGTTATCTCGTTGACAATTCTAACGGTTTGAATTGTGGAGTGAGTGAACGAGGTCGCACATTTGTTATGGTAACTTGAGTAGTTGTTATGTTGAGGGGGGGGGGAATCGGATGTGAGTAGTAGTAGTAGTAACAGAGAAGGAGTATGGGAGGGGGAGGTAGCGTCGTTGGACTTTACTTATATACCCCCCCCCCCCACCTCCCACCGTCTACCCCGTTTTTTATCAACCAGGAAAAAAAGGGAGGAAGATGATGAAGTATTGGTTGGCACCAGGGAATCCTGGATCTAGCAGGACTGGCGTGTAAAAGAGGAGAGAGGGTGGGGGGAAGGGGGGGGGGTACTAGTTTTTGAAAAAAAACAAAACAAAAAAAAAAAACAGAAACAGTGTCACGAGGGTAGGGGGTTTACCCAGTATGAAGGGTCGGGCGGTCGACTGTTATCTTTTTAGGATTAGTACCCCAGCAAAAAAAAAAAAAAAAATGCGTTTCATCTAAAACTGCCGAGGGGGGCGGTGCACAGGAATGTTTTGGTATTATCCCTAACCCTGCGGTGCACAGGAATGTTTTGGTATTAACCCTGACCCTGCGGTGCACAGGAATGTTTTGGTATTAACCCTGACCCTGCGGTGCACAGGAATGTTTTGGTATTAAACCTAACCCTGCAGTGCACAGGAATGTTTTGGTATTATCCCTAACCCTGCGGTGCACAGGAATGTTTTGGTATTAACCCTGACCCTGCGGTGCACAGGAATGTTTTGGTATTAACCCTGACCCTGCGGTGCACAGAGAATGTTTTGGTATTAACCCTGACCCTGCGGTGCACAGGAATGTTTTGGTATTAACCCTGACCCTGCGGTGCACAGGAATGTTTTGGTATTAACCCTGACCCTGCGGTGCACAGGAATGTTTTGGTATTAACCCTGACCCTGCGGTGCACAGAGAATGTTTTGGTATTAACCCTAACCCTGCGGTGCACAGGAATGTTTTGGTATTAACCCTGACCCTGCGGTGCACAGAGAATGTTTTGGTATTAACCCTAACCCTGCGGTGCACAGGAATGTTTTGGTATTAACTCTAACCCTGCGGTGCACAGGAATGTTTTGGTATTAACCCTAACCCTGCGGTGCACAGGAATGTTTTGGTATTAACCCTGACCCTGCGGTGCACAGAGAATGTTTTGGTATTAACCCTGACCCTGCGGTGCACAGGAATGTTTTGGTATTAACCCTAACCCTGCGGTGCACAGGAATGTTTTGGTATTAACCCTGACCCTAAGCGTAAGCCTAAAATCCTTTTTCTGTTGTGTATTGATGTGCTTACAAATATTTGCATTCTATAGACGTCCCACGCGAACGCAGACCCCCACTATAATATTGTACCCCTATTGTTAAAACTGAAACAGACTATAGACCGGTGTCGTCTTGTCCTTCGGGGCTTCATTCCGCCGGTCTGTGGGCCTGTCCTGTGCAGTTCTAGGAGGTCCACTCTCCCAGGCTTTGCCTCCCCTCTTTGGGGAGGAGTAAGTTTATTGCTTACTGCCTGAGGCGCCCCTACCGG
The DNA here is from genome assembly GCA_963556195.1 of Sepiola atlantica. Lineage (NCBI taxonomy): Eukaryota > Metazoa > Mollusca > Cephalopoda > Sepiida > Sepiolidae > Sepiola > Sepiola atlantica. The sequence goes on along the minus strand of OY744554.1, from coordinate 2,931,266 downwards.
GGAATGCCGACGGAGCTGCCCAGGCAATTTTTAATGGCCAGAGTGCTCACCTTCTTGGGCGCTGGCTTTTCAAGCCGCACTTTCCCGACCCGACCTTGGGTCACATCTTACCTTGTGGGAGCAAGATAAAAACTGACCTTGTGCCTAACCTCCTGGGGAAGAGGTAAATAATACTTGAGTATTCTGGTTCATCTAATCTCAGAATATATCTGGTTATGGGGAGGGGGAGTTCTATCTCCCAAACCCTTGTAGATGTTTGTGACATATTTTCATTCTATGGACGGCAGGCGCGAACGTAGACCCTACACTGTTATTTACCGTCTTTGGACAGAACAGATACTACACTTTTTATTTACCTCCCCAGGAGGTTAGGCACAAGGCCAGGTTTATCTTACTCCCACAAGGTAAGATGTGACCCAAGCTCAGGTCGGGAAAGTGGGACTTGAAAAGCCAACGCCCGAGAAGGTGAGCACTCTGGCTATTAAAAATTGCCTGTGCAGCCCCGTCGGCATTCCCTGGTAGGGGCGCCTCAGGCAGTAAGCAATAAACTTACTCCTCCCCAAAGAGGGGAGGCGAAGCCTGGGAGGGTGGACCTCCTAGAACTGCACAGGACAGTACCTCAGACCGGCGGAATCAAGGCCTGAAGGCCAAGACAATACCGGTCTACAGAGTAGGCATCCATCGGAACAGATACTACACTTTGATCTTAGTCCGAAGGCCAAGTTATTTACCTCTATCAGCAACAGGTTAGACACAAGGTTAAAGTATTTTTATTTACCTCTTCTCTAGGGTTCTGGCCTACAAAAATGCCTGAGCAGCCCCATCGACATTCCCCGGTAAGGGCATCTCAGGCAATTAGCAATAAACTAACCCCTTCTCAAAAGGTGAGAAGGCAAAGCCTGGGAGGGTGGACCTCCTAGAACTGCACAGGACAGTACCTCAGACCGGCGGAATCAAGACCCGAAGGCCAAGACGGTACCGGTCTTCAGAGTGCAGCATCCACTGGAACAGATACTACACTCTGATCTTAGCTAAAGAATGTGTATTTTAGTTAAAGGTTTACGTTCATAACAATATTTTTGCATTTACAAAAAAGTAGGTGAAGAGTGATAACGTACGTACGAACATAAAATTACCGTAGCAATCCATATACGTGAAATTGAAGGAGCTGACAAAGTTATCCAGTCGCGAAATGTGTCAATATTCAATGTTAATGATAAATAAATCAAATAATATAGAAAGTTCAATTAAAATTCCAAAATTCCGATATGGGTTGCCCGCCACCCTTACCGCCTCTCCCTATCACTCTCTCTAGTTAACAGCACTACATTATATATTTTTATTGTTTTTAAATTCATGTCTGATGTCGTTGTGATGCTGAGAACAGATAATACACTTTTATCTGAACCAAAAACCCAATGTTTTTATGACTTTTCATGCCTTTTTTTCATTTTTAAATGAATTAAAACAATTGATTCAGTCTATTATTGCATTATCTTGGGCAGTGTAGTATCAGTTCTATTGTCACAAGACCGTCCTCCCAGGTATTACATCCTCCTTTTAAGGAAGGTAAATTTAGTATCTGTTCTGTATCATGAGACCATCTTTCCACATACTACCTTCTTCTTTTTAGGGAGAGAGAGATAGTCTTGTATATATAAACCCTTCGCTAACCCAAATGATATTTGACCTTTTTTAGGCTATTCTAGCGTTTTAACCAAAATTTGTTGTTGTCTTTTCTTACGGGAATTAAATCCTGCTCGTTTTTTTTTTTATTTAGGGGTTCTACTTTTTAAACCGCGTGGTTTTACAACTTTGCCACTCGGACTTAAGGTTAACGGTTATAAAAAAAAAACTTTGGTCAACTGTCCTAAAAGTGGGGGATCATTTCACACTAAATTTATCTACGAAGCTGATCCCCAACTCTAAATTCTTAATTTAATTGTTTCTTTTCTTTCTTTCTTTCCGCCAAACTTTTCAGGGTGTCCACATGTAATCGCCTATAAAAGTAGAATCTTATTTTTTTGGGGAGGGGGGGGGGAAGGGGTAGATTTAGTAGAGGGTGTTAATCTACAAATTGACTAATGTTTTAAAAGATGTGCCACAGTTTATGAATTCTCGAATAAAATCAAAGTAGCTGTGACCCAACGGGTCACGGGTCTGTTAATGATGCGCTACACCAGGGACCATTGTGAATTGACCTGGCTTCACGAGCGCCTTTCCATCGCCACTATTCGTGAAAACGCCTTCAGCCTGCTCCTGGCCTGTCAAGCCAGCAGGACATTCGATGAAAATTCCTAATATTTGCACATTTGTTTTGACTAACCGAACAAACCAACAAATAAAAAGCAACTGTAGCAGTTCATTTCCTGCTAACAAACTACCTTCATTACCGCAGCGGCCACCAACCTATCCATGCATCACCATCATCGTCTACAGTGCTGACCGAGACAGCAGCAGCAGCAGCTATACCAAAAGGCAAAAATTTCTCAGTGAGAGAGGACATTTCGACCAGGATAATCGTCATCAACCCACGAATCTCACTGAATCATTAACTCCTTTCTTCATGGTCATATATTTATTTCATTTGAAAAAGATTTTTTTTCATTTTAAGTACATTTCTTTCTTTGAGATAAATGCTACCT
>OY744554.1:2836940-2920921 GCA_963556195.1 Sepiola atlantica | reverse complement strand
AATAGAAAGATAGATAGGTAGATAGATAGATAAATAGATAGATAAATAGAAAGATAGATAGGTAGGTAGATAGATAGACAAAGGACTCAAACATTTAGTTCTTACTGGTAGAGTGCCTGGCTGTAAGCAAGTGGGCAGATTAAGATATACGTTTATGGACAATATGTGTAGGTGGACAAACCGGAATGCAATGGGACTATTTCGTTCAATGGATGATAGGACAACATGGAAGACCAAAGTCACCGACACCTTACGAAGGCCGGGCCGTTCATGATGATATGAAAAGAACTAAATTTGTCGTCTGCTGTTTAAATATAATAATACAAGTTCGAAGAAAATTTAACGAAAAGAGAAAAGAAAGCAAAGTCAACAGATGTTTTCTCTTTAGGTCATCAGAAATGACCTTTTTTTACTGGCGATAATTTAGTCCCTACTTATTTCTTTAAGCATAATTTTTTTCATCATTTTGGACAGAGGGTGTAAGCTATTATAATATATATATATATATATATATAAATAATTGACCATATATCTAATAAAATCCTCCCAGGCATTGCCTTTTTTTTTGGAGAAAGGGGTACTTTAGCATGTGTTATGTCGTCATAAGACTATCTTCCTAGGAATAACCTCCTTCTTTTTGGTTCATATGCGACCAGTGGGAGCATATTTTTGCTTGTTTAAATAAATATTTGATTCTTACTCCAGCAATTGAGCACACTTTATTTTTTTTTGGGGGGGGGGGGGGGGGGGGGAAGAAAAAAATTGACCAAAGTATATATATCATATATCTATATTGTAAAAGTGAGCGTGTGTGTGTCCGGCCCGATTCGTGGTATGAAGAGGTGGGGGAAGAAGAACGAATAAGAAAGTAAAAAAAAAAAAGGGAGTAGACATAGTAGTAGTAGTAGTAGTAGTAGCTTAAATAGTTTGATACCGGTCAACAATTCAGAATTATGTTTGTAAGTTGTCAGATGCTGCTTCTTCGAATACTCAATATTAAAATTTTTTTTTCTTCAAAGTTATCAGCGTTAACTGCTGCTGCTTCTTCGAATACTCAATATTTAAAATAAAATTTTTTCAAAGTTGTCGGCGTTGACTGCTGTGTGACGAAGTGTCCGGGGCCCCATGGGGATCGGGTACCCTGGTTACGCACTAGTATGCATCTTGCTGGTGATGCTAGGCCCTGCGTAGAGACGGAGTGGAGATATAAAACTAGTATATATTCGATGTGGAAACGAACTTATTCAGACGACGGGAACAAGGCGCCGGTTTGTCTGGTGGAGTCGTGTTTGGTAGTCAACACCGATCACCACCACAAAAAGAGACGGTTGCCAGATGGGAAGTTAACGATTAAGAAAATCCATGATCTTAGCGTTAATTCTAATAAATATCAACAAAGAGATATGGTTTTGAGTAAGGATACGCTTTGGATTTGCGATTCTGGAGGTCTGCTTTGATTTAGCGGATAAGCAATTAGGCCTGTCATCGTTAATCACGCACTCGGTGAGAGATCTTCACAGGCTGTGTGGCAGAATGAGGGGGTAATTGTTTTAGCGATAACACCAGGCCAGAAAGAAAATTCCATTTATTTTAGAGACAGGGGAGTAAGACGCCCCCCCCCTCCCAAGAGAGGAAGAGACACAGAGAGAAATATGGCAGAGAAAGGGGTGTAATACGATAGACCCCTTCAATAAGAGGAATAGAGAAGTTCAGGACAGAACCAGTAGAGATGGCGAGAGAGCCAGTCAGTGTTGGACGTTCGTCCGACGCGCGCCGATGAAGGCGTGTGTGGCGTGTGTGGCGAAGTAGAGAACGAGTACACAGTAAGTGAGAGAGCTGAATTGTCGTAAGAGTTGGATGCACCCGACGCCGCGCGCCGATGATGGTGCGCGACGAAAAGAAGAAAACCGAACGAACCCCCATCGTCGCTTCGCCCACTGATTAGTGACTTAAACAACAACTTGTGAACGAATTCGCGCATGGAGAGAACTAACGTGATAACTTAGAGAAAACAACTTTTACGAGTACGGTAGACATTAATCTAATGTAAAATAAATTCTTTCATTTTATTAATAATTACTCTTCTATACAAAAAAAAAAAACCCAACCGAGTTGTTGAACATTGTTCTTTTCCTTTTGTTCTGCTTTGAATAATCTTTCGCCCTCACAGAGCCAACCGATTGCTCTTCACCCAGTGATCGCTCGCTGATATAAACAGTTTCAACGTGGGGGTTGGACGAGACGACAAGATCGACGAAGTCATCATCATCATCGCCATCCCGGCCTAGAGGAATTTTGATCGACATTTTTTTTATTGCCACTACGACGATCGGCTGAAGTGTGTTCACGGTCTGGCAAGACTGTGCGCGCGAGTGGGGTTCACAATTTGGCGCCGCGACCAGGATATCATACACCTGTGTGTGTGGTTGACCACGATCCCCATAGAGTGTGGGGTTCACACTGCTGCTTCTTCGAATACTCATAAAAAATAATTTTTTTCAAAGTTGTCGGCGTTGACTGCTGCTGCTGCTTCTTCGAATACTCAATATCAAAAAATAATTTTTTTCAAAGTTGTCGGCGTTGACTGCTGCTGCTGCTTCTTCGAATACTCAATATCAAAAAATAATTTTTTTCAAAGTTGTCGGCGTTGACTGCTGCTGCTGCTTCTTCGAATACTCAACATCAAAAAATAATTTTTTTCAATGCTTGATTGATTCGTTCGTTTGTAAAATTAAATATTTCTGTCATTTTTGACGGTACGTTTCATACACTCATATTTGACAAATATATCTTCTCTTTATCTTAAGTTATGTTCGAAAGAGACAGGTTAAGTTTAAAATAGCATTTTTTTAAACGGATTAATATTTTATTCATTTTTTAAAAGTTGAATTCAAAGAAAAATTTTTTTTTTTTCCAATGCTCGAAAAATGTAAAAATTTCTTCGGTAGTGTGTATGCGTGAGAGACAAATAGTTTTTTTCTCATCGATTGATTTTGTTTCGCTAATTTCAAGAGGATGTTGTGGCGCGGCGGGTTAGAATCACCTACTTTGATCGAAACCTGCCTTGTGCCAGAAATGAAAACAAATAGCGAGAAGTAAAGGGAATAAACGACGAAAACCGTGGATTTTATTGTCAACACATTAAAATGTATACAAGTCGAACACATGCAGAAGTTTATGACACAGGTTGCGTTGATTTTTTGTCGGGTTTTTTTATTTTATTTTATTTTTTTTTTTACAATAAACCAAAATTAATTAAAAAAAAAAAAATTTCAAGTTTGAAAAAGGAAAAAAAAAGTTAAGAATTCTATACAAGGCCTTTTTTTAACTGAAAAGGATGGGTGGAAGGGGAGGGAAAACAAGTAGGGGACTGGGGTGTAGGTATTAACCTCTCCAGGGTCAGGTGGGGTTTTTGAAAGCCGAAAGCACCAAGAGAAGTGCATTCTGGCCTATAAAAAAAAAAAAAAAAAAAAAAATGCCTGAGCAACCCCGTCGGTGTATGGATGCCTCACGCGGTCAGCAATAAACTAACTTCTTTTCAAAGAGAGAAGAAGGTAAAACCTGGGAGAGTATGCCTCAGACCGGCAGTTGCAAGATCATAATCCTGCTCAAAAAATGACCGAGACTGTCGGACAGACTGTCGAGGACGTATCCTATGACAATTACTCAAAACTAAGCCAGGTAGTCAACTTCAGAAATCATATTCACGAGGAACCTGGCGTTTTTTTTTTTTGTTTTTTTTAAAGGCCAACGCACCAAGAGAAATGCACTCTGGCCTTCAAAAAAATGCCTTAGCAACCCCGGTATGGGTGCCTCATATTCACGAGGCATCAGGCGTTTTTTTTTTTTTTTTTTAAAGAGTTGGAATAAGCATTAGATCATGTAGAGAGATTATTTTATAGATTTGAGAGCAAGAAGAAAAAAGTAAGTATATATATATATATATATATATATATATATATATATATATATATATATATATAAGTAAGCAAAGTTCATTAACATTCCAAAAGCCAGGATTTTTTAATTTTTATTTTGCTTACAAAACATTTTCCAAAAACAAATACATTTCAGTGCAAATTATTTTACGAATTGTTTCGCTTAAAGTAAACCAAACATTATCGTGCCAATATTGGATCTGTCGACCTGAAGCTCGTCAGAAAAAGTACATAAAAAGTTCTAAATTTGAAAAAAATTACAACGTTTTTCAACATGGAAGGCAAACGTTCGGAAAGAAAAACCTTTGAACTCACGTGCGACCCTCAAACGTCCGCCATCTTGAATGTCCAAATACGTTGTAATTTTTTCAAATCGAGAACTTTTCACGGCGAACTTGAAGTGATCAGGAGACGTAATAATGTATACTTTAAGCAAAACGATTCGTAAAAGAATTTTACACTGAAATGTATCCGTTTTGAAAAATGTTTTGTAAGAAAAGCAAAACAATCTTGGCTAAAACTCAACTTTGCTTATTTATATGTTGTTACTGGTTGATATTCATCGAACTTAAATTGGAAGAGGTTGATAAATATAAAGTATTGAAATGCTAAAACATTGTCACAAATATATATATATATATATATATATATATATATAAAACAACCACTGTTGAGGTCGATTGAAAATATACTTGTTTTAAAAGGAAAAAGTGTGATTGGACGAAACAGCTGTCTGAGAAAAACAATAAAATGCTTTAAATAAAAATCTCTTATATGAATATGAGCAGCCATTTGATGACAGCACAACACAAGTTTATTCTATGGACAAAAATATCAGTGTCATGACTATTGTATAGTAATATATATATATATATATACATATATATATATATATTATTATATTATATATACGTATTATATATATATATATTATTATATTATATATACGTATTATATATATATATATATTATTATATATACATATTATATATATATATATTATATTATATTATATATACGTATTATATATATATATATATATATTATTATATATACGTATTATTATATTATATATACGTATTATATATATATATATTATTATATATATGTATTATATATATATATATATATTATATTATATATACGTATTATATATATATATATTATATATACGTATTATATATATATATATTATATATACGTATTATATATATATATATTATATATACGTATTATATATATATATTATATTATATTATATATATATATTATATTATATATACGTATTATATATATATATATATATTATATTATATATACGTATTATATTATTATTATATTATATATACGTATTATATATATATTATTATTATATTATATATACGTATTATATATATATTATTATTATATTATATATACGTATTATATATATATATAATACGTATATATTAAATGTTAAAATTAATATTATTATATTAATTATTATTATATTATTATATATTATTCAATTATTATAATATATTATTCTTATATCCGATTATTATTATATATATTATTAATATATTATATTAATATTAAATATTATTAATATAAATATATATATTAATATTATTATATAACCTTATTATTATTATAAATATATTATATATATATAAATATTTATTTATATATATATATATAAATAAATGAATAAACACAAAAGTTGGGCCCATTTCTCGCACAAACGGTAAAGTCAAAAAACCCTATTTCAAGTATATATTTGCATATTGGTTTAAAAAAAGTTAATTTTATTAATTAACTATTATTTGTAAATCATGAATCTATGACGTCACGTCAAAGCTATACATATTTTGCTAAGGTAATGTTTTAAGCTCTATTTCTAAGAAAGTCCAAATAGGTCAGTTGGTAGAACCCCAGACTGAAGATCTCAAGGTTTCGATTTCCGGTCATGACATCCGTTTTATTTGTTGGGAATTTATTATTTACTATTAATGCAATATTCTCCATTTCTAAAAGTTGTAAAGATCTCTGATATTTCGAAATCAGACAAATTCTGCAATGTATTTATTACGTTCAAAAATAATTGTGACTGACGTACTAGCAGACCGACAAAGTATTTATATAAGATTTTGGCATGTATAGACTATTTGGGAGGGGGGGGGGGGAGATAAAAAGCAAACTTCAGGTCGAAATATATGAATATATATTTTAATCCAGGTAAAGTAAACATCCACAGGATAAAAATCCGCAGAATTTCCATCGGTCTTATAAAAAGTGCTCAATATCAAGGAATTTTTCATTTATAGATATGTACCTAATCTGCAACACTAGCCTGCCCATGTTTCTTTCCAAATATGAGAAAGATCAAATTTTCTTTCCGCTTGATGAGATCTCAGTTTCTAACAGCTGTTGATCGATAACATCGACATGCCAGTGTTGCGGATTATGTACATGTCTGTATAAATAAAAAAATTTTTTTTTAAATATATTTATATATATATATATTAGAAAAAAAATACCAATTATCTCCACCGGCTAATATACAGAATTTGTAACTTAGTAGTATGAAGACATACTTATGGCAAGTAAGCTACACAGAAACGTTCATGTTTCATTCTTAAAGGAAGTCATCAGGCTAAATGCGTGGATGTATGGTTTGTGATTGCTTTTATACCGTAGTAGTATTTTCTTGAGCCCCCTCCAGTTATTATTCCTATTGGCCAATGGCCAAACCCCTCTCAAAAACGTTTCCGTGAAGCTTTCTTGCCATAAATATATTTTCATATTACTACTAAGCTCTACTCATGCATTGCGCACTGTTGAAGTAAATACTGAAACTATATATACGCAATATATGATGTGTACGAGAATATAATGCATGTGTATCATCAGGCTAAATGTAGATTATGCTTGAATGAGAAGCTAGAAATTTAACATTTTTAAGATTCCAAACATTTTATGAATTGTAGAAGCGAAATAGTAGCTAACTGTAGACACAGAACAAATTTTACTTTAGGATATAAAAAATTTAAATAAATATAATAAACTAAATTAACAAACGAAAAACTGAACTAGATAAATCTAAAATAGCGACGGCTAACAAAATAAATAGAAAAGATAAATTATTTTAGTTCCCACGTCTTAGCATAAGGTAACCTATTAATCGGACCCACGTAAAATGGAGTGTGGCAACATTTTAAAAAGAGACTTAAGCCCGATGTTTTCCCGTGGGAATTAAATACGGACGCCTCTGAGTAGCTTACTTGCCATAGATATTTTAATACTATTACTAAGCTCTACTCACGTATTGAGCACTGTTGAAATGAATACTGAAAATATATGTTTATATATATGAAATAGTAAGAATTGGTGACTTATTTATTTTTTGGTATTTTTGATACCAATTGGCCATTTCACACATTTGTTTAGATACAAAGCATAGAGAGGTAGAAGAACTGAATGGTATATTATAATGTCAGAATAAATTTTACTTTAGGATAACTATATATAAAAAAAAAATAAAAATAAATCTCAGAAACGGTGGCATATAAGAAAAAAGGGGTTGGGGTTAGTGTTAGCTTTTTGTTTAAGGGTGACGGTGGAGGGGGGGGGGGTGATTGAAGACCTTGAAGTTAACTAACAAAATAATAAACTTAAGCAAATTTATTATTTAAAAAAAAAAAAAAAAAAAAAAAAATATATATACAACCCAGAGGGCCAGGTGTTTGGGCAGGTAAAGATAGATGTAACATGAGGAAATTTCCGCAAGAGGATGGGGAGATGGTCACCCTCTGCTGTTATTTTTTTTTAATTTTTTTTTTTTTTTTCAATTTTAATTGGAGAAAAAAAAAAAGTAAAGAAATTTTTTTTTTAGGAGATTCAAATTTTTTTTTATTGAAAGAAGAAGAAAAAAAAAAGGCAGAAGACAATTTTTTTTTTAAATTTGAAAAACAAAATATAACAAAAACTTGTAAAAGAAAAGTTTCACTCTCACGTTCTTCAGTCGTATACATAAATGTGCAAGAATTGATAATTATTGTAGACAATACAATAATAAAGGAAATGTTTTTGTTGCTTTTTTTCTTTAACAATTAGCATAATAATAATAATAATAATAATTAGGGAGGAGGAGGAGCAGGAGGAAGAGGATCATTGTTATAATCAAATAGCAAAGAGATTGCTAGTATATATATATATGTTTTTTTTTAACCGACAAATTAGTGCAGCCGTGTGGGCCCTTAGGTCCTTTGAGCCGAAAAGGGTTGTTGGGGCAAGGCTGAGAGAAAAATAGAGACAGACAGACAGACAATCTCTTTTAGAGAAAAAAAAAACAAACAAAAAAAAAAACAAAGAAGAAAATGAGAAAGCAGTTATGTATGAATGTTCCGATTCGAGATGGTGGGAACAGGGGGGAGGGAGGAGGGGGGAAGAAAAAAGTTCAACAAACAAAATTATTATCAACAACTTTTTATAAAGACGGGTTTTTTTTTTTTTTTTTTGCATGAGAAAAAAAAATTTATTCAATTAAAAATTTTTTTTTTTTTTTTTTTTTTTTTAAATTTTAAATTTTATTTATTCAATTTAAATAATTTTTTTTTTTAAATCCCCAGTTTTTTTTTTCAATTTTTGTTAAAAATCAACAAATAGTGCTTAGAAAGAGAAAAAAAGGGCGTTTGTGAAGGGGATGGGTGGGGATGAGGCCTGGGTGGGGGGGGGGGGGGGGGAGAGGATAGAAGATAATTATAAATTTTGTTTATGCTTGTTTTTTTTTTGCGGGTTACGTAAGATATATTTTACATATTAAATAAGACATGAATAATAAATGCACGGTAATTTTTGCATCTAACAAAAAAAAAATCTATATTTATTGAAAAATTTATTTATTTGCTTATATCGGCCATATTTAAAATCAAACATGTAATGTTTCTTCAGTGTTTATAATTCAACTTGCTATAACACAAAAAACCCATTAAACATGGTTTTAAAACCCATTAAACGGTTTAAAACCCCATGAAACATGGGGGTACCCCCATTAAACACGGGGTTAAACCCCCACTAAACAGTTTTGAAAACCCATTAAACATGGTTTAAAACCCGATTAAACGGTTTAAAACCCCATTAAACACGGGGTTAAACCCCCATTAAACAGTTTTGAAAACCTATTAGACATGGTTAAATATGCGATACATTTGGAAATAGTGCTGAGCAGAATTTCTTTAACGTGTAACCTGTTAATTGCATTTTTAATTTTTATTTTAATTCTTATTTTAATTGCATTTGTTAATTGCATTTGTTAATTGCATTTTAATTGCATTAATCTCAGGAAAACTTGTGGAACAAAAGAATCAACTCCGTTAACAACCTCTGCCCATGTCACCGTGACTTTTCTGTGAGACCAATATCAGGTTGTACGCTGCAATAAACATAGAATTTCTGAGCTTTCTACAACTGCCGCTAGTTGAGTTTTTAACAAACTTACGCGACTAAATTCATGAAAGATCTTGCAACCCCCCACCCTTTTTTTTTTAAAAAACGGATAGAATTTTTTCGACACAAGCAACGGATATTTTTCACCCCATCTCTTTTTCTTTCAATATTTTGTTAGTTTTATTCAGTTTTAAGATTTTGTTGTCGGCTTAGGTTTTTTAAAATTATTATTATTATTATTATTAACAGACCCAGGCGCAGTCAACCTATGATAAACTATAGCTGCCTTTATTTATTTATTTATTTTTCTTCTAGATATTAGTGAAATACTTCATTTTCTTTACTTCATTTGTCAAGAAATTTTTTTTTAGAAAAAAAAAATTCATTTTGGCATTAAAATTTTTTTACCATTAAATTTCGTTTTCTTACTTTAATACGGACGCTTCTCTGTACAAGCACCTAAAAGACTTAATCCGATCTAGCAGTTTTCTGATTTCTTAAATAATCACCTTAAAAGAAAAATCAGCTTTAGTAAGAGTTATCCTTCCTTGCTTGCTTTTTTGTCTTTCAAGGTTTAGTGACATTTTTCTATTCTCTTTATAAATAAAAACGAAGGTTCATCTGTAGGTGTGACGCTGATTGATCACCGACCTATTCGTTCTTCATTTCATACTTACGTCTTTGTTCCTTTTAAATCAAAACCAGGTCCACCTTAAGCTTAGATAAGCAAAACGGCGTGGTCATAATAATATTTACAAAAGAAATTTGAACGCAATGCATCCGGGGCAATTCTGGCTCGGGGCAGCTAGTATTTCAATAGATGCGTGGAGTTTATATAAGTGTAAAACTATTTGTTAAATTTGAATTTATTTTATCTATTTTCATTGTAGATGTTCGACTGAGCCCAAATCTATAGTATAGATGAAAAAAAGGAAAGACGCAGAACTTTCCAGCCGCAGGTTGGGGTAAGAATGGCCCTCATCCTCCTCAAAATAAAGAACGACTCTTTTTCATCTCTCTCTTTTTCTTTCTCTCATTCATTCTCTTTAGTTGAATGTTGGAAGATCAGCAGTGCTTTCAATTGAAGCAAGCCGGCAAAAAGAAAGAGAGAGAAAGAGAGAAAGAGAGAGAAGGAAAAAAAATCTGTTATCCGTGTCTGAGGCAGATAGCAAACAAACATTCTCAAAAAACAGTTCAAGGCTATGGAGACGCACATCCGACCCGGTACAGCTTTATGGAGGCGCACATCCGACCCGGTATAGCTTCATGGAGGCGCACATCCGATCCGGTACAGCTTTATGGAGGCGCACATCCGACCCGGTACAGCTTTATGGAGGCGCACATCCGACCCGGTACAGCTTTATGGAGGCGTACATCCGACCCGGTACAGCTGCACAAGGTTACGTTTCTCCACAACTTTAAATTGAGGATCTACAGGCTTGCAAGTAGATTTGTCGTATTTACGACATACCAATCGTTTGTGGGTTCTTTAATCCAGAAATAATCAGGTGACACGGGGCCAAGTCAAAGAAATAGAGAAACATATATATATATATATATATATATATGTAGAGAGAGAGAGAGACATGGGTGGTGCAACGGAGAGAGAGAAATGCAAACCATACGAGGATCAATTCTACTAGTTTATCCGTCCCTATTCTGCGATAATCATTTCTCATCTAAAAAAGGTGACGCGTTAGTTGTTTTTGTGATACTGAGATTTTTGTTTTTTTTTTGTTTTTAAAGGGAGGTGGGCTCAGCGGTGATGATATGGGTCATGAAATGTGCAACTTACAAAAATAAGGGCCGGAGAGGAGGAGGAGGAGGAGGAGGAAGGGGAGGGAACTTTGAGAGTGTAGTGAAAAAAGAAGAAGAAAAAAACATGACAACAGAATAATAAAAGGTTACTTTGTTAGAAAGTAATTATACATTCAGATATATAAATCATGGCATAGAATTGAACGTACCTCCCCTTTTTTTTTTCGACTCCCCCCTCCCCATAAAGTACAAAATAGTCAACAATCCTGGTCAAAGCAGATGAAATGGGGGGAAAAAGAGGGGGGAGGGAGGTAGTGAGGTGCAAGGAAACCTCCTGTGCCAAAGGGGGAAACAACCCCATTATTTCCTTTTTTTTCTTTTTAACATTATATATATATATATATATATATATATATATATATATATGAACAATACTACCAAATTTGTTTGTTTGTGATAAATTTGGTCAGTAATAAGCATAAAATCCTAAAGTGCTCAATATTGGGAAAAGTAGAGCCGTTATAATAATATCAGATATGGTTTACATAAACATTGCCAAGGTTTCGATCCAATGATCTGTTTAGAGCCAAATCAAGAATTTGGCTTTGAAGAGACCATTAGGTTGAAACCATATACAACATTAATATATATATATGTGTGTGTGTGTGTGTGTGTGTCGCAGTGTCTTCTTTTTCTCTCTCCCTCGTTAGAACAGTATTTTACGGCTACTGATCTGAGTGGAAGTGAAGCCACCCAACCCCCAGGCTTATGGAAGTGGAGGGGCATAAAGAGAGGGGAGGAGGGGTTTAAGGGTCCGGGGAGGTGGTGGGATCGATGGGTCAAGATGAACTTGTAGCAAGCATTCACAGAAAGAAACATTTTTTTAAAAAAGAGAGACAGAAAGTAAGAGAAAGAGACAGAAAGTAAGAGAAAGAGACAGAAAGTAAGAGAAAGAGACAGAAAGTAAGAGAAAGAGACAGAAAGTAAGAGAAAGAGACAGAAAGTAAGAGAAAGAGAAGAGAGAGAGAGGGGGAAGAGAGAGAGAGGGGGAAGAGAGAGAGAGGGGGAAGAGAGAGAGAGGGGGAAGAGAGAGAGAGGGGGAAGAGAGAGAGAGGGGCGAAAGAGAGAGAGAGAGGGGCGAAAGAGAGAGAGGGGGCGAAAGAGAGAGAGAGAGAGGGGCGAAAGAGAGAGAGAGGGGCGAAAGAGAGAGAGGGGCGAAAGAGAGAGAGGGGCGAAAGAGAGAGAGAGGGGCGAAAGAGAGAGAGAGAGGGGCGAAAGAGAGAGAGAGAGGGGCGAAAGAGAGAGAGAAAGAGGGGCGAAAGAGAGAGAGGGGGCGAAAGAGAGAGAGAGAGGGGGCGAAAGAGAGAGAGAGGGGCGAAAGAGAGAGAGGGGCGAAAGAGAGAGAGGGGCGAAAGAGAGAGAAAAAAGACAAAGAAAAAGAAAAGATAAAACTTCACATAATTTAAATAAAAAAAAAAAATTCATTTTAAAAATTCATTTTATTTTCAAAGTTTAAAAAATTGGATAATGATAAAGTTTTGTAAAATGGTCAGATTCTTTTCAATACATTCACAGGGGCGGGGGCAAGGTGAGGGGGGGGGGTAGAAAAAAGAAATTAGTAATAGTAAAAAAAAAGATTGTTTTTTTTTTTTAAAGATTTTTTAAAAGTATTTTAAAATTTTTTTTTTTTTAAAGTTTTGTGATCAACAATTTTATTAATAATTCATTAAAAAAAAAAAAAAGGTGCCCATATTTTTTTTTTGGTTATATGAAAAAAAGAACTTATCTAAATTTATATAAACTAAATGTTTTTGCTCTCTCCTTAAAATCAAATTCAGTGTTCTTGCAACAAATCTATATGTATATATATATATATATATATATATATATATATATATATATATATATATATGGTTCTTTTCCAATATGAACATCTGAGTGAAGGATCAGACTTTATCCACCTGATGAGATCTTAGTTTCTAATAACTTGATTGCTAACATCGACATGCCAGTGTAGCGGCTTTTTATACATGTCTGTAGAAATAAAAATCATATATATATATATATATATATTTATTTTATAAAATACACAATAGATCATAAAATGAAATGTCGTGGAGACAGAATGTATGGAAGACAATAAGGAAAAACTAGTAAACTCAGGGGAAAGAAATCAAACGAGAGATTGACCGGTTTCCTTTAGATCAACGAATCGTTGATCTGAACGAAACCGGTCAATCTCTCGTTTGATTTCTCCTGTGTTTAACTGTTCTTTCTTTCTGTTTTTCATATACATATATATATATATATATATATATATATGATAAAAAATGGAAATAATATTCCAACGTAATGGAAAATGAAAATCATATTTAAAACTACTGACTTTAGTTGCATATAAAAAAAAACATGAAAAAATAAAAACCAAAAAGATTATTTTTGTATTCATCAGCGTTTCGTCTTTATTTCAAGACTTCCTCAGGATGATTGTCTGAAGAAATAACACACAAGTACAAATGACCAATCATCCTGAAGAAGTCTTGAAATAAAGACGAAATGTTGATGAATACATAAATAATATTTCTGGTTTTTATATATATATATATATATATATATATATATACATATTTATTTTAAAATAAATATATACATATATATATTTATTTTAAACTACTGACGCAGGTCATTAGATAATGATTATATATTTTATTATATGCGACTTGTGCATTCACATCAAGCACTGCACAGTGTTTGCAATTGGTGCAGATGGAGTCAGTGGCAGCCTCGTATGTGAACACGCGTGCAATTGCATTTTTAGGACAGCCCAATTTAAGGCATGTACAAAAACATATAACAGTAAAAAAAATATGGCCTCCAAATAAATATATATTTTCTTTAATTCATTTTTTAAACGATTGTTTTTGGGTTGTTTAACAAAAAAGCGCTCGCTATTTTAAAATTTTAATTCATAAAATAGAGCAAAATAATATATATTTTTTTTTAATAGTTGAAATTTATTTCTGACAGTATACAGTATTAAGCTGTTTTTTTGTTTGTTGATGATGATGATTCTGTTGTATGCATGAATAATATTACTAAACAAGCGGTTGTTCTTTCCTTAAGCCAAGGCTTTTCAAAGATCAAAATCTTATCATCAGAGCAATTACATAGATAGATAAGTTGGCGGTGGAAAAGCCAAAATTCAAAATCGTGTACAAGTCTCATTTTTCACTTTGTGGTATACTTTGTTTTATATCCAACCCTTTGTATAGATTTTTATTATTTTTTTTCTTCTTTGATCAAAGTATGAAAGCCGAGGTAAATTTGTATATTAATATCTTCCTCTTAACACTACCTCGCCAACACAGGAGATTCTTTTTTTTATAGGCGATTACATGTGAACGGCCAGAAGGAGCCTAAATGAACTCGAGTTGCGGGTCAAAGTGCCGAACTCTGAGTGTGTTATACCCTTTTTGGTGGACGAAGGCTTGGACCTTCAGTTTCACGTTGAAATACTTGTCGGAAAGAAAGAAAAAAACAAAAACTTTTAGAGGATCAGTTTAGTATACAAATTTCATGTAAAATGATACCCCATTTCCTGGCCATTCTAACATTTTAGGGCATTTAACTTTTTTCCTTTTTTTTACTACGAATAATACTAAGCCTGAGTGAAAACCACACATAATCTCCTATTTCCTGGTCATTCTACCATTTTAGGGCAGTTAACTTTTTTCCTTTTTTTTTTTTTTTTTTTTTTTTTTTACAAATAATACTAAGTCGAGTGGCAAGATCATAAAACCACACATAATTTCCTAGAAAAATATCCCCTACCCCCGCAAAAAAAAAAAAATGCACTGAATTTGTCTCCCATAGAAAAAAAAAGAAAAAGCAAGTGCTCTTAATCTAGAAAAGCTTCGAAATGGCCGATCATTTTATGTCAAATTTATATGTGAGACTGATCCCCCACTCGAAATTAAAAAAATAATTGTTTATATTTTTAAATTTTTTTCTTACTTCTTTCTGCCAAGGTTTTCACATGTTATTGTCTAAAAAAAAAAGTAGAATCCCAATTTTTTTTTAGGGAGGGGGGCGGGGGGAGGCGGATTTAGCGAAGCTTTTTAATCTATAATTATACTAAAGCCTACTTTGATGAAGTTCTTTAAATAAAAGGAACAAATATAACTTAAAGAAATGTTTTTATTTGAATCTGTTTATATTTTATGGTTACCAATTTTTTATATATATATATATATATATATATATATATATACTTTGTAAATAAGATAAAAAAAAAACCAATAACTTTTAAATGCATTATTTCTCACCAAAGGCCTTAGTACGACGACCGTACAATGTCAGATTTTGTTTGTTATGTTGGTCAGGGTCCATTTGGAGGGAAAGAGGTTCTTCTGTGAGACCACTGGGACCCTTTTATTAGTTTCTATACGAAGTTGACGCGTCCGCATTTAGGTAGCAAATAGGGGCGTAAAAAAAAAAAAAAATTATGTCCTACAAACATCATGAAGGATCGCTTCTCTTTATCTTATTTTTTTTTTTTTGGGGGGGGGGGGGATTATTTTTATTATTATTAAATAGGTTTATATAATTTCATTTTTTAAAATTTCTATTTATCAATCAATCGCTTTCAAAAAGTATAGTATTTTTCTTCAAAGTATCTATATATATATATTACTTGACAAAATGACATGTTTTTTTAGCAGGTCATTACTAAAAGTTTCACTTCCGGTTCCGTATAAACCGGAAGTGCACAGAAAAGCTACAGGATTGTGATTTAGTCCGTGTGAAGCCATTGGTAATGACCAACTATCAAATAAATAATTTATTCAAATACTATAAAGCTCTGTCTGGAAAGGCATCAAGCACTTTATATAAGTGCGACTCTAAAACGTTGGGCCGGTTTCAGTAATTTATATATATATATATATATAAGAGAGAGTTTTTATAAAAAAATTAATCAAAAAAAATTTTTTTTTTTTTTTATTTATTTAAAAAAATAATGACTAGAACAGGAAGCCTTATTTAAATTTAAATTTTAAAATTGTTCTATTTTTTATTTTTTTAAAAATTTTTTTACAGTTGCAAAAATGAAACCAAGATCACACCACAAAACAGTATTTAGCGACTGCGCGTGCAGATTGCCGGCAGACGAAGGGGGCGGGGCGGGGCGGGGAGAAAGGGAGAGAAAAAAGGGGTTTGGGTTAAGGTTGAGGGTGGGTTTTTCTTTCTTTTTATTTTAATTAATTAATTTTTTTTAATCTTTCGGAGAGAGAGAGAAAAAGAACCATCAAATAGGTAATAATAATATTTAAAAAAAAAAAAACAAAAAAAAAAAAACAAACAACGTTAACATTGAATTCTGACGTCGTTAGTCATACATCCCAGGTAGGCAAATCTTACAAGATGAGATCAACAGGGATGTTCACGGCTGGATGAACCCCACGCCCCCCACTTCCATCATAAAATATAATTTAAAAAAAAAAAAAAAAAAAAAAAATTGGAAAAAAAAAAATTAATAGTATCAACTCCCACCAAAAAAGATTTTAATTTCTTGGTTTGAGAGGGCAGAAATGAGGGGGTGAGTCCAGCAGTATTTCGTTCCCCTGCATGATAGTGGTCGACTCCAGCCCGCAAGAGTTTAACACGGCCTTGACGGAGAGACGAAGACGGCCAAATTGGCCACCAGTTTCCTTACGCTTTTTCCTTGTTGTTGGTGCTGACCGCATCTCTTCGCGGAGGCATACGCTCATTCAACTTGTCCAAACTCTTGGCTTCATCGAAACCACTAATCTTATGAGTAGGAGAGAATCCACTGAGCGCTAAAGACAGAAGAAAAAAAAAAAGAAAAAAGAAAAGAGACGTATTATTAACGGAGACACAAATATACACGCAACTGAAGGAAAAATATTTCAACAAAACTGTAGAGACAGCGGAAAAAAAAAAATGATCAACCAAACTAAAAATAAACTCTTATTTAATATTGCGTCGTTATTCAAAATAAAAAAATAAAAAAATAAAAAAAACTTCCTCAGAAATAAATCAAGATGTTATTTTGAAATCTTTACAAAAAAAAAAAAAAAACTTCCTCAGAAATAAATCAAGATGTTATTTTGAAATCTTTACAAAAAAAAAAAAATTAAAAAAAATTAAAATTCTCCCATGTCACCTTGTAGATCTAAAAATAACATGAAATCCCTCTTTTTTTTCCTTCTATTTCCTTTATCTCTCATGGCGATCGTACTTTGTAAAATAATTTTTTATGTTTCTGAATTTTTTGAGATGAGGATTGATAATTTGTATAATTTCGATTATTCGGACTACTGTTCTCATCTTGAGTGTTATTATCATCCCAACGTTTCGGCCGCTGTAACCTCCGGCCTGCTTCAGGTGTATCTTTTCAAACTCGGGAATATTTCTGTCGAACTCGGGAATCTTGACGAAATTTCGAACGGAACCCTTTATCTAATCCACAGGAGTCGCATGCTCTCGTTCCATCAGCCATAACCGGGAGAAGTCCTCAGTAATTCGCAATTCTTCGTATCGCTCTCACCGAGGATTGAACCATCAACCTTCAGATGACCGAAATATACCAGAGTTCAGAAAGATACACCTGAAGAAGGCCGGAGGTTACAGCGGCCGAAACGTTGTGCTGATAACACTCAAGATAAGAAATAATCGAAATTATACAAAAAAGCTGTTATTTAAAAAAAAAAGAAAAACTCCCATGTCACCGTGTAGATTCAAAAATAACATGAAATCTAATCTTACCTTTTATGTAATAAATAAATAAAAGAAAATTTTGAATCTAAGCTTGAGTTTCTAAAATGTGTTTTTTTGCTTTTTAAACGAAATCATCTTTTTAAAAAGACTTGATTGAAATTTTGCCCCCTCCCCGAAAATTTTATTTTAGTTCTGCGAAAAAAAAAAAAAAAAAAAAAGGGGGGGGGGGGGGGCTTGATTAAGTTTCTAAAGTCTATTTAACAAAAAAAAAAAAAAGAAAAAAGGGGGGGGGGTTGATTAAGTTTCTAAAGTCTATTTAACGAAAAAAAAAAAAAAAAAAAAAAAAGGGGGGGGGGCTTGATTAAGTTTCTAAAGTCTATTTAACGAAAAAAAAAAAAAAAAAAAGAAAAAAGGGGGGGGGGGTTGATTAAGTTTCTAAAGTCTATTTAACGAAAAAAAAAAAAAAAAAAAAAAAAAAAAAAAAGGGGGGGGGGCTTGATTAAGTTTCTAAAGTCTATTTAACAAAAAAAAAAAAAAGAAAAAAAGGGGGGGGGGGTTGATTAAGTTTCTAAAGTCTATTTAACGAAAAAAAAAAAAAAAAAAAAAAAAAAAAAAGGGGGGGGGGGGGGGCTTGATTAAGTTTCTAAAGTCTATTTAACAAAAAAAAAAAAAAAAAGAAAAAAGGGGGGGGGGGTTGATTAAGTTTCTAAAGTCTATTTAACGAAAAAAAAAAAAAAAAAAAAAAAAAAAAAAAAAAAAGGGGGGGGCTTGATTAAGTTTCTAAAGTCTATTTAACGAAAAAAAAAAAAAAAAAAAAAAAAAAAAAAAAAAAAACTTAATTGAAATTGTCCGCATTTCTAATTTTTATTAAATGGGCCAAAATCCCTCAAGTTTTTATCGGTACATAAAAACTAAGGGTCCATTTTTCTTTCCACAACAAATACAATGCACTGAAAGAACGTTTTCAAAAACTTATGCTTACAAAATTAACACAACAAACACAACTTTTGCAATAGATATTTGGGTCCTTTTTTTTTTTTTTTTTTTAGTTTAGGGTGGCAAATTGTCATATCAAGGGAGATAACTCATTTTAAACATTTTTTATTGACTAGTTAACAGAAAACAATTTTACCATTGGAAGAAACAAAATTTTTTAAAAAAATTATTTGTTTTGAAATGGAAATGAAGAAAACATTCTTTTATTGCCAGTCAGACTTAGGGTTAGTGGTAAAAAAATTGTTTAACTGCCCAAAAAACAATATAAAAAAAAGTAGAGATAAGTGGGGTATCTTTTACAATAATCAAACAACGAGAACGGGGTCCAAAAAACAAATAAATGTGACCGTAGCCCATAAGACTTATTTTCCAACTTACCTATGACATTTGTTTGTATTCTTAAGTAGTTTCAATCGCTTTTTATTAGATATCAAAATTTCTCTCCATTTTACGTTCACTGAAAGTTGAAAATTTGACAAGACAAGATGGCTGCCGACATTTTTTCTCTCAGCCTAGTACTTTTGATTAAGTCATCGAAACTAACAAAACTAACGGATCAAAGTTTTTGAAAAGTGCGCTTTGATTATGAGTCCCAGTAAAAGAAATGAATAAAAATAATCGAGGCTGAGGGGAAAAAAACGTCGACGAATTTCCAACTTTCCGTGAACGTAAAACGGAGAGAAATTTTGATATCTAATAAAAAGTTATTGAAACTATCTTAAAAATACAAACAAATGTCATAGGTAAGTCAGAAAATAAGTTTTATGGGCTACGGTCACATTTATTTGTTGGATATTTGTTTTTTGGACCCCGTTCTTGTTGTGTTGGTTATTGTAAAAGATACCCGCTAAGTTTCCTCTTTTGATATGAGATTTTGCCACCCTAAAGTAAAAAAAAAGAAGCCGATATTTGGTGGTTGGGGGGGGGGGGGGTGCAGCAAACATAAGCTTAATTTGGTGGTTGAGAAAACAAATGAACAAAAACCAATTTTTGTCGATCTGTCATAACCAATTGGTTTTAAAGCGTAACTACAGAAGACTGAAGAATGCAAAATCTACAGGCAGACATTCGGGCGAGTTTTGGACGGGTGGCATTCAATAAATGAAATATTTTTATCGAGATATCTTTTTCAACTAAAATAAGAATCCGACATTGTTATTTTTTTTTTTCCTTATTTTCATCAACGCCGACACGTTGTCGGCAAACCGACACCGGTCGGCACCACTCCTGCTGTAGTTGGAGACGGGTTGGTGTCAAGATATAAAGAGATGGTGGTGGTAGCACAACACAGTCGTAGTAGAAATAGGCGCTCGACGTAATAACATTTTTTGTTTCTACATTAAAAGGAATCGTAAAAAAAATAAATACAACTTTGTTACGGATATCGATACGGATACTGTGGTTTAGTCGCCAATTGAATTTGCAAATTGGCTGTTTGGAGCCTCTAACCGCCAGATGGCCCTGGTTGGGAGTCAATTTGCATAGGGGTGGATTGATCAGTGTAAGAACTGTACTCTTTAGATTGAAGAGTGGTTGTTGCTCAGTGAGCAAAGTGAAATGCAGAGAGAAAGGTGAAGTTGGCGAAGCATCAGAATTTTATTTTTTAAGAAGTGTTTATCATTCAAGTTTTTAATATCTTTCAAACCAAAACGGCTTCGTCCACGTGTTTGTCCATCAGGCTTACGTTGACAATAGCATTTTCGTCGGTCTGTCACAATCAAGTTTGAAATAGCATTTTTGTCGGTCTGTCACTCACTACCGTATAAGTTCCCTTTGACAAGAGGTTCGACGTTGTCTGTCTGGCTGTCCTTATGCTAAGACTCCAGTGATCACGATTGTTGAAATTGACTGCATCCATTTGCCGCTGTTTACGGTCTTGCCTGATGGTTTCTTTCCATGTCTTCTTAGGGTACCCAGCTTTCATTTTGCTGTCCAGTCTTAGGTCTCTACATGTGCTGATATACACCTTGCTTCTGTCAACATGCCTGAACCAGCGAAGATGATTTGCTCTTATTAGGACATCAAGTTTTGAAATGGCCAATTTCTCAAGTAGAATGTCTGACCTAATGTTCTGGATCTGGTCCGGCTTTACGTTGCATATCCACCGAATCATTGCCCCGTCCACGTGGACAATTCCAGTACGAAGCGTTAATTAACATTTGATGATTTTGCTAATTTTCTTTGTGCAAAGAAAACAAACGAGATGAAAGAAATATGTGGACCCGTGGCATAACGGTTAACTACATTGATTAATAACCAACTGTCATTTTTCTGGAGTCGGGCATTTGAGGCCTGAGTGAGGGCCCAACACTCACTGTCATACGACATCACGCTTCCTACGCAGCTATCATAGACCTTACCCCTGGTAATAATTGGGATGGCTCAGGATGTTAGGATTGGCAGAAGTTCTCTGAACGTTCCCCAAGCTGTCTTGACTCTGATATTAGAACTTAGTTCGCAGCCACCTCCAGCACGTCTCCTCGGTAGTAAAAAGAAGTCTACCACCTCCAGGATGTCCTTGCCTATTTCAACTTCTGTTTAAGGGCGGCCCTCAATGAGGTGTGCGAGTCCTAGACATCTGAAGTCAGAATCTGGTGTGAGCTTACCATGCACTCCGCTGCACTTTTTTGTGCACCCATAGAGTGCAGTGGTTGCACTGCATAGCATTGCTCTTAACATCCCTTCTACACATCGCGCAGCTATCATAGACGTTACACCTGGTAATAATTGATTTTTTTGATTGTTGTAAAAAGCATATTTGTCAGTCTGTCATGCTCGGGTTGTTAAATAACAATTTCATCGCTGATGAGAATGGGAACATCGTCAAACTATGTTATCAGGAGCCATCAATACTGCAGCAAAGGTAATCCGATGTGGCACTCTTCGGAAACGGACTGATTACAAGAATGAGACATTTTGATCTAATAAAACCTCTGTGGCGACCATCACGTGGGTAAATAAAGAGGTTGTTGTTCAGTAAATATAATTGTGTTATTTCAATGATTTGTTGAGTAAATTCTGAATGGATCCGTATTTTATTGTATTTATTCCTTTTTCACACCAACAGATGTAAATAGTTGAGTGTTTTAATTGAAAAACTATTACTTTCTTTCAGTCAAAATTAAATGATTGTAATAAATATCTTTTCTTTCATTTTTATTTTTGTCAAATTCTAACTTCTGCTTTCAATGTTGCCATCACTTTTTACATTTCTGAATAAAAATAAATCAGTTAAGCATCCTAAAAAAAAAATAAAATAAAATAAAAATAAAAAATAAATAATAATAAAAAAAATAAATAAAAAAAAATAAATAAATAAATAAATTTAAAAAAAAAAAAAAAAAAAAAAATATAATTAAAAAAAAATTAAAATAAAGAAAAATTAAAAAAAAAAAAAAAAAAAAAAAAAAAAAAAAAATGGCATTTCCGACGTACCGCATAATTAGTAAATCACTGGGAAAACAAAAACCAAATCTTACGAAAGACATTTTTGGGGTTAAAATGACAAAAATACAAAATATGACTATAGAACAAAAATTAGTGAATTACTACACGTATTAAAACAGGTCACCATTTTAAACAAGCAGACAAAACAAATTTCCCCTACAAAAGCAAACGGGGACACAATTCGGTACTTACGACCCCGAGCCACAAAACATCCTCACCATTGATTAATTAATAATATATATATATATATATATATATATATATACACACACACACAGTTCAAGGGCATATTATTCTATGAATTACTGACAATTTTGGAACAATATATATATATATATATATATATATATCTATATATGTTAAAATAAAAATGAAATAAAGGATAAGCAAATCAACAATAGCAAAAATAAACTCAAAAACACATATTGAATAGTTCTACCAAAATCATCATCAATTGGTAGCAGAACTTTAAAGTTCTGCTACCAACTGATGATGATTGTATTTTAACAATCGAAATATTTTGGTAGAACTTTTCAATATGTGTTTTTGAGTTTATTTTTGTGCTAGTTGTTGATTTGCTTATCCTTTATTCCATTTTATTTTTTACATTATATATATATATATATATATATATATATAAACATTTTCAAATACAGCTAAGTTTATAAAGCTGCAAGACTGTAGAAGCACGAAAAAAAAAAAAGACAATCACCATCATTGCGACTAAGACTATTATCGATGCCACAACCACCACCAGTCGGTTTAGATACTGGTGCACGAGTGTATGTCAGTCGATTGGCATTAGTAAGACTAAAACTGTACATTTTTACTACACACTATGACGTTCGAGTTGAGTGTTTGATCACCGTGCAACAAGACCTGTGAAAACACAGACGTAATTGCGAATGCGGGAAGGGAAGAAGAAGAGGAGGATCTTTTAACACTTAAGAATTTAGCAAAACTTGCGCTCACAATTTTAGATAATGCAGATTTTTCGTTGTGTAGGAAAAGTAATATTTCAAGTTTTGATGAAAAACAAGTAGATTTGTTTTTTTGGGGTTTAAAAAAAAAAAAAAAATATTTTCGAATTTTTTGGAAAAGACTTTGTAAATGGTTACAGTAAATACAATTCTAATTTTATGTTATTGTGTAGAAAAGTAATATTTCAAGTTTTTAGTGAAAAACAAGTCCGTTTTAGAAAAAGATGTTTCATACGAATCTATTTTTGTGTCATGCAGACTTTTCAATTTTTTTTCATTTTTTGGAAAAGACTTTGTAAATGGCTACCATTTTAACTACAGTAAATACAATTCTATTTTTATATTATTGTGTAGAAAAGTAATATTTCAAGTTTTTAGTGAAAAACAAGTCCGTTTTAGAAAAATGTTCATTGATTTTTTTAAAGTTTGTAGTAAATACGAATCTATTTTTGTGTTATGCAGACGTTTCAATTTTTTTTTTTCATTTTTTGGAAAAGACTTTGTAAATGGCTACCATTTTAATTACAATAAATACAATTCTAATTTTATGTTATACAGACTTGTTCTTATGTAGAAATTAATGTTTCAAATAGTTTGTTTTCTTATTGAAGATTCTGAAATTTTCTCATTTTTTGGAAAAGACTTGGTAAATGGCTACCATTTTACTTTTTTAGAGTTAATTATTTTTTTAGAGTTAATTATGATTCTAATTTTATGTTGTGCAGAATTGTTATTGTGTAGAAAAGTAATGTCTAAAGTTTTAGTGAAAACCAACAAATTGTTTGATTTTTATTTAAGATTTTTACAATTTCATAGCTTATGAATCAAAGCCAGCAGACGGCCATTTTGACTACATAACCATGATTTAGTCTGATAGAGTTATCTTCCCCTTTGCCAATTATTGATAGAGTTATCTCCCCTTAAATAAATCCAAACAAACACCTGCCAACAGAGGTCGTTTATACTCCTCATGAAACTTGGGCTGTCTCTGCTGGCATACTAAGGAAGCTGCACCGTAATGACAGGGCAATGGTCAGATGGATCTGTTTGATGAGGCCTGAACAGTACGTTTCTTTTGAATCCCTGCTCTCACAGATCGACTTGAAAAGCCTTGCGGACATCATGCGGAAGAACAGACTGCGTTGGTTGGGTCACATTGAGCGTAGCGATGGCTGGATTGCTAAAGTCCGACAGTTGAATGTGCCAGCAGAGAACATCACCACTGGCAGACCCAAGTTGACTTGGGAGGACGTAGTCAAACGTGATAGGAAGGCCATGGGTATGGATTCCATCAAACCTTGCCAAAGACAGGAGTGGAGAGGAAGACTTAGATTTCGAGACTAAACAATCAGGCCCCACCCTCATCAGAGGATTAATTGTGGCCTGATTCAACAAATAAACCGGTTGATGATGATGATGATGTGTCAGAAATGTGCTAATGTATGGCTCCGAAACCTGGGCCGTCACACTAAAGAAACTGCACCGTAACGACAGGGCAATGGTCAGACGGATCTGTTTCACGAAGCCTGAACAAAGCATACCTTTTGGGTCTCTGCTTGAAAAGCTTCGAGGAAGAGCAGACTGCGTTGGTTTGAGGTACGTTTAGCGCTGCAATGGTTGGATTGCTAAAGTCCGACAGTTGAATGTGCCAACAGAGAAGACCACCTCTGGCAGACCAAAAGTGTCTTGGGAGGTCGTGATCAAACGTGATAGGAAAGCCATGGGTATGGATTCCGTCGGGCCTCACCAAAGACAAGAATGGAGGGGAAGACTAGACAATCAGGCCCCACTCTCATCAGAGGATTAATTGTCATCTGATTCAACGAATAAACCGGTTGATGATGAAAGCCGGCAGACGGCCATTTTGACTGCATAACCATGATTTAGTCAGAGTTATCTTCCCTTTGCCAATTAATACTTAAATTTGGTTTGTCTCATGTAAAAATTAAAAATGGTAGCCATTTGCAAACTATTTTGAAATCAGAGAGAAAGAAAATATTTTAATCTTAAACAATTACTTATTTGTTTTCACTAAAACTTGAAAAATTATTTTTACGCACAATAACAAGTCTACACAGCAGTAAATAATATTTACCAAGGATTGTTTTCTCACGAATGAAAAAAAAAAAAAAAATTAAAAAAAAAATTTTTTTGTTTATTTCAAATATTTACATTTTTTCTTCATTTCTTACAACAAAAAGGTCCATCAAGTCAAGAATTGAATTTTTAAATCATCATTTGAAAAGATTTTTTTTTATGGCAAACTTTTAAATAATTTAAAATGAAAGAATGAATGCCCCCTTGAATTATGAAAACATTTTTTCTTCATTTCTTACAACAAAAAGGTCCATCAAGTCTTTTGTATGCAAGAATTGAATTTTTAAATCGTCATCATTTGAAAAGATTTTTTTTTATGGCAAACTTTTAAATAATTTAAAATGAAAGAATGAATGCTCCCTTGAATTATGAAAAAATTTTTTAAATTAAAAAAAAAAAAAAAAAAAAAAAAAAAAAAAAAAAAAAAGAAGCTAGTGCTATACACAAGAGAAAAGAATGAGAGATAAAAATCGCCAGTCATTCAAAGGGACACAACTCTAATCTACTTTTTGTCAAGGGAGATAAATACAGAATTAACATAATTATAACAAAACGGGTTTTAAGTTTTAGTATCCCCCTACAGGGTCATTACATTGACTATGTCACTCAAAATAGGTACATAATATCATCATTATACCCGGCTAAGATCAGAGTGTAGTATCTGTTCCGATGGATGCTATACTCTGTAGACCGGTACCATCTTGGCTTTCAGGACTTGATTCCGCCGGTCTGAGGTCCACCCTCCCAGGCTTTACCTTCTCTTTGAGAAAGGGTTAGTTTAGTGCTAATTGCCTGAGGTGCCCCTACCAGGAAATGCCGATGGGACTGCCCAGGCATTTTTTGTAGGCCAGAGCATATAAACACCTGTCATCACGAATAACTCTCTGGCAACAAATGATGCAGACGGTAGAGACATCTTCAGTTAACCACCTAACCATAATGTTATAACGGAGCTCGACAGTTCGAATCATCTTCACCGCATCTCACGTTTTAATATTTAAAACTACTTACTTTCGGTAATTGCCTAAAATCCATCATTTGATTAAAAAAAACAAAAACAAAGTGAAAAACAAAATAAGCGACTTTGATGAACAGGACAAATTATTATTTATTTTTTTTGTTTGAGCCAAGATTGCGAATAACTTCCGATCGCAGGGGACTGGCCGTTGGTCCTTGTCCAGTCCGTGAAATAATAAGCAAGAACAAACGTGAATCACATTCAGAAACACACAAGCATGTTGCGCTAGGAAAGCGGTTGGGCAAAAGCATCACCGATAACAGATCGGGCAGTCATGCAACAACGGGACTCTACAACTGAGCGTCGGGGTACGTACGATCATTATATATCAAAATACGTATTTTCACAACATCTTCCATGAAACAAAGGCAAACATATGTACTACTACTACTACTACAGATAAAAAAAAAATTTAAAAAAAAAAAAAAAAAAAAAAAAAAAAAAACGAGAAAAAAAAACCCTGAGAAAATTTTTCGGAAGATCAAAATTATTTTAAGACTTAAACAATTTTTGTTCATTGTTAAAGTTTGTTTCTGATCGGATCACAACGTTCTATTGTATCGAACCTCACACCAAACAATGTTTGGACTACCGAGTCGCTAGTTATATATCTATCTCTCTCTCTATATATATATATATATGTAAAGGAGTAAGGCTACCAACATTTGTAGAATGTTTTTTTCAACATTTATTTATTATTTTGTTGTTTTTTTTCAACATTTATTTATTATTTTGTTGTTTTAGCATTTTATGATTTTATATATAACGCGTTTCAAGCCACCGCTTATATATAAAATCATAAAATGGTAAAACAACAAAATAATAAATAAATGTTGAAAAAAACATTCTACAAATGTTGGTAGCCTTACTCCTTTACATACATACTTTTCTCTCGTTGGAACTGCACTAATACTGCACTACCCTCTTTTATATATATATATATATATATATATATATATATATATATATATATATATAAAAATGAAGAAATCAAATGCGTACTAAATTCAAGTAAACAACAGTAATATAGAGAATAGGTTAATTGCGAGATTTGTAAAAATCATTTGTGTAACTTACAATGGATGAAATTTTTTTTTGACTCGCTGTATACACTAACTGTGAAAGTCTATTTCACACACACACACACACACACATTATATATATATATATATATATATATATATATATATATATGAATAAAGATAGGGATAAAATGATCCGACGTAATGGGAAATGAAAAAGGAAAGCCAAAAACTATTATTTATGTATTCATCAACGTTTCGTCTTTATTGTGAGACTTCCTCAGCATGAAGGAAAAAAAAAATCATACAAGCATCAGGCAAATCAAATTGATGCTTGTATGATTTTTATCCCTTCATTTTTCTTCTTCCTGAGGAAGTCTTACAATAAAGGCGAAACGTTGATGAATACATTAATAATATAGTTTTTGGTTTTCCTTTTTCATTTTCCATATATATATATATATATATGATCAATTTTAGAGGAAGCATTATTTTAATCAATGAAACAGACGATTGAAAAAAAAAAAAAAAAAAAAGGAAAAAATAAAAGGAAAATTGTTAAAATTACCTTAAGGCCTTATCGTCTAACCCTCTGAGAGGAAACGTCAGAATGGTAAATTAAAAACTAAAAGTCAAATGAGATATGAAGGGGAAAAACTTATTTCAGTTGGAAGAAACGATTGAGATATATATATATATATAGTTCGGCAGCAAGTCATTGTTTATGCAGGCTTCATTCACAACCACAAAGCACTCTCTTTTCACAATCTTTTGTGTCCATCTCTCGACGCGGCAAGCAATTCTGCGGTTCTCAGGTGCTAACCAGTGGAGTATGGCCCCTAGCGTTGTTTCATGGGCCATTCCTCGAATGCTTTCGGCCTCTCGACCGTCTTCAGGAGGCTATGTCTTATCGTTACTAAGAGCCATTAAAAAAAATTACGGCCCACAATTAATAAAATAGCATTCACCACTGTTACTAATGTCCTATCAGCCTTTAACAATTAATATATAAAAATAATAATAAATAAACGATTAATTAATAAATATACATATGTAAATTAATAGATATATAATCAATAATAAAACTATAAACAATGGCTCTTATATATGTATGTGTGTGTGTATGTGTGTGTGCGCGAACATCTTTTAATCTGATTGTGATGGCAAAGTGAGTGCATGTGTGAAATGGTGGGGATTCATTCGAGGCATTTATATATATATATATATATACACAGGGTGGGCAAAAATAAGGGTCCTATTTTTAAAAATTCATAACTTTTTTATTTATTGATTTTTTTTTTTTTTTTTTTTTTTTAGAATAAGTAAAGGACCCCTTCCGAAGCAAGCATGAGCCGTATTAGCCCTAAGGAACGTACCCTCATTTAGAAAACATTATTTTTGCTTAAAAAACTCAAAACAGTGTAAAAAACAATACTTTAGTTTTTGTAAGTTTTAAGAAGTGTTTTTCGGCTAAAATTTGTTTTGTTTATTTCAAAAAATCTCGGAAGGGTCAGTCTACACACACATAAAGTTTGGTGAGTTTAACTTTTATTTTGTGGAAGTTATTCAAATTTAAAGATAGGACCCCTATTTTGGCCCACCCTGTATATATATATATTCTTTTGCAGCTGATAGTCAATTTATTATTTATACTAATAAGTCACCACTTATAAAGAACGAAAGGCAACTCGGGTTAATGAGATTGCCAGTTGAATGATGAACAATATTATAAGATGATTTGAAACAATGGACGGAATTTGATTTTTGTACTCAATGTTGACTATTTCTCACCCCCCTCCCCCCCACCTCACTCGGTCGAAATTTACATCAATGCACTTAGCTTGAACACTTTACTACATTTTCACTGTATCACCAATCATCAGAAGTGTATCATTTGGTATCCAACAA
Organism: Sepiola atlantica; assembly: GCA_963556195.1. Taxonomy (NCBI): domain Eukaryota; kingdom Metazoa; phylum Mollusca; class Cephalopoda; order Sepiida; family Sepiolidae; genus Sepiola; species Sepiola atlantica. Next base: position 2,891,592 of record OY744554.1, on the reverse strand, counting down.
GATGAAACCGGAAGAGATTAGAGTCATCTACCTGTATTTGTTTATTATTATTTCATTTTATATATTTATTAATCTTATTTAATGGGTTTTTTTTATTATCCGATAATAGACAATTATTATTTTTTTTTTTATTGAATTCTACAATTTGTCTTTATTTATTTTTGTTTTATACATTAATTGTTAATTATGTGTTCACTTATGGACAATTGTTCTTTATTCTATCATTTTTTTTAATTGGATAACCTGGGCTGAAGTAGCAAAGCAAGTATTTGTTTATGTGTCTGCAGTTAGCTATAATTTCTTGTTTTCCATTTAATAAATTAATTTGGTCTTTCAAATTTACGATTTGATATTTTTCATCTAAGCACAATATAGAATTTCTACTATTTGCATTGCAAGGAGGAACTAATTTTAAGATTTCCCAAATTATATTAGAGCTAATATATTTATACTGTTTTGTTAACATATTTAGACAGTGTGGTGCTATTTCTGTATTTTTCACTCCTGAATGTTATCATGTGGTGATTATGCCTACACTTGAACTTATTTTCATTGGCTCCTATATATACGTTTTGTTCATTGTTGATATTATTTACTGTTGCTGTTAAGCAATATTTTTTAGTGGACAATTATCTTTTTTTTATTACAATTACATGAGTTGATATTGTTATTAACATTATTACTTTTACTATTGCCAGGATGAACTAATTTGAAGATTTCTCAATTGATATTAGAGCTAATATTTTTATTTTTTGTTCCAGTATATATATATATATATATATATATATATATATATATATATATATAGATAGTGTGATGCTATTTATGTTTTTTTTTCACTACTAAATGTTATTATGGGGTGATTATACCTGCACTTAAAATTATTTTCTGTGGCTCCTATGCATACGTTTTGTTCATTGTTGATTTGTATGATAGTCATAATAGCTTATGTATGACAGTCATAATAGCTTATGTATGACAGTCATAATAGCTTATGTATGACAGTCATAATAGCTTATGTATGACAGTCATAATAGCTTATGTATGACAGTCATAATAGCTTATGTATGACAGTCATAATAGCTTATGTATGACAGTCATAATAGCTTATGTATGACAGTCATAATAGTTTATGTATGACAGTCATAATAGCTTATGTATGACAGTCATAATAGCTTATGTATGACAGTCATAATAGCTTATGTATGACAGTCATAATAGCTTATGTATGACAGTCATAATAGCTTATGTATGACAGTCATAATAGTTTATGTATGATAGTCATAATAGCTTATGTATAATAGTTATAATAGTTTTATAATTTCAGAGCGTTCAATTATACATTTAAGAGCAATATTCCTGGTGACAATTATACAAAATCAAAGTGAATAGCCATGCGATATGTATTCGTTTTTAACATGGCATTGTAAATTTATCTGGACAAAAAAAAAAAATTAGTGCCGCACTTTCCTCAGTTATACGCCTAATCTGCTTGCATAACTGAAGAAACTGTGGCATTCAAATTTTTTACCACGGACAAATTTGCAATATCGTGTAAGAAAAAAAAAAAAAAAAAAAAAAAAATCAATATTTGTCGCATGGCTATTCACTTTGATTTTGTATAGCATTGCCAAGAATATATTGAATAAAAAAATTTTTTTGGTTTTAATTTAAATTAATTTCAAACAATCAATTTGTTTGCCTCTCTCTTCTTGTACTTCTCTCCCCTGATGTAAACAAACAACGCTACCTACGAAGACTGCCGTGCACATGCCGGTGACTGTCGACTACAGAATCCTAAATGCAAAACTGACCTTTGATCCCTGGTTCATCGTTCGGATTATCGATCGCTGAATGAATAAAAAAAACATGTAAAAAACGTAACATGAAATAAAAAGGAATAAAAATTAAAAAAAAACAAAAAAAAACACAGATCAATCGGACGGAAAATCTCAACCAACAGAAGTCAAAGTGGGCGGGGAGGGTGTGTGTAATATATATATATAAATATTTTTTTTGTCGTACAAAACTTTAAAATGGCATTGAAGAGACAATATTTATTATTCATAATGAATTTAAGAAATTAAAAAGATGAAAGGGCAGCTGACCGGTTTCGTACCTCGCTCAACAGAGCCAAATATCGAGGTAATGTATAAGAAATATAATAAAGATGCTATGAGAATTATGGCGAGGGAAAGGGGTAAAAAAAAAAAAAAAAAAAAAAAAAAAAAAAAAGAAAAAAAAAGTTCAATCAAATAGAAACAACATTAAGCCCGAGGAGATTTTCTCTTTGTTTGCAAAGAGAAGGTCTCAGGGACTTAATATAAATTGTTTCTAGGATCTTGAGATGATAAGGGGAGTGCGACTTACTAAGAATGGAGAATAAGTCGACACTGAATTTAGAGGCACATGTGCGGTTATTTATGAGATGTTGACCTATCGATGTACCATAAGTATTATTCAAAACGTCAGTTGGTAAATAATTTGCATTGCGAATTTTTGTGGGCACGTGTTGTTTGACCCGGTTGATCGGGATGACGTCACAGAGATTGGACATCCGGGTATATATATATAGAAACATAAAGATAGAATCAAAATGTCTTCATAAGAAACCATGTGTTAGATGCAGATATTTTTTTTATTAAAATCAAAATAAAAAATAAAAACATTTTTTTTTCCTTCTTCTTCATCTTGACTTTTTTTATCTAATATTTCGCTTGATATAACAAGCCTCGTCAGAGCTTTAGACAAATAAAAGGTATTAACCTTATTTTTTTTCGTAAGAGTCTTTCCTTAGTGTGTCAGGTTGTATATGAAAAGAAATCAAATAAAGTGCTCGATCATATAAGAGAGCTAATATAATTTATTTAGATACTGTATATTACATAATTCAACAATGTACCGCGGTTTCACCCAAAAGGGCAGATTTAGACATTTTTAGTAAAGATGTCTAAATCTGCCCTTTTGGATGAAACCGCGGTACATTGCTGAAATATGTAATATACAGTATCTAAATAAATAAATATATATATATATACACAATAGTTTTGTCAATATTAACAGTAATTCAAGTGATTTAATAATAACTTTTTTTTATCAAAACATTTAAAATATTTTCATTATTTTCACGACAGATAATTTAAATAAAAACTAAGTTTTTAAAATTACAATAGATTTATATTAAAGATATGTAATCTAAGTCATACATTTAAAAAGAATACTTAGTTTAGATTAATGACCGGTACTATTTTTTGCTTATATATATATATATAAATATAGTATATATTTTTATCTGGGTCGGAATCTAGTTTTTGACCTTTAAGTAATGTCTTTTTTTTTTTTAATCTCCTTACATCAAGTGCCTTCATGCCTTGTCTGGAGCGATTTCCATATTTTAAAATGGAACAAAATGATTCATTTTGAATAAATGTAGTATCCATGTTTCAGCCAACCTGCTGATTGGAAAACTTAATTTTTTTTTTACTTTATCCCCCCCCCCCTCCCCGGCTTTAATTTTACACCATTTTTCAAATAGAATCCGTCTTTTTAATAAGGGAACCCACATATATGACTTTGAGGGATAAAATTATACCCATTGCCTTGAAAATACATGGTAAAACTTTTTTTTAAATAAGTAAACAATATATATATATATATATATATATATATATATATATATATATAGTACATGTATTGTGTTAATTTCTGTAGATGTAAATCTGTTGGTCTGAAGAGGTTGACTCTCTGTGAAAAGTACAACCGAAACATGTATGCACACATAAATATATATACATAAAATTTAAAGTTGGGGTTCTGTTTACTATATAAATTTAATGTAAAATGATCACCCACTTCCTGACAACATAGCGCAAGATAGAAAGAGTAACCCTGTATTTTTTTTCAGCACCCCCCCCCCTGTATTTTTTCAGTAGAAAAAAAAAAAGCAGGAATCTTATAAATAAAAAAGGTAAATAAGCCCTTTGTTAACCCTAACCCTAAGTCTGCGGTGGTAATAAAACTTAGAAATTAATAACTTACTCATACTCATAATAATCATGATTACTCATGGTTATATGGTTACTATATATACTCATGGTTATATGGTCAACTCATAGTTATATGGTTACTATATATACTCATGGTTATATGGACAACTCATGGTTATATGGACAACTCATGGTTATATGGTCAACTCATGGTTATATGGTTACTATATATACTCATGGTTATATGGACAACTCATGGTTATATGGTTACTATATATACTCATGGTTATATGGTCAACTCATGGTTATATGGACAACTCATGGTTATATGGTTACTATATATACTCATGGTTATATGGTCAACTCATGGTTATATGGTCAACTCATGGTTATATGGTCAACTCATGGTTATATGGACAACTCATGGTTATATGGACAACTCATGGTTATATGGACAACTCATGGTTATATGGACAACTCATGGTTATATGGACAACTCATGGTTATATGGACAACTCATGGTTATATGGTTAACTCATGGTTATATGGTTACTATATATACTCATGGTTATATGGTCAACTCATGGTTATATGGACAACTCATGGTTATATGGACAACTCATGGTTATATGGACAACTCATGGTTATATGGTCAACTCATGGTTATATGGTTAACTCATGGTTATATGGTTAGATGGTTACTATATATACTCATGGTTATATGGTCAACTCATGGTTATATGGTTAACTCATGGTTATATGGTTATATGGTTACTATATATACTCATGGTTATATGGTCAACTCATGGTTATATGGTTACTATATATACTCATGGTTATATGGTCAACTCATGGTTATATGGTCAACTCATGGTTACTCATTCTGTCATACGCTCTATAGTCAAGAACTGAGTCATCAATAACGTATTCTTGTCAGGAAGTGGGCGATCATTTTATGTTATATTTATATTTAAATATGTTATGTATAATAAATAATATATATAATAATAATATATATATTATAATGTTATATATTATAAATAATAAATAATATAATATTTTATGTTATAAATATTATATTATGTTATATTTATATTTAAATATTATGTTATATATTATAAATAATATATATAATAATAATAAATAAATAATAATAAAATATATATAATAATAATATATATAATAATGTTGTATATTATAAATAATAAATAATATTTTATGTTATAAATATTATGTTATATTTATATATAAAGTGAACCTCCACCTGTAAGCCTCCTCCAGGTATTTCAAAATTCTCTTCCCAAAACTATTTTTTTTCTTTTCTGTTGATAGTGTGGGGTAAAAAGGAATTATTTTTTTTTACCATTTCTCTTAAATAAAAATAAATAAATGAATAAAATTTAAAAGTTAGAGTTAAATAAAAAACTTTTTTTTTTTTTTTTTTAAACTTTTTTTTTTTGGTTACACCAAAATATTTTCTACAATCATGTATATCTGTGTGGTCCCATTAATAGCAGATGTGATATCGCCATTCAGCGGCAGAGAAAAGTCTCCCCCCCCCAAAAAAAATAGAAGTGGAAACTTACTAAAATGAAGTTTCCTTATTTTTGAAACTTCTGAGGTTGAGATTTCCAAACGTTTCAATTGATCGTCTGACGAGAACCGAGTGACAAGTTTCGGTCTTTGTTAAGGGGGTCAACAAAACCCAGTAAATAAATAAATAACAAAAAAAATAAAAAAGGGAAAAGTGGGAAAAAAAAAACAAAAAACACTCACCGCTTCTTAAAGTATCCTTGCCACCCGACAGTGCCCCAAGAGGCAGCAAACCATTAGGAGTCAGTCCCTTCAATTGTAAAACACTTTCACTCTCTTCTCTGGAAATAGCAAAAAAAAAAAAAAATGGGAAAGATTTGAAAAAAATATAAATTAATATTTAAAAACAAAATGAAAGATGCAATTTAAAAAATATATAATTTATATAAAAAACAAAACAACCCTAATACATATTTATAAAAACAACAACCCTAATAAAAAATTTATAATAAATATAATTTATATAAAAAAAACAACCCTAAAATTTATATAAAAAAAACAACCCTAAAATTTATATAAAAAAAACAAACCCTAAAATTTATATAAAAAAAACAAACCCTAAAATTTATATAAACAACCAAAATATAAAATTTATATTTAAAAAAAAAACCCTAATATATAACTTATATGAAGAACAACCCTAATTAATAATTCATAAAATAGACTAAATATATAATTTATTTTGAAAAAAACAAAACATATATATATATATATATATATATAAATAAAATAAAAATATATTTAAAAAACCCTTACAATATAAAGCTTGTGAAGACATTCTCAAAAGATTGTCCAAGGGAGATAACTTACTGTAAACCGTAAACAGAGTTATTCCCCTTTGCTATCATTCTTGTATGGCTTTGTTGTGGGAGAATAGTTACTGATACGAAGCCGGGTGACCGGAAGGAGTTTGACTCATAAGAATGATAGGAGTCAGATTATTTTTTAATCTCTGAAGAATCAAGAGAGTCTGAATATCGGAAGACTTCAAAATAAGGAGTCGGAGTCAAAGTTTGATATTTTGGAATTAACAGAGACAGAATTTTTGGAATCGTCCATTTTGCAACCCTGAGCACTCAAATCTGAATCCATATTCAAATCCAACATCATACTTTGATTCGTTTAGAAATAAACTAGACGTATCCGTGACCCGTTGGGTCACAAACACTACAAATATTTATTCTACTTTGATTTCATTTTAAAAAAAACCATCAGAAAATTTGAACAAATAAAAAGGGTTAAATTGACGCATTCTGTTTTTTTTTTAACAATGTTTACACACACACACACACACACATATATATTTGTGTTATAATGAAATAATTCTTCATCATTCAATTGATAATCTATCTATCTCTCCTTGAGCGGGTTTTTGGCCTCGATGTGTGATGACTCATTAGTTATAAACAAAAAAACACTAGTTTCATCCATTTAACCAACAAAAGAAAAAAAAGAAAACAGTGGAAAAAAAAAAAAGATAGAAAATAAAAAAAATAAATAAAAAAAGATAAAATAGAAAAAAATACAATAAGATAAAAAAAATAAATTAAAAATTTTTTTTTAAAATAAATTAAAAAATAAATAAAATAAATAAAATTTTTTTAAAAAATAAATTAAATTTTTTTAAAAATGAATAAAATAAAATAAATAAAAAAAGATAAAATAAAAAATACAATAAGATAAAAAAATAAATTAAAAAAAATAATAATAAAATTTTTTTTAAAAATAAATCAATTTTTTCAAAATGAATAAATTAAAAAAAAAGAAAGAAAGAAAGAGAGATCACCCGATCATCAAATATCGAATAAAAAGTTAATACCGGAGGTGACTGAAAAACTTACCTCAGAACGGTAAAAACACGAGCCATTTTCCCGATAGCTCGAATCTTATTTCTGATAACTTCTTTTCTGGCAGCAACTGATGCACCTGAAAGACGAACAAACAGGGGACATAAGTAAATAAATAAATACATAAGTAAATAAATAAATAAGTAAATAAATAAATAAATACATAAATAAATAAATAAGAAACAAACACAAAAAAAATTCTAATGTTTAAATGACCCAGAAACCTTTTTTAAGGATGAGTTGTCTCCCCTTGTAGTAACTACTCATTGAATAATTAATAACACATTTTGGAAAAGAAAAAAAACAAATAAAACTAATAAGTCTACTTATAAATATTTGTGAAAATTCTGCAAATTTGACTGGGGGGAGGAGGGAGCTGATTTCAATCTTCTTCAGGGGTCAAACCAATGTTTCCCTGTGGGTCACGCATACTTATTTCACGCAAATGACCATTATTCTTTACTAATTGTAAACAAAAAAACAAAAAAAAACAAACTTACGAATGAAATTTAAAAAAAACAAAAAAACTTACGAATGAAATTTAAAAAAAACAAAAAAACTTACGAATGAAATTTAATAAAAAAAAACAAAAAACTTACGAATGAAATTTAAAAAAACAAAAAAAACTTACGAATGAAATTAAATAAAAAAAACAAAAAACTTACGAATGAAATTTAAAAAACAAACTTACGAATTAAATTTAAAAAAACCCAAAAAACTTACGAATAAAATTAAAAAAAAAAAAATGCTTATTTCAACCACTTTACACCCACCCTTACTCCGGGGGTGGGGATGGGGGGGGGGGGGGTCAAGCAAAAAATTTGGCTGAATCAGTTTCTTTGTTCATAATCATATAACTTCATCCAACAAGACTTCAACAATTTTAAGATGAGGATTGATAATTTGTATTATTATTATTATTGATTATTAGTATTGATAATTTGCATTATTTTATAGTAGTGATAAGGCAAGTCGGGTTGGAGGGGGGGGGGGCACTTCCAGATTCAACCTCATCACGTCTGGCAGAGTCGGCAATAGTAACATCTACGATGGATGTCACTTGCATTTTATAATGCGTTTAGCCTGAACTAAAAAAAAGGGGGGCCTTTTTCCTGCGAATCACCAATTTTTTTTTTTTTTTTAATTAAAAAAAGAAAAGAAAAAAAGACAAATATCAGTTTTCGGTACTGGTACAGCTTTTGAATCGAACCAAACAGATTTTTTTTTTGTTCGGCATCTTCCGGCCGTTTACGTAAACGGCCGGAAGATGCCAAAGGCCTTAGCGAATCAGAATGCTCGAGAAGCAGGCGACAAGTTTGTCTTTAAATTGAGTAAATCTTACAATTCCTGGCAGGCAGCCAATAATTGAAGGAAAATGATTAAACCGAAAATGAATTTCGTAGCTGTAGGAGAAGCGATTCAGTCTCCCCGAACACATTGATAAAAAAAAAACAAAAAAAAACTCATTGCAAAAAAAAAAAAAAAAAAAAAAAAAATTGCATAGCATGCGAACACACATGCAAGCTCTACAAACAAAAGACCAATATTTGTGGCGCTGCACGGATCCAGCGTGCAGAATATGGACGTAGCAGAATATTAAAAAAAAAAAAAAAAAAAAAAAACTAAATTAATTTTAACCCTAAAATAACCCTTTTCACTGTCATAAAAATAAACATACGGTGAGTGTTTGTTTTCATGTTGCAAAGCCGACTCATTTTAATTCGTTGCTTTTCTGGCTGTTTACGTAAACATCCAGAAGATGCCTAACAAAACGTCGGTTTTGTTGTGTTCAAAAGTTACACCAGTACCCGGTTTTCAATCAAATGCTCATTATGGATGAGGTGAATTATTTTGTTCAAAACGAGGTTAGGGTTAGGATTAGTGAGGCGAAAAAAACCTGCGGGGGGTTAAAAAAAAACAAAAGCCTCGTTTCGATATTTTTGAGATGACGATTGATAATTTGGATTACTCAGATGATATTCTCATCTACCAGGCTCTCTGTAGTCGTCTCACTCAGACGCTCCGCAAGATTGAAGGATCTTGCGGAGTACAGCAATAATGCAAAGGACTGCGTAAAAAGGTGGGAAACTGTCGTATGACCACATGACACTTCAAAGACACGCACAGAAGAAGACGAGGAGGCTGGCAGTTGACCCGGATTATGTTTGTAGCAGATGTCTGGGTGTTGCCTTGCCGAATTGTAGCCCATGTAGATGAAGATGAACTTACTTTCTGCTGGTGGCATTTTAAATGTTGGTCGTGGTTGCGAACGTGATATCACTTCTCGCTGTTGGGTTGCTTGGCAACGGTTCCGGAAGCTGTTGTCGATCCTTACATCAGGGCGCGTTTCCTTAAAGATTCAGACAAAGTCTTTTCTTGCCTTGCAGTGAGACATGGGCCCCCGAACACTTCTGATCTGCAACAGCTCCGGCGTAATAAACCGGTATCGTCCGGACCTTCGGGTCTGGATTTACGCCGGTCTATTGGTTGTCGGTCCTGTGCAGTTCTAGGAGGTGCACCCTCCCAGGCTTTGCCTCCCCTCTTTGGCGAGGAGTAAGTTTATTGCTTACTGCCTGAGGCGCCCCTATCCGCGGGGAATGCTGACGGGAGAATGCTCAAATTCTCGAGCGCTGGTTCTTTCCCACTTTCCCGACCTTGTGTCACATCTTACCTTGTGGGAGGAAGATAAATAGAAGCTCTGGCGTAATGATCCTGCCATAACTAGTGAAAAGAATACCTTCGACCATGCTTCATCAGAAAGTTGGTGTTGGTGGGATTATGGAGGCCATACATACGCACTCAGCGTCTCAGGTGGTTTGGCTATGTATAGTGTTCCACCTCCCGCCTCAACTCCATAACAAATGGATATCCAAGGCAATAGGAAGCGTGGTAGACCGAGGAAGACCTGGCTCGAGTGCGTACGTGATATAATTGCCCGCAACCCGGCTGATATCGACCTTTTCGCTCAGACTGCATGAAGACTAGGTGTGAGACGTTGCCGACCCCAGAGTCTTGAACGGCACTCTAAATACCAAAACTGGATGACGACTTTAGTCGTTATTTTCATTACATAAACCTAAGGCGCAATGGTGTTTATTAACAACCTGTTAAGTGACAGACTTCTGGAGGTTGCAGGTTCAATCCTCACTACAGGCGATAACTAATAAAATAAAAATAGAAATTACTAAATGGGTTTAATCGGTTATAGCTGACCGAACAAAAGCAATCTACCCCGTGGATTAAATAAAGGGTCTCATTCAAAAGCAATCTACCCTGGTGGATTAAAGCGAGGGATTTCAGTTTGTAATTCCGTGCAGATTCCCGAGTTTGACAGAAAAATTCCCGAGTTTGACAAGATGCATCTGAAGAAGGTCAGAGGTCATATTGGTCGAAAAGTTGGGAAAATAACAGCCAAGATGAGAATAGCAGTCCGACTAATCCAAATTATCAATCCTTATCTCAAAATTTCCCAAATATAAATTGAAACCCATTAAAAATTATTAAATCTGAAAATTCCAATTTTTTTTTTTAGATCAGCAAAATTTAACCATTAAAATATAAGAAATGAAGAAATACATTTTTTTTTGGGGGGGGGATGCAAAAACAAAACAAAAAAACATTCAAAGAAAATCGGGAGTTAGTTTGCTTTAATAATTGTAAGAGAGAGAATAGGGGGGGGGGGAAAGAGAGGGGAGGAGGAGGGAAGAGAGAGAGGGATGGGGGAAGAGAGAGAGAGGGATGGGGGAAGAGAGAGAGAGGGATGGGGGAAGAGAGAGAGAGGGATGGGGGAAGAGAGAGAGAGGGATGGGGGAAGAGAGAGAGAGGGATGGGGGAAGAGAGAGAGAGAGGGATGGGGAAGAGAGAGAGAGAGGGATGGGGGAAGAGAGAGAGAGAGGGATGGGGAAGAGAGAGAGAGAGGGGTGGGGAAGAGAGAGAGAGAGGGGTGGGGAAAGAGAGAGAGAGGGGTGGGGAAAGAGAGAGAGAGGGGTGGGGAAAGAGAGAGAGAGGGGTGGGGAAAGAGAGAGAGAGGGGTGGGGAAAGAGAGAGAGAGGGGTGGGGAAAGAGAGAGAGAGGGGTGGGGAAAGAGAGAGAGGGGTGGGGAAAGAGAGAGAGGGGTGGGGAAAGAGAGAGAGGGGTGGGGAAAGAGAGAGAGGGGTGGGGAAAGAGAGAGAGGGGTGGGGAAAGAGAGAGAGGGGTGGGGAAAGAGAGAGAGAGGGGTGGGGAAAGAGAGAGAGAGGGGTGGGGAAAGAGAGAGAGAGAGGGGTGGGGAAAGAGAGAGAGAGAGGGGTGGGGAAAGAGAGAGAGAGGGGTGGGGAAAGAGAGAGAGAGAGGGGTGGGGAAAGAGAGAGAGAGAGGGGTGGGGAAAGAGAGAGAGAGGGGTGGGGAAAGAGAGAGAGAGAGAGGGGTGGGGAAAGAGAGAGAGAGAGGGGTGGGGAAAGAGAGAGAGAGAGGGGTGGGGAAAGAGAGAGAGAGAGGGGGAGAGAGAGAGAGAGAGAGAGAGAGAGAGACTAATCATGCTGCACCATTTTGCCCCTATCCCCCCCCCCCACGATGCTAAAAGCCATTTCTAGCCTCACGATCTTAAATTTGGATTCGTATCATTGAATGAACGTTGCTTGATGAAAGGTCAACAACTTTACAGACTCCTCGTCTTATTACCACAACGGAAAAGAACTTTCGGTGCTTAAGCTGATGAGCGGCCATATTAAAAAAATCATTTTTTTTATAAAAACAATAATATATACTTATTACGCATTATATTCTTACTCACTGTACGAAAAAGTAGAAAAAATTATCCACTAGAACTTTAATTACAAGTATTTTTCCATTCTGCGTATCATAACAGCGACTCGTTCAGTAAGCCTCCATTTTGATTTTTAAGAAGATTTCAGTTATCTGCCCTTGAAATCTTCTTAAGAAACAAGATGGAGGCTTACTGAACGAGTCGCTGTTATGATATGCAGAATGGAAAAATACTTGTAATTAAAATTCTAGTGGATAATTTTTTCTACTTTTTCGTACAGTGAGTAAGAATATAATGCTGAATAAGTATATAATATTGTTTTTATAAAAAAATGATTCTTAATATGGCCGCTCATCAGCATAAGCATCGAACTTTCCCTTCCTCCTCCACGGTCCTAGCGTCAAATGGAATTCCCATGGACAAAGTTTGACAAAACGTTACTTCAAAACTGCTTCCCTGCACACTACAACATGGGTGTTTTCACATCCAATATCAACAAATATTCGTCATAATCCCCCCCCCCCTAAGTATTCAGACTTAGTTCATTCCGTTAAACATTTTCAATACTCCCATAATGTTCTTCATCTTTCAGTCGACAATTATTTTATCTCATTAACTCTTAGCCTTGAGTGGCTTTTTGGTCCTGGTAAGTGGTGAAAACATTTTTTTTTTTAAATTCCTTTTTCGGATTCTGTTTGCTGATATTTTCAGGAGAAGAAATCTTCCGAGAAAAACAAATGTTTGGCCGTAACGAAGTGCGGTTAAATCAGCTTAACACCAGCAAGCAACGTCCGCTACAATGATTGCACACCCAAAATTCTACTATAAACGGCTAACATCTACTCTACATCAAAAACAATAATAAAAAAAATTACGACTAGCAAAAAAAAAAAAAAAAAAAAATTACGACTAGCAAAAAAAAAAAAAAAAAAAATTACGACTAGCAAAAAAAAAAAAAAAAAAAGTAAAAAATATATATAAAAGACCGTAGATATATCTCAGACATATCTTAATAAGAAATGAACAAAAAGTGTTGCGATACCCACACAGAAATCTGGGAGATAAACAAATAAAACATCTGCGTTCGTATTGAACCATTATTTACATGCATAAATACCAAATTTGTACGTTTTATTACTTTAAAAAAATTTTTTTTTTTTTTTTTTTTTTTTTAAATTGTTGACGTGAAGGAACTGATCTATTTTAAGAAAAATTAAAAAAAATCGGACAAAATTCTACCCTTTGCCCTAACCACATCGACTTCAGATTTTTTTTTCTTATGAAAATTTACTATATAGAATTACTATATTTTGTTTACATGAATAAATTGTACAAAAATTGCATTGAACACTCTACAAATCTGATATTTTTTCTCAAGAGACTTCTGCATGTGATGTTATAAAAGGCGCCGACGAAGAGCCATTTTGGAAGCATAAAAAATAGTGATGGGGGAAGTAGCAAGTTGATCCAGCATTCGTTTTGACACACCTCACGTAAGTTCTATGTTTCATGCTCTTTCCTCTTTGCCTCTCTCTTTTTCTATTTTTATCTCAGGCCAAAGATTTGAAATTAATAGTTAAAGAAAAATGAAATATACATGCATCATCGCTCGCTGATATTTATACATTTTCATCCCACTGTAAATCTTAATCGAAACCTACTTTTACATCTATGTCACAAAATGATATGAGTTTTACTGGGAGGTCCGCGGGCCGGATTGCAATAATAAAGCATAACAGGGTGGCGGGCCGGACGCTAAGCCTTCGCGGCCCGGATGTGGCCTGCCCCTGCCCTAGGGTCATGTGAATCAATTTGTGTCGTTATGGCTGACCGCACACGACTAATTGAAATCATTTAATAAAAATATGGCAATACAATACACATACAAATGATTTGGTTATGTTCATGGTTCGTTGGTGAAATCCAGTTCCGGGTTCTGCTTCGCAGACGGGAAGACGGCGACAATGCAGAAAATATTCCATTATAATTCACATCAGAAAATCAAACGTTTTTAATTGAATTTTTTTTACGGTATCTGTTTATTAAATTGTTAGGTGAAAGTACAGAATAGTTAACAAAGCTTCCCCCCCCTCTCCCCATGTTAAGAATGGCTTTCTAGATAATAACGTTATTATTTCAGCATGGTCCGTAAACTGCAGAAGTTTAAATGATAAAACCCCCCAGCAATTTTGACTGTTAAATGACAAAATTACAATATCCGTTATGCGGACCACGTTTATCCAGTTTAAATATATAAATTGTGGCCGCATACGAGGGTTAGGGTAAGGGTTAAGGTTGGTTTATCTCCAATAGATCTGTGCAGGGCTCAGTACTTTTCATTCACACCTCATATGAATGATAATGACTGAAATATATATATATGTATGTATATGTGTTTATGTAGTTGTATGTGTATATGTATTTGTATATGTATTTGTATGTGTATATGTATTTGTATGTGTATATGTATGTGTATATGTATTTGTATATGTATTTGTATGTGTATATGTATTTGTATGTGTATATGTATGTGTATATGTATTTGTATGTGTATGTGTATATGTATTTGTATGTGTATTTGTATGTGTATATGTATTTGTATGTGTATATGTATATGTGTATGTGTATATGTATATATGTGTGTATTTATATATGTGTGTATTTGTATATATGTGTGTGTATATGTATTTGTATATACAGGGTGTCTCAAAAAAATGTACTCACTCTTAGAATGACGAGAAAACCTTTATTTACCTTGGTGCGCGTTATCAGCTTTGTTTGAACAATAATGGTCATCAGTTTGAACATTTGCGAACATGATTCTTCAATTACATCTGTCTCATGTATTCGATGCTATTTCATTTCACTCTATGTTCATAAATAAAAGTTTTCTCGTCATTCTACGAGTGAGTACATTTTTTTGAGACACCCTGTATGTCTGAGTATATGTATTTGTATATATGTGTGAGTACATGTATTTGTATATATGTGTGAGTATATGTATTTGTATATGTGTATATGCATGTGTATATGCGCGTGTATGTATATATGCGCGTGTATGTATATATGCGCGTGTATGTGTATATGCGCGTGTATGTGTATATGCGCGTGTATGTGTATATGCGCGTGTATGTGTGTATGCGTGTTTTAATATTGAAAATATTTCCAACAGTATATTATGTATTATGCTGCCTATTTTTTTGTTCATGCTAATATTTTCACATGTAATATCACTAAACAAACGATTTATTGAGCCCACGGAGCTGGAGATGAACAAAGAATACCACAAATTACAAAATGAGACTCATTGGGAGAAGAGTTATTTGTACAAGTTCGGCTTGGCGTACTGGCTCGTGAGTCAAGCAGTCTAAGATGGCGTCCGTGTTAGGTGGTCCCTTTTCTGAGGCACACGTTTGAATCCCGTAAGAGTCATTTTTCATTTTGTGTGCTAGAGTTAAGAGTGGATCGAGTAAGTTCACAAAACTTCTGCCATTACTAACCAGCAGAGCGTTACCACTGTCGACCGAGGGAAGAGTCTATCAGGCATGTGTACGTAACGTGATGATGTATGGAAGTGAAACCTGTCCAGTGCAGGTCGAGGACATGCGCTGCATGGAGAAGAATGATATGCGAATTATACGATGGATGTGTAATGCGAGTCTTAGATCTGATGACCTCAGAGGAAGATTAAATCAGCATAGAGTATAATAAACTTCGATGGTATGGCCACGTTGAAAGGATGGATGAGAGTTTTGGGGTTAGTAGATGTAGAACAGTTAAGGTAGCAGGGTCAGACCACAGACGAAGGCCAAAGAAAACATGGGATGGGGTGATAAAAATGGACTTGCGAGAAAGAGGGATAAATAAAGACCTGGCCAGGGATGGGTTAGTCTGGAAGTCAATTTCGAAAAGCCGTCCAACGGATGCCATCGTTGTATAAAATCTATGTTAAATCAAATGTGATAATATTTTGTTTATCTCCAGCCCTGTGGACTAAATAAATCGTTTGTTTAGTGATATTACCTGCAGCATAATACATATGTATATATTTTTACAGACTAACATTTCATCTAGAAAGACACTGCTAGTTTGCTAGATAATAGATAGAGACGATGTACTTACCAAACAGCAAAGTGAAGTCCGCAGCAAGCGAAAGAGGGAGGGCAAACAATGGAAAATACTTATATTAGCAAAACGTTATCAAAGTTATAAAACAACAAAACAACAAAAAAAAAAAACTCATTCAAATATTAAAAACAAAAACAAATACATTCGCATGAAAAGATTTTTTTTTTTGTAGCCATTCTCACACTAGAATGGCTTTTTATTTTCAAATCATTAAAAAAAATAAATAAAATAAAATAAAATAAATAAATGAACAACTTATTAAGACAAGCAAGTGTAAGAAAATTAAACAGTTTAATATTCAGTGGGAAATTGATTAGTGGCCACAAAATATTGTTCAGGAAATTAAAAAAAAAAAAGAAAAAAAAAAAAAAGGAAGGGAGGATGGGGGGTATTTCAGGATAAGGAGTTTCCAAAAAGACCACAAAAAGAAGTTTAGTTATTTAACTTTTTAAAAATTTATTTGCGGACCACATCCAAATTTATTTGCGGACCACATCGAAAGTGAAGATATATTCAAAATACAGAAAGCTTCTTATCGTAGAGTAAGTACTGACCCCCCCCTTCCTTATACAATTAACTATCCCGAGTAGAACATCAATAACGATGATGTTAGGTACAAGGTGTACAACGGTAGTTAGAGTACAGCCGGGCCGTTCCCCATATACATTACAAGCCAATTACTCAACTTGTAACTACCTATTGCTTGTTCACTTACAGTAATAAAACCCTTTTATATTCATATGTTTGCCGTTAAAGTTATTATTAAATATCTTCGGATATCATTACAAAACCCTGTATGGGTGATTGCGTGGGGGAGTCTATAGTTGGAAAATCTCCAACTTCGGAAACATTGCTAGAATCCAGTGGTAAAGAGAAGTCCAGAACAATTGGAAACAATGTCGATATAAGCGGAGAAAGACTGGTGCTATTTCAGTGTTTCCATATCATAGACTAGTTGAACAACGAAGGCGTGAGAGGCCAGTCTACCTTACTACCCAATCCATAGCTTGAGTAATTCCGCTTCATGGGAAGCACAGGTTTCAAATATTATTCGTAATTTATGTATTTCCCATCGATTTCATAGATTACGTATTTAATCCTATAGATATTCCCATCGATTTCATAAATTAGATATTTAATCCTATAGATATTTCCCATCGACTTCATAGATTACATATTTAATCCTATAGATATTTCCCATCGACTTCATAGATTACATATTTAATCCTATAGATATTTCCCATCGATTTCATAGATTACATATTTAATCCTATAGATATTTTCATAGGAGCTCTTCTCTCAGAGTCAGAAGTCCTCCCACTGTCACTCACCGGAATTTTATTCAATAAGAGACATTTTTTGTATGTATTGGCTCTTGCTTAGGTTTTCTGTCAGATGCGTTTTGATTGGCTAAACGACATAATTTATCATAGTTTGGACCAATCGCTATGCTTATTCTAAATTAGTGATGGTCTAAAACTGAAAACGCATTTAGACAGTTCAACATCACTGATTAAAAAAGAATTTAAAAAAAAAATGGAAATCGCTCCAGACAAAGCATGAAGCCACTTGATGTAAGGAGCTAAAAATTTAAAAAAATACTACTCCAAGGTAAAAAAACAAAAAACTAGCTAACAATAAGTGTTAGAGAGATAGATTCGACCTAGAAAAAAGCAATTCTTCCCCTTTTGTCAGAAACATCGCTCATGGACTAAAGGACAAAATAAGGAAAGCGAGAATTACGAGGCTGCCGATAGTAAACCCAAGTTAGTCACTTTCTACTCTCCTTATTTCTACAAAATAATGAATTTATTAACATTACACATAAAACTGTTTTTCAAACAATTTTCATATTACTGGCGCTGCTGGTTGTTTTATGGCATATCAACCTTTTACTGAATTTAATAATTTTCGTAAACAGCCACTACGACTTCAAGCCTGTAATATCTCTAGACGCCTTGTGCTCCTGGGCTTCGATTTATTGAAGCTCCGACATCTAGCAACTGACCTGGTAAACCCGCACAACATTATTAGCCATCTCGCCGACGACAACCCTGCAAACATTTTGGATCTCTATGTGTCGAACACACGTAGACATGCCTGCAAAGTCGGAAAACGCCACCGCATTCACGACTTTCAGAAACATTTTTTCACGCTCAGAACTGCCGAAGCACGGAACAGACTGCTTGCATCAATCGTTGGCTGCTGAGACACTGCATGCTTTAAAGCCCTCGTGCTTCGCCAAAACTAAACCTGATACCCCCCATCCACCCTACATACAGTTTTTATTTATCTCCCTCACACAGCGGGAAGGTTAGACACAAGGTCAGGAAAGATGGGATTTGAAAAGCCAGCGCTCTGGAGGTAGAGCACTCATTGTTTGCTTATCGTGCAGAATTGGGGGCAATGTCCACACCAGTGGACCTCTCTCCAGACAGCTGGCTAGTTGTACGCATGGCAGTCCTCGCCGCAGATCTCCACTTTTGTTGTTTCCTGAGGGTCAACGTTTAAGAGCCTCCAATCTCTGCGGTCTCTCTCTGTCAGCTCCCTCCAAGACAACTTTGGCCAGCAAACTCCGCACCTACCAGAGACTTGTAGGTTTAGTGCACAGTTGATTGCACTGCTGGATCTGTCCACGTGGCCATACCAGCGGAGTATTCTCTCCCTCAAGATGGGATCGAGGTTTGCAAGGCCCAAGTTTCCCCAGCAACTCACTTGTCCGCACGATGGAAGTATCTTTTGGCTTGATGTTACACATCCGTCTAAACTATGGCCGAACAAAAATTGCCTGGGCAGCCACGTCGGCATTCCCCAGTTGGAGCACCTCAGGGGATTAGCAATAAACTAACCCCTTCTCAAAGGATGAGAAGGCAAAGCCTGGGAAGGTGGACCTCCGTACGGGACCATACTTCAGACCGACAGAGAACATGCCATTCTAAAAAAATGGCGGAGATTTTGCCCATCTGAAATCCCCCCTCCCCCCGCAAATAATTATGGTACATCACCCTATGAACTATACGTGTACGTTTGATTGGTTGTAGAGCACCTGAGCATGCACAAAATGATTTCAGCATTTTTATGATGTAAATGTATATGATAGTTTAATCTCATCCAGAACAGATTTTATTTAACCAAGTAACCCCCCCCCCCCCTTCCTCTTGAGAGTGAACCTGACAGTAATGGCAATTAAGGAGTGATTCCATACTTAAAAAAATTACCAATTTGGGGCCTCACCAACGGATGTAGTTTTAATGTAATACCCAGGAAATTTAGAAAGAAAATTTATAGTCTTTTAATGGCCGGGCCAGCACAATCCATAGTATTTTAATGACCGGGCCAGCACAATCCATAGTATTTTAATGGTTGGGCCAGCACAATCCAGAGTATTTTAATGGTTGGGCCAGCATAATCCAGAGTATTTTAATGGTTGGGCCAGCATAATCCAGAGTATTTTAATGGTTGGGCCAGCACAATCCAGAGTATTTTAATGGTTGGGCCAGCACAATCCAGAGTATTTTAATGGTTGGGCCAGCATAATCCAGAGTATTTTAATGGTTGGGCCAGCATAATCCAGAGTATTTTAATGGTTGAGCCAGCACAATCCAGAGTATTTTAATGGTTGGGCCAACACAATCCAGAGTATTTTAATGGTTGGGCCAGCACAATCCAGAGTATTTTAATGGTTGGGCCAGCACAATCCAGAGTATTTTAATGGTTGGGCCAGCATAATCCAGAGTATTTTAATGGTTGGGCCAACACAATCCATAGTATTTTAATGGTTGGGCCAGCACAATCCAGAGTATTTTAATGGTTGGGCCAGCATAATCCAGAGTATTTTAATGGTTGGGCCAGCATAATCCAGAGTATTTTAATGGTTGGGCCAGCACAATCCAGAGTATTTTAATGGTTGGGCCAGCACAATCCAGAGTATTTTAATGGTTGGGCCAGCATAATCCAGAGTATTTTAATGGTTGGGCCAACACAATCCAGAGTATTTTAATGGTTGAGCCAGCACAATCCAGAGTATTTTAATGGCCGGGCTAGCACAATTCATAGTATTTTAATGGCCGGGCTAGCACAATCCATAGTATGTATTTTAATGGTTGGGCCAGCACAATCCATAGTATTTTAATGGTCGGGCCAGCACAATCCATAGTATTTTAATGGTCGGGCCAGCACAATCCATAGTATTTTAATGGTCGGGCCAGCACAATTCATAGTATTTTAATGGTCGGGCCAGCACAATTCATAGTATTTTAATGGTCGGGCCAGCACAATTCATAGTATTTTAATGGTTGGGCCAGCACAATGGAAGGGAGACAACAAGAAAAACAATAACAAAACAAGAAAACAAACATTAATTTCAAGGAGTTATTAAAATATATATAAGAATATAAACTCAAGAAATTAAAACTCTAGAAATAAAGTCATTCCAGGTTTAAAAGAAATACAAATCTAAATTTTGTTGTTTAACAGAAAAACTTTTAATACAATTAAACAAAAATTCTTATAACAATTATGCAATATTTGAAGATTAAATTTGTTTTGCATAAAAATGAAAACATTAAAAAAAAAATGATCAGAAGAATTTAAAATTGTCATTTAATACTTAAAAACAAAACAAAAAAAACATACATGGATTAATTCTATACATGTATTTTCATTCCATCATATATACATTATATATAATCTATTTTAAGCAAAACCTTTCGAGAATTAAAAGTTGAAAGGGATGAGGAGAAAAGAAAAAGAAAATCTGAAGAAAAAAAATGATTATTTAGCAACAAGTAAAAAAAACAAAAGACAGTAAAGACATTTCATTGTTTTTAAAAAGAAGAGGAGTGATAAAAATTACATAAAAATTGAATAAAATTTAAAAATTCAATAAAAGCGAAAAATTGAATAAAATCAAAAAAGTGAACCTAAATTAAAAAAACAACTTTTTTCTTCTGAATTTCAATATAAAAAAAAACAACTTTTTTTAAAAATTAACTTTTTTCTTTATTTCGTATTTGGAGATCACAAAATAAAAAAAATTAACTAAAATTTCATTATTTAAATAGAATTTAAATATTTTTTTATTTATATTTAATGAAGCAATTAAAAACAAAAAAAAAATTTGTATTTATTATTTTTTTAATATTTTTTTTTAGATTTTACCTTTTTTTCTTTGTTTAAAAATTTTTTTTTTTTACCTGCCTTCATATTTGGAGATAAATTCAACGAGGCTTATACACGTTAATAAAGATCACCTAAGAAAAGCCAACGGAATTAAATTTAATACTTAAAACGCCATCAATAGTATGTGTATAATTTACCTAATATCCTTAGCGATTAGGGTAATGAAATTACCCCTGGGGAATTAAAAAAAAAAAATTAATTATAACAACAAGCAGGACATGTGGAAATTCTACAGTTGCGTCCTTCAGTTACATAATGAGAGACATGTTTGGATGGCAAAGTTTGCGTGACACCTTAAGGTTAGAGGTGACACATTAAGAGTCATAGGTGACACCTTAAGGTTAGAGGTGACACATTAAGAGTCATAGGTGACCCCAGAACTCGAAATCTTCCCCCTACTCATAGACTCCCAAATAAAAAAAAATAAAAAAGGGGTCGGAACGCCCTTCGTGAAAATTCAGATACCGCTGATTTTTGTGAAAATTTAAAAAAGGTACGAGACATCAATTAATATTCCCTGAACTTCATTTTCTTTGGGATATTTTAAAGGGTCTTAGGAGGTATGAGCAAAAACCCCATTTGAAAACGCGTCTATATAAGATTCACGTTGAGTTTGATCCAGAATCCTTACACACCAATTCAGCAAGATTCCCTGAATTTCAATTCTTTCTTAAGACTCCTTAAGCTTAAAATCTTAAGGGGACAAAAAAATTTGTTGCAAAACTGTTAGGGGAATTAATTTTACCCATCCTGGGACGAGTATTCTAGTTTATATATATATATATATATATATATTTAAATATTTTCTTTGTCGTACAAAACTTTAAAATGGCATTGAAGAGACAATATTTATTACTCATAATGAATTAAGAAATTAAAAAGATGAAAGGGCAGCTGACCGGTTTCGTACCTCGCTCAACAGAGCCAAATATCGAGGTAATGTATAAAAAATATAAAAGATGCTATGAGAATTATAGCGAGGGAAAGGGGTAAAAAAAAGAAAAAAGAAAAGAAAAAAAGTTCAATCAAATAGAAACAACATTAAGCCCGAGGAGATTTGTTTGCAAAGAGAAGGTCTCAAGGATAAATAAATTGTTTCTAGGATCTTGAGATGATAAGGAGAGTGCGACTTACTAAGAATGGAGAATAAGTCGACACTGAATTTAGAGGCACATGTGCGGTTATTTATGAGATGTTGACCTATCGATGTACCATAAGTATTATTCAAAACGTCAGTTGGTAAATAATTTGCATTGCAAATTTTTGTGGGCACGTATATATATATAAACAACAAATAAATGTAACAAAAAGAAAATGGGTGAGTGGGGAAACAATTTTAACCGTCATGTCTTGAATATCCCCTCCCCCAACTCAGTAACACAAAATATCAAATATATATATATATATATACAGGGTGTCTCAAAAAAATGTACTCGCTCGTAGAATGACGAGAAAACTTTTATTTATGAACATAGAGTGAAATGAAATAGCATCGAATACATCGAATTCTAAGAGTGAGTACATTTTTTTGAGACACCCTGTATATATAAAACTCAATAAAAAAAAAAAAAAATTTTTAAAAATCAATAAAAGTCAAAAAATAAAAAATACAAAAAAAAAATCAAAAAAAAAATCCATAAAATCAGAATACACATGGTTATTTAAACAAGAAAGAACACAGCAAATAAATCCATAAAAAGTGAAGTTGGTCAGTATTGATAAATACACATGTTATGGGTGAAAGCCGCGTGTAGATATACACGGATGCAGTTACGACTGCGAGGCATACAGATCAAATAAAACAAGTTAAGGGAGACGACACATGCTCCTGTTACTTAGCAGATATTTTAGCTGGAATTAAATTAGAAACACAAATATATATTCGTCTTTATTGTAAGACTTCGTCAGGATGATATATATATATATATATATATATATGAAATTAAAAATGGAAAAGCGGAAGACCTTTTTGCTCAACGTTTGGCCCAAATTTCACGTGGGCTTTGTCAAGAGCGGACGAAGAATACAAAAATGACAAAAGACGAGAAAGTCTGTAAATTATGGGGAATATATATAGTGGTTGGGTTCATGTCGAGATGAAGGGTATGCAAAAAAAAAAAAAAAAAAAAAAAAAAAAAATAGAAATAAATATATATATTTGGACCCCTTTCTGCTCTTTATTTTCTCCTCCATCTTCTTTTCCAATGCTACTTCTATGTATATTTGATATATATGTATGTATATGTGTTATATATATGTTTCGATCACATTTATGTGCATATATATATATATTTATTTCTAATTTTTTTTTTTTTTTTTTTTTTGCATACCCTTCATCTCGACATGAACCCAACCACTATATATATTCCCCATAATTTACAGACTTTCTCGTCTTTTGTCATTTTTGTATTCTTCGTCCGCTCTTGACAAAGCCCACGTGAAATTTGGGCGAAACGTTGAGCGAAAAGGTCTTCCGCTTTTCCATTTTTAATTTCATACCGTCGGATTATTTTTATCCTTTCATATACTCATATATATATATATATAAGTATTAAATCAAGATCGTTCTATGATTTAATGACAATTTTAGAACAAAAAACTTTTACACATGTTTCTGGAGAAGTTAACAGCAAACTCTTATAATTGACTCCCCCTTCATCAGAAAGGCGACAAATACACTTACACGATCATTGGCAGTAAAAGAGAATGTACAATTTGTATGCTTATTCCCCGACTTGAAGAGTCCAGTTAAATTATTGTCTGGTATGGGTTAAGTTTTTGGTTACTCTTTATTCATAAATATCTGCTATGTCGATTAAATACACTGAGCTCGTAAACGTAAATATGACGTTTGATATATATATTTATAGATTCATATAATTTGATATTCAACTGAGTTTTCTATTAGGATTGAACCTCTAACCTTCAACTCAATATCGTAATATATATTAAAAAAATTTAATATTTTCAATTATATTCAATTGATAAAAACAAATATTTTTTTTACTATATTCAACTGTTAAAAAACAAATATTTTTTTACTATATTCAACTGTTAAAAAACAAATATTTTTTTTACTATATTCAATTGTTAAAATCGTATTTTCAATTATATTCTATTGTTAAAAACAAATATTTTTAATTATTAAACTTAAATTTTTTATTTTTTATTTAAAAAATTTTTTTTTAATTTTTATTTTTATTTTTTTATTATTATTTTTTTTATTTATTTATTTATTTATTTATTTTTTTACTTATATTCAATTTTTTTATATTTTTAATTATATTTAATTTTTTGCTATTTTTTAATTTTAAAACTTATTACAAAAAGATTTGCAGGGTAAAGTAAGACAAACTGGAAGAAAACATAAAAAATGATTTTTGTTTAATTTTATTTTAAAAATAGAACAATCTGGTTTATACAAGAAAAAAAAAACGGGCTTACTTAGAATGTCTTTGTCGTTAAGCATATAAAATACACAAGTGCCGTTTCAAAAGTAAACCTCAAAACTGGGTATTAGGAATTTCAAATCAAAATTAATCTCTGTAAAAAGTTTCTTTTTAAACATAAAAAAAATAAATAAATAAAAAAAAAAGGTGATGTGAAAAAGTCAAGCTGTGCGCATCTGGGACGTAAGTAAACAATAAATATATTAAAAAAAAAAACAAGAAAGAAAATTCGCATTGGTTAAGGAAAAAAAATACAAGCTGAAAATTCATCAAGATTTAATTAATAACAGATCATCAGCATCAGCAGTAGCTGCCTTGAAACAATATTTTATTCAGAGGGAAAACGATCAAGAGGGGGGGGGGAGAGTCAAGGGACAGAGGGTGAGGATAAGAACACCAAACAATGGACAAGGCAGAAATTACAGAATCACATTTTTATGGGAATGGCCGCCATAGATACACACACACACATTATATATATATATATATATGTCCGATGTTGTAGTGAAGGCCCTGGTTGGCCGAGGTTAATGGTGTAAGTGTTGCTACGGTTTTGGAAGCGTCGTTGGTGGATGTATTTGAGGGTTTCTTTGGGGGACCAGTGGACAGAAAAAAAAAAGAGGAAATGCAGTGTCTGTTTGCCATGATTGTGGTTTGATGGAACCGAAGGTTTGGGATTGTAGGAGGGGAAAGGAAAAAATGATTAAGTGAATTTTCATTTATTGATGTGAATTCGCGCGTCTGTTTGCTGGTTTCTCAGGGAGGTTTTCAGAGATATATATATATATATGCGTGTGTGTGTCTGTGTGTGTTCCACCCCTGTTCATTAAATTTTCTACGGTAGATATTAACAATTTCATTTTATCTGGATAAAAAACAGACTCAAAATATCTCAATTTGAATTGGTGGTATAATTTGATATTTTTGTGGGACACCCTATATATATATATATATATATATATATATTTTTATTAAAAATAACCGACAATTTTTGTCTGGTTATTTTAGTATTGATCCCTTCAATTTTCCGGATTAAAATCTTAATCTCGGAAGAAAATTGGCTGATGAAACTGCCGTAATGTCCATGTTGGTCCAGAGTACTTTCTGACCCGTCTGGGTCCATCGTCAGTGGAATAATGACAAACAGGTAAAGACCTGGAGTGAGATTTATAATTAATTATGGCGGGAAAATTTAAATATGAAACTATATTTATTAGGTATTATAAGCATTTAATCCGGAAAATTGAAGGGATCAATACTAAAATAACCAGACAAAAATTATCGGTTATTTTTAATAATACGTGTCTTAAGGAAAAAATGCTGCCTCGATATACACATTATATATATATATATATATATATATATATATATATATATATATATATATATATAAAGGGCTAGAAATAGATAAGTGTGTACTTCCGGTGAGTCGGTAAAACGGAAATCACCTAATTTACGGATATAAAAAGTATAATGTAAGAAATGGAATATAAAATAAGGAAAGTTCTATGACCCTAACCCTAAACCCAAAGAAAAAGTAAATTATTGGACGAACCAACAAAAGACGGTCAGTGAAAATATATATCTTAATTCAGGAATATTTCGGTCAATATTTAAGCTGATGATGAATGATTAAAATATAAACATCGAAAAGCATAAGATGTGTATATGTGGCGACTAGGACACATTGAGATCATAGTTTCATTTTGAAAAAAAAATTAGGTTTTGCTTGCCTTGTTTTTCATTGTTTTTGCTTTGTTTTATATAATTAGCACTGAAGATAGCCACACCAAGAGCATTTTACATATATCTTGGTGTAAGCTGAAACAATTGTATGCTGAATAAAAAAAAAACAAGTTTTTATGAAATGACGTGAATCTGTCCTTTATAAAATTGGATATAGTTTAAAATCAAATAAAATTTTTTGTATACAACATAGCTCTAGTCTTACACTATTGAGCTATTGTTGCATATCTTAGATTTCTCCCTCGCTTGTAGAGGGCAGTCGGGTCGTCTAGTGGATGAATTCTTTCTTCTCTGCCGTGAACCACGCCGTCCGTTGTCTGCAACAAAAGCCATGACGCACTCCGAAGACAAACTCTTCTTTTAAATTTAATTCATTTTATTACAAGCGTTGTTATTTCAACTGGGAGTCATTCACTACGTCGAGAGAGAGAGGGAGAGAGCAAATCCTACTTTATCGTAGTTAGTTAACAATGTTTCTTAACGATTCATAAAGAGGGGGGAAAGGATTTCTCGCGCTTGTCTTCCCTTAAGGGAAATATTTCCCTTAGTTTTACATCGTGAATCGCACGTCCTGCTCAGTTCGCCTTCCGAATCAGACTGACTAAAAACTTGCTTCTCACGAGAACGAGTGACGTCACAGAGCCTCTCGCAGGTGCAGACTGACCCTTGATCTGGGGTCTCGTCACACGGTAACCTTGTCACGTCTGTTAGCTCTGACTGTGAGAACAAGCCCTATTCTGCACTCGACTGCACCCGCGTTAACTCGCGCAAGTCAAACCAACGATTCCCAAAAGATACGTCCATTCTCATAGGGCCATTATCCAACACTATTACAATTGATTTATGTTATAAATTTATATTTGAATATAAAAAAATTTAAATATATATATATATATATATATATATATATATATATATATATAAACTAGCAGAACCTGTGCCCGGCGTTGCCCGGGGTAGATATAATTTTTTTTCCAGATCTTGCAAAGCTGATTAAATGCCGACCAGGCTTTTCCTATCCTGCACTGCAACTCGTGCGCCATATTGTCTTCGTTGTTTAAGGAGCTTCCTAAGTAGGTGAAGGTGTCAACTCTAGCTATTTCTTTTCGGTCGATAAAGACGTTTGTAAGTGGCTGGTGTGCCCCAGAGAGCAGGTTTTGGGGAATTGGAATGATTCCGTCAAAGATGACCTCAAGCAATGGCACATCGAAACCAGCGTTCCAAAATCTCAGAAGTCCGAGTCGTGCATTTGGGCTACCAACTCCGCAGCCTCGTTTGAAAAAAAATTTTTTTTTTTAAATTGCAAGATGAGGGGCCAAGGGGTGTTTGAAGGTGGCAATCACTGGGTTAGAATTATGGTTATCGGAAATCTGGTATATGAACAAACATGGAAGCAAACTCTTTTAGGCTTCAGTATTAAAGCATGACGTAAGAAACGGTAAATAAATTCATGACAGCGCCGCTTGATGGCGGTAACCGGTGGGGTTGGGGGGGGGGGGGAAATCAATGCTAGTAAGTGGTTAAGGACCAAAAAAAAAATTTTTTTTTATTTTTTTTTTTATTTTTTTTTTTACAAGAAACGAACTTTAAGCAAAATTAAAAAAAAAAAAAGGGAGCCACACTAACAGATTTTTTTTGGTGATGGGAGAGGGCATAAAATTATGTTGGAGGTGGTTTTATTATTATTATTATTATTATTATAATATCTAGCAGTTACTATACCGGGGTGGATCCTATCGGAGGCTGGAAGAAATAATATGCAGAAGATGAGGGTAGCCAGGTGGACAGAGAATTTACAATCCAACCGATCGGACAGTCGTACACGTAGGAGGGCAGGGTAGGAAAAAAAAAAACAAAAAAAAAAAAACATAAAATATGTACAAAAAAAAAATTCAATAAAAAAATACGTAAAATATGTACAAAAAAAAAATTCAATAAAAAAAAAATATAAATATGTACAAAAAAAAAAAATATATATATATATAAATTCCATGCAAGACAAGAAGGCAACTAATGGAAAATTTGCAATTTTATACAAAATAGGAACATTTTTTTTTTTTCAATTAAAAATATATACATACACACACACACACACACGTGAGTGTGTGGTTTAGGAGCACAAATGAACCATAATACTGAACACTTTTCTCTTAAAAAAGAAAAAAACAAAAAAAAACGGCTGGCATGTGTTTCATAATGTGATTGCTTGAAGAAATTTAAAATTTATTTTGAAACCTTTATTTAACCAGTTGACTATGATAAAATTTCTTGTTTAAATTAGGGTTAAAAAGACAAAGGTCAAGTATTATGGTTCACATGCACTGCTGTTGGACAAGAAAAAAAACGAAAGAAAACTTGTAAGTTAAATAAACATTTTTGCCAAATTTATTTGAATTCCATGTTCAGCTGAAAAAAAAAAAAAAATTATTATGAAATTGTTGCCGAAGCCGATAAAAATAGGGGGTCAGGGCATCTCCGTGGATAAAGCACTGAAGAGGATGTAGATATACTTGTGTGTTTGTGTGGGTGGGGGGTGGGGGGAAGGGGTTTAATAAATGTGACTTTGAAGCTTTGAAAAAGTTCATTTAAAGGCTAGAATTAAAACGTATAGGTAAAAGTCAAGTATTATAGTTCATTTGTGCTGCTAAACCAAAAATAAGCAGCCATTACTTTCGGAGAAACCATTAATTTGGATAAGAACCCAAACTCCTTGTCTAAAATGACCAACTGTCATTTTAGACAAGAAACAGGAATTCACATCCGTCCGTGCGTCCAGTTTTGGTTTGTTTGCTTATGAAACTTTTTGAGATTTCATGTTGAACTGCAATATCTATTGTATGCAATTAATTGCATACAAGTTGCTATCAGGACTATGGAATCTGGGGTTTCGGAAGGAGCCCTGGGGGTTTCGGAAGGAGCCCTGGGGGTTTCGAAAGGAGCCCTGGGGGTTTCGGAAGGAGCCTGGGGGTTTCGGAAGGAGCCTGGGGGGTTTCGGAAGGAGCCTGGGGGGTTTCGGAAGGAGCCTGGGGGGTTTCGGAAGGAGCCTGGGGGGTTTCGAAAGGAGCCTGGGGTGTTTCGAAAGGAGCCTGGGGGTTTCGGAAGGAGCCTGAGTCTGACTTGTAAGAAGGCTTGGAGTTTAAATATCGGAATACTCCAAAATAAGGCGTCAGAGTGAGAATTTTTGGAATCCTAGGAGTCGACGTTGGACCTTACACTTTCCGACTCCCTAACCCTGGCAGCTAACGAAGGTGTAGATGAGGAAACGAAAATCATAAGGAATTAAGAGCCTAACCCTAACCTTAAGAGTTTTAATTTTCCAAGAAGGAACCCCCCACCCCCAAGAACTGTCCATCTGTGGAACGCAATACCACAGGGCTACTTCCCAGTTGACTACAGCATGGTCGTTTTCAAGTCCAATGTTAACAAGTTGAGTCGTCCCATTAAGTAATCAATTTCAGCCCAGATCCAACCACGGTCTGCAATCCTCAAGGGGGTTGTCTCACCATTCACCGGACACAAACCATTAACCCTTGTCCTCGAATGGCCTTTGGACCTTCATAAGCGGTGACATTTCTTTTTTTTTTGAAATACTAAGTAGTTGCCAAAAGCCGCGCGAAGATAAGAAAATCCGAAACCGGATAAATTATACTCATGCTTTAAGTCAACATATTCCATATTAAATAAACAGAAAATAATTATCTCTGGGGCTAGAACATAGAAATATCTATAAAAAAAAACAAGCCGCGCGTGCGTGGTCTCCCTCTGTGACTCGATGTGGCGAGTGTAAAATGCAATAAATTTGGCCAATTTGGGGCATTTTTGACCCCCCTTTGACCCCCTGGGGGCGAGAACCAGAATTTTTCTGAGGTCAAGGATGCTCATTTTATATCCAGAACAATTGCCTCTACATTTTAGCAAAGTTTCAGAAAAATTGAATGGATGGATCAAACGTTATGGGAGAAAAGGGTAATTTTTTGCAATTTTAAGGGGCTTTTGACCCCCTGGGGGCGCGAACCAGATTTTTTCCAAGGTCAGCGATACTTATTTTCTATTAGGAACAATTGCCTCCACATTTTGGTCAAGTTTCAGAGAAATTGAATGTATGGATGAAAAGTTATGGGGCAAAAAATGTTACACTAATCCTTAAACCATGGTTTTTCAAAGATAAAACTCTTCTCGTCAGAGGATAAAATTCCATGGTTTAAGGATTAGTGTAACTCCTTGCATCTGAACTTTCGATGTAATAAATTTTGTATCAATTTTATGCAATTTTTTATCATCTTTCCTTCTTTAAAATTGATTGCTCTACTCAACGTATTGAGCTTTACTTTATCACGATAGATCACTTTAACGATACTTCACTTATCGTTAATTCTATTATTATTATTACTATATATACACATATACATGCAAAAATCAACCTCTCAGAGTCGGAACAGATCCGATCCAAGATAGCAGATCTTGCACATACAAAGTGCTCAACATCTTTGCAGACAGAGCTTTACAACAATAATAAACAATTAATTTAGATGAGCCCTATTTTAATTGTTTATTATTGTTATATGGTAAAATTGCAGTATAGTTAACAATAGAAAAAAAAAAAAAGCGACAAATTATTCAGAGAAAACAAAGTAGAATTAAATTCTCTATTGACCCGTATACTTTTAACGTGGGGGAAACTAAGTTTTTTAAAAATTTATTTCAGAATTTCATTACTTTGATCGTGTGACTTATCCAAACACGAAAGGCAACAACATGCCGACAAAAGTATTGGCTTCACCTCGCTAAGTCTGTTCGATTAAGTGAGGTTTTACAAGGACTTTTGTTTGATTTCGCACGTTAAAGGTATACGCGTCAGTAGATAATTAAATTCTATGGTGTTTGGTATAAGTTGTTTGATTTAAAAATTTTTTTTATTTATTTATTTTTTTTTTAAATGATTTCTTCACAGTTAACTATACGGAAATTTTGCGTGGAATAAATAAGGTACAAGGCTTCTCCATCTGAATAAAAAAAAACAAAGCAACATTTTTAATAATATATGCAAACAAATATATGTATATATATATATATGTATATATATATATATGTATATATATATATGGACAACTTTCCTCCGTCCAAATATATTTTTAAAAATACAATCGACAATTTTAATTTAGTTCAGGATTCGTTCGAGTTTCCTGGGAAGTGTCGTCATCTACTTGAAACAGGTTCATGAATTCACCATCGGACGACGTTATCAGTTCTCGTAATTTCTTTCCTAACACGGAACATCTCCGTAAGACGCCTGCAAATTTCGGATTATTCTCGTACAAAACACAATGTTAAAATACGGAAACAGATTACACACACGCGCACACAGTTTTTTTAAAAAAGTTATTAGTAAAAATCCTTTGTAAATAACTCCTTCCGCTTTTTTTAAATGTGCTAGATTGTTCCTATTTACTTGCCTCCCCACGAGGGAGGAGTTAGACACATGATCGGTTGTTAATGTGGGAAAAATTCAACTCCCCAAGAAGCGGAACTCTAGATTGGAACAAAAATTTAAATGGCCTCAGTCGAGAAGGACTTCTTCACTGACCGAGGACAAAAAAAGATGAAGTCTAGTATCAGAACAGATACTACACTTTGCTTTTAGCCAAAAGCCGCCGTAATTTAACTGGAAGAAGGAAAAATAAAAAAAATGGAAATTCTACAGAATGTGAACTGAAAGTACGAATCAGCAAGTCATGGGCAGAAGTGGACAAGATGAAAGCGATCTGGAGGTCAAGTCTTCCTAACAAGATGAAACGTGACTTCTTTGAAGCCATTGTTTCATCGGTAGCCGTGTATGGAAGTAGCATTCGGACTTTCACTAGAAGATTGAAGAAAATTGATGGAGTATAAACCAGAATGCTAAGAGCTGCTCCTAACATTTCCTGGAGACAGCACCCCACGAGAGAGCAACTCTATGGGCACCTCCCTCAGATTTGAGCCCTGATCAGGGAGAGAAGAACCTGATTTGCTGGAAGGCTAAGGATGAAATCATCAGCGATATTCTTCTGTCGATGCCAGAACAGGTTTTGGTAGTTTTGTTTTACGGCATATCAACCCTTTTTGGGTTATTTAATGCCGAATCTGGTCATTATAGTAAAAGTTTTTATGCTTCAAGTTCTTTATATCTTCAAATGTTTAATCATCGTTTTTGGTTTGGTAGTTTTGTTTTACGGCATATCAACCCTTCTTGGGTTATTTAATGCCGAATCTGGTCATTATAGTAAAAGTTTTTATGCTTCAAGTTCTTTATATCTTCAAATGTTTAATCATCGTTTTTGGTTTGGTAGTTTTGTTTTACGGCATATCAACCCTTTTTGGGTTATTTAATGCCGAATCTGGTCATTATAGTAAAAGATTTATGCTTCAAGATCTAAAAATAAAATAAAAAAGGGGAGGGAGAAAGGGAGAGGGGCTGTTGTTTTTGTTTTTGGTTTTGTAGAACATAATTAAGTTTTACAAAAAAGAAAAAAAAAAAACGTCAATGTAGGTGAATTTCGTCTCAGGGAGCCACAGGGCAGCCTGATCTGGTATCACCAGGATGCCAGAACAAGAATGTGGGATCAGTGGGTGGACCGCACAGAACCTACATCAAACGACTAACAGAGGACAATGCGCCTATGAAGACCTACCAGGTGTGATGGAGGATAGGGTGAGATGACGTGAGAGTGAGAGAGTCAGGAAGATCCATAACACCACCACAACTAGATGGTGATGAATGTCAAATATTTAATGATATACACAAGTAACCATTCTACTCATAACTGTGGATGAGGGAAGTTGTGGCTTCATGCCTTTCTCCCAATGGTATTCTTGCACGACTGTACCCCTATAGATTTCACAAGATTTACATCCATTATAGTCGATTTAGGTTGCGAATGTTTTTGATTATCGAAGTCAAATACGTGGTCAAAATCAATCATGTTAGCAAAAAGAGCATTTTCATCATCACTAAATCTGAGAGCTCCCTTATTTCTATATAGCCTTTTATGCAGTGTTCATTGAGTTTCAACAACTAACAGAAGACTCCCGATGCACCGATGAAGACCTACCAGATGTGATGGATGATAGAGTGAGATGGCGTAAGAGAGAGAGAGAGTCAGGAAGATCTGTGATACCGCCACGACTAGATGACGACCACCACCAAATTGTTCTAAAACCATTAATCTCTATTTATAAAATTATTGGTTGTAAATAGGGTTAGCTTCAAAAAGTTTCAGTATTTTAATACATGAGGATTTGCTAAGAATTTTAAAGTCAGTTTAAATGACTTTCTATATGAGAGTTTAAATGCTTCCTATTTCGAGGAGTCATGAATTCATTGTATCAGAAAAAAACATGCTGCCCATTATATAATATATATATATATATATATATATATAGTCTCAGAAGTTTCTCAACCATTAAAACTATATAAAAAAAAAATAAAAATAAAAAATAAAATAAAAAAAAACTTATAGTCTCAAGTCTTCCAGTGGAAAATCACTCATGTAAGTCAATTTATTTTTTACAGTTATTATATTAGTTAGTTTCTAACACTATTTTAAGGGATCATCAGTTGTTTACCATGAAAAACTGTTTCGGGAATTTAAATATATATATATATATATATATACACACAAAGATATGAGAGGGGGGGGGGGAGAGGGAGATAAAAATTGTCGATAATATTTGAACAAAAAATAGACACGAACAAATTTCCCATTAGTACATGCCTTGTTTGATATAAGGAACATTTCTAAACAACCACTGACATTGAACATCATACATGAACACGGTTAATCGACAATAGAAAATCGTGCACATTAAATATAATGCGCACAATAACACACGATTGCTACGTGTTGTAGTCTACTGGGCACTGTTAGAGTTTATAGCAGCTATATGTGCTGGTGGCAGCAGGAGAGGCGGCGGGAGAAAGAGAGAAAGCACGAGAGAAGGAGAGAGAGCGCGACACGGGGAGGGGGAGAGAGCGATAGAGCGCGACACAGTGGGGGGAGCGATAGAGCGCGACACAGGGGGGGGGAGCGATAGAGCGCGACACGGGGGGGGAAAGAGAGATAGAGCGCGACACGGGGGGGGGAAGAGAGATAGAGCGCGACACGGGGGGGGGGGGGAAGAGAGATAGAGCGCGACACGGGGGGGGGGGAAGAGAGATAGAGCGCGACACGGGGGGGGGGGGAAGAGAGATAGAGCGCGACACGGGGGGGGGGGGAAGAGAGATAGAGCGCGACACGGGGGGGGGGGAAGAGATAGAGCGCGACGCGGGGGGGGGGGAAAGAGCGATAGAGCGCGACACGGGGGGGGGGGGAAGAGAGATAGAGCGCGACACGGGGGGGGGGGGGAAGAGAGATAGAGCGCGACACGGGGGGGGAAGAGATAGAGCGCGACACGGGGGGGGGGGGGGAAGAGCGATAGAGCGCGACACGGAGGGGGGGGAAGAGCGATAGAGCGCGACACGGAGGGGGGGGAAGAGCGATAGAGCGCGACACGGAGGGGGGGGAAGAGCGATAGAGCGCGACACGGGGGGGGGGGGGGAAAGAGAGATAGAGCACGACATGGGGGGGGGGGGGCGGAAGAGAGATAGAGCGCGACACGGGGGGGGGGAGCGATAGAGCGCGACACGGGGGAGAGAGAGAGAAAGCGCAACAGAGAGAGAGAGGGACAAAAGAAAAAAGAAAAAAAAAACAAAAAAGAGGCTTTTTCGTGCTGGCATTCCACAGTTGAAAGAACCAAAACTTCACAAACCAAAAGACTGGGCGAATGAAAACGACTTTCGGGTAACAGTCAAGAAACATTGCAATAACAGCAGCAAAAAGGAGAGGACGGTGAGGTGGGTTAGGGGTGGTGAGACGAGTGAGGGAGCAAACATAAGGGTGGAGGGGGGAATACGAAGAGGAGGGGAACGGTTAATCAATTCAATTCAAAAAAAATTTTTTTTTAAATTGTTTTTTTTTTGTATGACGGCTAAATCCGCACTTACCAGTGTTGAACCCTGAGTAGTAAAATTTGGAGTGGGCATGCAAAAGGGGTTGCAAGGTGATCCAGATGAAAGAGAAAACATTTTGTGCATTTAGGTGAATGCCAATCGAAAACGTTGGTGCAATTAGGTAAAAAGGAAAAGCTAGTGGGTTTGTCTGCGAGTGGAAGAATAGATAAGGGTTGAGATACAGCAGATGTTAGGGTTAGTTGGAAAAAAAGATATTTCAAAATAATCGGGGGGGGGGGGGAAAAAAGGGACAGGTATAATCAGAGAATTTACAAATTTGTTGAATAATTATATATAAAAAAATACTGTTAGGTGCACATGAGCCGCGATATCAGCGAGGAGAAATTTCTTATATGAAAAAAGAAAAAAAAAGAAAACAGTTGATTGCAGAAAAAAACTTGATTGAAATAAAACTAAAAAAAAACTTGATTGAAATAGAAATAAAAAAAAACTTGATTGAAATAGAAATAAAAAAAACTTGATTGAAATAAAACTAAAAAAAACTTGATTGAAATAAAACTAAAAAAAAACTTGATTGAAATAAAACTAAAAAAAAACTTGATTGAAATAGAAATAAAAAAAAACTTGATTGAAATAGAAATAAAAAAAACTTGATTGAAATAAAACTAAAAAAAACTTGATTGAAATAAAACTAAAAAAAACTTGATTGAAATAAAACTAAAAAAAAACTTGATTGAAATAGAAATAAAAAAAACTTGATTGAAATAGAAATAAAAAAAACTTGATTGAAATAAAACTAAAAAAAAACTTGATTGAAATAAAACTAAAAAAAAACTTGATTGAAATAAAACTAAAAAAAACTTGATTGAAATGAAACTAAAAAAAACTTGATTGAAATGAAACTAAAAAAAAACTTGATTGAAATAAAACTAAAAAAAACTTGATTGAAATAAAACTAAAAAAAACTTGATTGAAATTAAAAAAAAAACAAACTTGATTGAAATAAAACTAAAAAAAACTTGATCGAAATAAAACTAAAAAAAAACTTGATTGAAATAAAACTAAAAAAAAACTTGATTGAAATTTAAAAAAAAAAAACTTGATTGAAATTAAAACTAAAAAAAAATTGATTGAAATAAAACTAAAAAAAACTTGATTGAAATAAAACTAAAAAAACTTGATTGAAATAAAACTAAAAAAAAACTTGATTGAAATAAAACTAAAAAAAAACTTGATTGAAATAAAACTAAAAAAAAACTTGATTGAAATAAAACTAAAAAAAAACTTGATTGAAATAAAACTAAAAAAACTTGATTGAAATAAAACTAAAAAAAACTTGATTGAAATAAAACTAAAAAAACTTGATTGAAATAAAACTAAAAAAAACTTGATTGAAATAGAAATAAAACTAAAAAAAACTTGATTGAAATAAAACTAAAAAAAACTTGATTGAAATAAAACTAAAAAAAACTTGATTGAAATAAAACGAAAAAAAAACTTGATTGAAATAAAACTAAAAAAAAACTTGATTGAAATAAAACTAAAAAAAACTTGATTGAAATAAAACTAAAAAAAACTTGATTGAAATAAAACTAAAAAAAACTTGATTGAAATAAAACGAAAAAAAAACTTGATTGAAATAAAACTAAAAAAAAACTTGATTGAAATAAAACTAAAAAAAAACTTGATTGAAATAAAACTAAAAAAAAACTTGATTGAAATAAAACTAAAAAAAACTTGATTGAAATAAAACGAAAAAAAAACTTGATTGAAATAAAACTAAAAAAAAACTTGATTGAAATAAAACTAAAAAAAACTTGATTGAAATAAAACTAAAAAAAAACTTGATTGAAATAAAACTAAAAAAAAACTTGATTGAAATAAAACTAAAAAAAACTTGATTGAAATAAAAAAAAAACTTGATTGAAATAAAAAAAAAACTTGATTGAAATAAAACTAAAAAAAAACTTGATTGAAATAAAACTAAAAAAAAACTTGATTGAAATAAAACTAAAAAAAACTTGATTGAAATAAAACTAAAAAAAACTTGATTGAAATAAAACTAAAAAAAAACTTGATTGAAATAAAACTAAAAAAACTTGATTGAAATAAAACTAAAAAACTTGATTGAAATAAAACTAAAAAAACTTGATTGAAATAAAACTAAAAAAAACTTGATTGAAATAAAACTAAAAAAAAACTTGATTGAAATAGAAATAAAAAAAACTTGATTGAAATAAAACTAAAAAAAACTTGATTGAAATAAAACTAAAAAAAAACTTGATTGAAATAGAAATAAAAAAAACTTGATTGAAATAAAACTAAAAAAAACTTGATTGAAATAAAACTAAAAAAAAACTTGATTGAAATAAAACTAAAAAAAAAACTTGATTGAAATAAAACTAAAAAAAAAACTTGATTGAAATAAAACTAAAATAAAACTTGATTGAAATAAAACTAAAAAAAAAACTTGATTGAAATAAAAAAAAAACAACTTGATTGAAATAAAAAACTTTGATTGAAATAAAACTAAAAAAAAACTTGAAATAGAAATAAAACTAAAAAAAACTTGATTGAAATAAAAAAAAACTTAAATTAAAAAAAAAAAAAACTTGAAATAAAAAAAATGTAAATGAAAATATATTTTAGAAATACATCTACACTTAATCTACGAGTGTAGAGTTTTGAACAAATTAAAAAATAAGGAAGATACCCCACCCATCGCCGGCCATAAACGTGAGTGCACATTAAAACTTCGTTTATTTTATAAAATACACATATTATAAACACATACACATCTACACAGTGTACCCACATGTACACATGCAGTCATACATTATCATTGGAACACATAGCACGCAAAATTCACCTACTAAGGCGCTTCAAATCAGCCTCACACTACCATGCAAAGGGAAGCAACTCTAATTGTGCTTTAAATCTTTTATTATCTCCCTTGTCTAAAGCCTCATCATACAATAAAAGGCCAAACGGATGACGATTCTTGTTTTGTTTCTCCAATAAAGCAGAGGCAATTGCCCCATTTTTCTTTTGCATTAGCGATCGTGAATATGTTAATGGCTGAAGTAGTGACCTTGACATCTCACACCGTAACTAGGGTCACCTAGGAAATCGCATTTGTTAGTCTCGCTTCACCTCGACAGTCGGTGTGTTTTTAATGATCACACCCGCCATGAAAATGGTCAGAATATTATTTAAACATTTAAAAAATTTTTTTTTTTTAGATAGTCCAATTTTGGGGGAGTTTAGGGTTTTTGTGGGTTAGGGTTTTGTAGGTTAGGGTTAGGGTTTTGTGGGAGTGGGTTAGAGTTAGGGTTAAAGTTTTGGGGGTTAGGGTTAGGGTTTTGGGTATTCCAGCAGTCAGAAACCTTTAGAATCTCGGATGATGGCGGCGGTGGGTATTCCTGTAAAATAATGCACCTGCTATTTTGCATAGGTGCACATGCACAAATCAGTGCAGGGTTATAACCCCCCCCCCCAAAGCAACCACCTGCGAAAGGAGACAAGATTCTTTACAGAAAAAAAAAATGTGCACTTGCGATGGACGCGTCCTACTCGGACATACGTTAATCTTAAAAATAAGTTTAAAAAGATGAGGTCACGCCCATTTCTTCCCTCCTTTTGGTGTCGGATGGAATTTAAATTTTAGTGCGAGTCCTCTATATTACAGATGATAATGTTTATATGTTAGCCTTAAAATAGAATGTTTATATGTTAGCCTTAAAATAGAATGTTTATATGTTAGCCTTAAAATAGAATGTTTATATGTTAGCCTTAAAATAGAATGTTTATATGTTAGCCTTAAAATAGAATGTTTATATGTTAGCCTTAAAATAGAATGTTTATATGTTAGCCTTAAAATAGAATGTTTATATGTTAGCCTTAAAATAGAATGTTTATATGTTAGCCTTAAAATAGAATGTTTATATGTTAGCCTTAAAATAGAATGTTTATATGTTAGCCTTAAAATAGAATGTTTATATGTTAGCCTTAAAATAGAATGTTTATATGTTAGCCTTAAAATAGAATGTTTATATGTTAGCCTTAAAATAGAATGTTTATATGTTAGCCTTAAAATAGAATGTTTATATGTTAGCCTTAAAATAGAATGTTTATATGTTAGCCTTAAAATAGAATGTTTATATGTTAGCCTTAAAATAGAATGTTTATATGTTAGCCTTAAAATAGAATGTTTATATGTTAGCCTTAAAATAGAATGTTTATATGTTAGCCTTAAAATAGAATGTTTATATGTTAGCCTTAAAATAGAATGTTTATATGTTAGCCTTAAAATAGAATGTTTATATGTTAGCCTTAAAATAGAATGTTTATATGTTAGCCTTAAAATAGAATGTTTATATGTTAGCCTTAAAATAGAATGTTTATATGTTAGCCTTAAAATAGAATGTTTATATGTTAGCCTTAAAATAGAATGTTTATATGTTAGCCTTAAAATAGAATGTACACATGTTAGCCTTAAAATATAATGTACACTCGAGATGGACGCGCCCCACTGGGACATAAGGCAATGTGAAAAATAGATTAAAAAGATCAGGTTAACCCCTTTTCTTCTCCCCTTTCAGTGTCGGCAGGAATTTAAAGAACCACTGGAGCTTTGGGGGGGGGGGTGAGATAATTGAACACAGATGATTATGTCTAGATAAGTCGCCATTAAAATGTTTATTTTATTATTATTAAAAACTGTGTTCTACGGCTACGGTAGTCAAATGACATCCCGTAGCTGCAATCAGTCCTCCATGCTAGTCCCAGGCCATCTGACCTTGTCATGCACAAGTTATCGTAGGCAATGAAGTTGTTTCGCTGTACGTAGTGGTCCTAGTCCCGCCTGCTTGAGGTCACCATGTAGCGTGCCCAGCAGATTTGTGTAGTGCCGTCCTAGTCGCGGTTGGTAGGCTTGCGAGCCAGTAAGGGCAAAGTCTAGTGCCCTCTGTGCGGGAGTGTCAGGGTCCATTCGTAGGACATGGCCTAACATAGACCATCTTTGTTCAGCGACCTTTGTGGAGAGGGGTTTTTCGTTGCACAGCTCGTATAGTGCCTTGTTGCTGATAATGTTTTTTCGGCCAGCAGATGTAAGGAGCTAACAAGAACAAAATATGATTTCAAAGTGTAGTATCTGTTCTGGTAGATGCGACACCCCGGTACTGTCTTTTTTATGGAAATCGCTCCAGACGAGGCATGAAGCCACTTAATGTAAGGAGCTAAAAACAACAAAATATGATTAAGTTGCATAAAAACAAAAAGGGAAAGGAAAGTTGAATCACAAAAAAAAAAAAAGGGTAATTTTTTAGCTGACGGTGAAACCAGATGATCGTTTTGCGGCTTGAAAGTCAAGGGAGAAGATAAAAGAAAGCCTACTCCTAAATAAAAACCACTATCGAAATGCACCGCTATTTTAAGAGTTTATGACTATTGGAATATATACGCCAAAAATTGGACCATTAAAAAAAAAAAAGAAAAAAAGAAAAAGATGTTTTGTAATGAAATACCATTTCTTTTTTTTTTTAACATCTAATAAAAACATTCGGACATGAAGAATTATTGTCCATTTTAGATAAAAAAAAAAATTTTCTACTTAGAATGATTCTCTTCAAACAAGAAACTCAAAGAATGAAATTAGCCAAGACGAAACGGGTTCTTTGAAACGACAGAGGCGCATGCAAATTTCACGTTCTTCAATTGGCACAAATGAATCATTATGCTTGACCTTTCAATTTCTAATCGGTAGCTGAGGGGGCATCGATTTTTGAATGATCACAATTTA
Organism: Sepiola atlantica; assembly: GCA_963556195.1. Taxonomy (NCBI): domain Eukaryota; kingdom Metazoa; phylum Mollusca; class Cephalopoda; order Sepiida; family Sepiolidae; genus Sepiola; species Sepiola atlantica. Next base: position 2,850,132 of record OY744554.1, on the reverse strand, counting down.
ATCAAGTAGCAGGAACACCCGACGTTGTCCGGGAATGAATAGGTAAACGTGTGCCCTTGTGCACTGAACCCCATTATTGCAGTTATCAAGAAATGTTTTAAGTCCAGCAATGGTAACATTTGGATGGAATTTTACAAAATTAAATTTAGATATAAAACCAAAATGCATTTTGGTGGATCTTTTTTTTTTTAAACTTACAAAAGAGGCAAATGCCTTCAAAAACCATGTTAGATGCAGATTTTTTTTTTCCATTAAAATAAAAATAAAATTTTTTTTTATCTTGCCTGTTTTCCTAATAATTTTGCTTGGTAAAACGAGCCTCATCAGAGATTTAAACAAATAAAAGGTATTAACCGTATTAGTTTGTTTGGGTTGTTTTGTAGAGGAAAATTGTGGTTTGGTTTGGTTGTTTTGCAGAGGAAAATTGTGGTTTGGTTTGGTTGTTTTGCAGAGGAAAATTGTGGTTTGGTTGTTTTGTAGAGGTAAATTGTGGTTTGGTTGTTTTGTAGAGGAAAATTGTGGTTTGGTTGTTTTGTAGAGGAAAATTGTGGTTTGGTTGTTTTGTAGAGGAAAATTGTGGTTTGGTTGTTTTGTAGAGGAAAATTGTGGTTTGGTTGTTTTGTAGAGGAAAATTGTGGTTTGGTTGTTTTGTAGAGGAAAATTGTGGTTTGGTTGTTTTGTAGAGGAAAATTGTGGTTTGGTTGTTTTGTAGAGGAAAATTGTGGTTTGGGTGTTTTGTAGAGGTAAATTGTGGTTTGGTTTGGTTGTTTTGTAGAGGAAAATTGTGGTTTGGTTGTTTTGTAGAGGAAAATTGTGGTTTGGTTGTTTTGTAGAGGAAAATTGTGGTTAGGTTGTTTTGTAGAGGAAAATTGTGGTTTGGGTGTTTTGTAGAGGTAAATTGTGGTTTGGGTGTTTTGTAGAGGAAAATTGTGGTTTGGTTGTTTTGTAGAGGAAAATTGTGGTTTGGTTTGGGTGTTTTGTAGAGGAAAATTGTGGTTTGGTTTGGGTGTTTTGTAGAGGAAAATTGTGGTTTGGTTTGGTTTTGTAGAGGAAAATTGTGGTTTGGTTTGGTTTTGTAGAGGAAAATTGTGGTTTGGTTTGGTTTTGTAGAGGAAAATTGTGGTTTGGTTTGGTTTTGTAGAGGAAAATTGTTGTTTTTGGTTTTGGCTTTGCAGAAGATGAAGTTTTGCAAAGGGAAAGGAAAAACAACGATAACATCAATGTTTGGTGCAATTTAGGTCAGGAAGCCTGATCTGGTAGCACCAGACTGGTCTTGTTGAAGTGGCGTCCGATGTTGTGTGCACTAGTGTAATGTCTTTTTTAAATATGAACTAGTTCATATTTAAAAGAGACTCTTACAAAAAAAAAAAAAAAGGTTAATACCTTTTATTTGTTTAAAACTCTGATGAGGTCTGTTGTACCGAGCAAAATTATTACAAAAAAAAAAAAAAATATCTGCATCTAACACATGGTTGTTTTTCTGTAAGTTTGAAATTTCAAAGATGCTTAAAAAAAATTAAAAATTAACTTTCACAAATTTATAGGATTTTTTAAAGTTTCGATTTACTTTATATTATTGCATTTCGGATTTCAATAAATTAAATAGATTAAGAATTTAAAATAATTCAATGAGTAATTAGAAAATTTATGTGGACAGTAAGCAGATGAAGTTGTCTCATAAGTTTATTAATAAGGATAAGTCAGCCATTTTAATCTATTATTGAAATAAAAAAAAAAAAAAAAAAAAAAAAAAAATGGCCGGCATCTGTTAACTTTTTGATCGTTCTAAATTCGAAACCAATTTTGAAGCCTTAAAATAGCCGATTAAAAAAATAATTTCTGGCGTAAATTACATTTTAAAATACCAAATTAAAAAAATTGGGGGTCATTTGCATTCCTGAAAAAAATTAAAAAAAAAAAATGGAATTTTTGCGCGCATCCCCATCGCATCACAGAACCCAGAAAGACTTGGAATTTAAATTAAAAAAAAAAAAAAATTCATCTCAGAAACTAACTGTAAAAACACGATTTACAAGCGTGACAAAAGGACGGAGAAAAAAGGGGAGGGCGACAAAAAATACTTGACGGGCAGTTGGATTAATTCTTCCGACTCAGGCCACTACTTCACTTGTCATACGTTAAAATAGCATGCAAGTCTACGTTTAAGCAACCAACTTTTCAATAACGCGGGATTTTTTTTTTTTTTACAAAGAAATAAAAAAAAAAGTTTAAAAAGTTAAACTGCACTTTAACAAGGCAGCCCCTAGTCTGAGGCAACCTCGGTTCAGACTTACTCAACTGCTGGACCCATTTTGGGGGGAAACATTTTTTGTTGGGGAATTTTTCAGATGGGGATTATTAGCATTATTTGAACGATTTGTTTTTATACATATATATATGATTATTTTTATTTACACAGACATGTACTAAATCTGCGACACTGGCATGTCGATGTTATCGATCAACAGCTAGTATAAACTGAGATCTCATCAGGCAGAGTTAGAATCCGATCTTAACCATAGATCACATTTGGAAAGAATGAAATATTAATTTTGATTTGGTTCTTTCCAAATATGATCTAAGGTTAAGATCATATTCTAACTCTGCCTGATGAGATCTCAGTTTATAATAGCTGTTGATTGATAACATCGACATGCCAGTGTCGCAGATTTTGTACATGTCTGTAAATAAAAATAATCATATATAAAAGCTCTATTTGATATTGAGCACTTTTTATAAACCTGGTTGAAATTCTTTGGATTACTACCCTGTGGATGTTTTACCTGGATTATTATTATTATATATATATATATATATATATATATATATATATATATTCTGTGTATTTAGGCAGCATTTTCTCATTTATGCAAACATTGTTTAAAATAACATAATCTGTCAGTTTAATTATACCTTTTTTTTAAATTTTTTCAATTTTCTGATGGTCTTTTTTGTATTAAAATCAAAAAAATTAATAAATGTCCCATAGGTTTCACGAACGTTTTTGATTCTTCGTCGAATCATCCTCAGGTGTCAAAAGCAAATGAACAAAAAAGCTGGAGAAAGAAGAGAATTTTAAAAAGACGGCGGAGAAACGCGCAGAGAACGTTTTCCACATTGTTTCAGGAAAGTCGTTGACGATTTAAACACAGCGACGCTGGATGGCATCACAAAATTCTCTTTTTTTCTCCAGATTTTTCGTTCATTTGCTTTTGACACCTGAAGATGATTTAACGAAGAATCGAAAACGTTCGTCAAACCTATGCGATCTTTATTTATTTTTCTGATTTTAATACAAAAAAGACCATCATAAAAATAAAAAAAATAAAAAAAGGTATAATTAAACAGACAATTCTGTTACTTTTTTTTTTACAATGTTTGCATAATATATATATATATATATATATATATATATATATATGAGAAAGGAAGGATAAAGGTAATCCGACGTGATGGGAAATGAAAAAGGAAAAACCAAAAAGGATGTTCTTTTTATATATTCATCAACGTTTTGTCTTTATTGTAAGACTTCCTCAGGATGATAATTTGAAGAAAAATGTCATGCAAGTACATCGAAATTTTGGGTTGACATAATGGGTTGATAAGAAAAAGTAGTAGCCGTGGCTACTAAGAGCGCTGGACCAAGGTCCGGGCTGAGAGAAGTCAGTCAGTGGCAGAGAGTGAAATGAATGTGGATGGCTGTGAGTGAAAAAGGGGAGGGGTGGGAGTGTTAGTGAATTTGTCTTAGGGTGGGAGAGAGCGGAGGGGGGTGCTGAGGTGTAGCATGGATTTTGTCAACCCAATATTTCGATGTACTTGCATAACATTTTTCTTAAAATTATCATCCTGAGGAAGTCTTACAATAAAGACGAAACGTTGATGAATATATAAAAAAAAAACATCCTTTTTGGTTTTTCCTTTTTCATGTCCCATATATATATATATATTTTAAAAAGTCACTATATATCAAGAGCGAAAAGCCACTTGAGGATAAGATTAATGAGACTGTCAATTGAATGTAGAACAACACTAAGAGGAGAAGGACCCGGTTTTATTAGTTAAGAGGACGACTATGTTGTAGTTAGCAGGGAAGCACTCCCATGGTATTGTGTTCTACGGATTGTTTGGTTCTAGGTAGTGCTGTGAATATTTTACAGGAGGGTTGGGCATAGATTGTTGCTCAGTGGATCACCTACCATGAACATAACATCTTTCTCTACAATATTGTCGTTATATCTGTGAGAGGGGGGCTGTAGGGAGAAGAGAAATTGGAGCAATCGGAGGTGGTAGACTTGACGCAATTTTGTGACAGCTGTGCTTCCTTATCGTCTTTTGTTCCAAACACGTGCATACTTTTCAAATCGGCACAAAACCACTTTTTTAGCACGAGGCCTAAAACACGTCTTTGTCGTAATTTTTCATTATACAGGAAAATTTGAAAATACCGTCGCAGGACAGATTATTTTGATAGTTTAACCCTCTGAACGTTAAACTTTTATTTATAGAAAAACAAATTATTTTTTAGACTTATTTTTAAAATGACTCCAAAGCTTAACCTTTCATTGTACGCCCAAAACAATGTCTACGACATTTGTAACACGTAAGTAGAACTATCCAAATTAATTGGAAAATTTGACTACTTTACATATTGTTATGGCGGCCATCTTTAATTTATAACGAGTTTGACTATACGCTCATGCAGTATCGTCTGCAATTGGAGGTAATAGAGTTGTCGCAATTTTGCGACAGCTGTGCTAAGAGGATTAAGGACCGCGTGAATTGGCTAAAATTGAAACCTAAACGACTGCTTTCAGAACGGACAAGGCAAAAAACGCATATCCTTTGAGCGCTGAATTTTTTTTTTGTAGAAAAATTGTTTTTTTTCGACCTGCTTTGAAAATGATTCTAAGCCTAACCTTTCATTGTATGCCCAAACAATATGCATGACATTTGTAGCATATAAGTAGGACTATCAAACTAAATTGCAAAATTTAACTAATTCGCATCGTCATGAACACGATGCTAACGAGGCCGTTTTCAGCCGCCAATACGCATGTAGAATCGTCTGCTAGAGGCAGTAGATTTGTTGCAATTTTGCGACAACCGCGCTAAGAGGGTTAAATAATACAATTAATTCACTGAACAGAACCGTTTTGCACCACTTTTATGTCCCCTTATGAAGATTAAAATCAAGATATATTGCGACTAAACCTTATCTCTAGAATTCAATCCATCGAAAGAATTTGGGGCCTAAGCTTAAGGGGTCTTAAGAAACTGGATGTGGTAGACGTGACGCAATTTTGCGACAGCTGTGCTTCCTCATCGTCTTTCGTTACAAACACGTGCATACTTTTCAAATCGGCACAAAACACTTTTTAGCACCGCACATGCTTAGAGGATACGTTCGGATTATTTAAGCATGCGTTGCCTATCTTGACAAAATAAGAGTATCCAATATTCACATTGGTCAGCCGTAAATAAAATGCGCCAATCCAAAATGGCAGTCATAAGTGGATTTCTCAGACGGTCCTACATATGAACGCGTTCACCGAAAAAATCCGTCTTAAATCGACTGCCATTTTGTATTTCTCAGACGGTTTTACATAGAAAACAAACAGAAAACTTTTATTCACCCAAAATAGGGCATATTGTCACTAAGACATAAAAAGGTCTACCGCGGTTAGGGGCCAGCTTTAAAAGAGGGAGAGTTGTGCAACAAAGTGTTTGTTCACATTACATTTAAATTTTTGCATGTTGGTAGTCTGGGAACCAGGGAGCAGGAAAGGAATTCCAAAGGCAAGCGATCCGAGGGAAATAAAGTTATTAGAGCAGAATGTTTTCCGGCATCTGGGGACTTCTACAGCGAAGAGGTGGGAATTTGCTGCTTTGACTTGTGGCTGAAAGAATCCCATACATGCACACAACTTGTGGTACTAAAACCAAAAGTGGAGATAAATGCGTTCCTTTTAGAAGAGATGACGTAGGCGTTGGGTTTCATTTTTATCTTGTTCTGCTTACCTCCGTGGCCGAGATAAAACGTATAAAGTGCCCTCTTTTTGGGGGAGCTGGATTTCCGGCCACATTAAAAACCTAACTTTGCCCTTGGGGTTGGTTGTTTTACGGCATATCAACCCTTTTCGGATTATTTAATGCCGAATCCGATCATTTTGGTAAAAGTTTTTATGCTTCAAGTTCTTTATATCTTCAAGTATTTATTCATGGTGTTTGGTTTGGTTTGGTTGTTTTGTTTTACGGCATATCAACCCTTTTCGGGTTATTTAATGCCGAATCCTGTCAGTTTAGTAAAAGTTTTGTTTTTTGTTTTAGGCTTTGCAGAATATGATGGAGTTTTGCAAGGAAAAAAAAACAAAACAATACAACATCAATGTTTGGTGCATTTTGGTCCAGAAAGCCGGTATCTTCAGACAGCCTGATCTTGGGGAGGAGGGGAGATTAAATAGGGACACAAAAGGGGAAGAAAGATTTTAAGATATTTTCTCATGCTTATGAGAAAGTTGGCGCATAGCAGAGAGGGGGGAGCTAACATTTAGGGGAGTTATCTGAAGAGATTTAAGGGATGTAATTTGTTATCATAATCACAAGTGTACCTTGCCGGCAAAAAATAATACTTCGTCAATGTTCGCACTTGCTATTTTTATTTTTTGTATCTATTTTTCCTAACACTTGCTGGTCCGGAAGTGGGTGATCATTCTACATTAAATAGCAGCAAAAACAGATATTACACTTTGATCTTAGCCAAAAGGAGGGAGAAGTCTTAAAAGGTATTTATCTCCCTCTCACGGCGGTAAGATGTGACACAAGGTCGGAAAGTGGGATTGAAAAGCCAACGCCCTAGAAAAAGAGCACTCTGGCCTACAAAAAATGCCTGGGCAGCCCCGTTGGCATTCCCCGGTAGGGGCGCCTCAGGCGATTAGCAATAAACTAACCCTTTCTCAAAGGGTGAGAAGGCAAAGTCTGGGAGGGTGGACCTCCTAGAACTGCACAGAACCACCCCTTAGACCGGCGGAATCAAGGCCCGAAAGCCAAGACGATACCGATCTACAGAGTGCAGTATCTATCGGAACAGATACTACACTGTGATCTCAACAAAAAGGCCGAGAAGTCCCCCCCCCAAAAAAAAACTTGCTATTTACTTAGATATATTACTAAAATATTCATAGAAAAAAATCATAGAATAACCTCAGTAATTTAATTTTTATATATAAATTATTATTGTCATTTCTGATGACCTAAAGAAATGAAACGCTGTCATCTTCAATTATTTCTCATAGTCATAGCACAGTGCTCCTTTAATTGGTTTAGAGACAATATCTTTTAGTCAAGTCTGGTTCAAGGTCATGTAAAAAAAGGGCACTTCGCCGTTTCTTTGTGCAATATATTACATTAGTAATTTAATTGTTAATATATAAATTATTATCATTTCTGATGACCTAAATAAAAAAAACAATGTTAACTTTTTATTATAGAGTGGATGATTTCTTTCCAAATTCATTTAAGGCAGCAAGGTAAATCTGCAGTGGTTGTCTGACTTTTTTTGTTTCCTTGCTTCCCTTCACCACCTGAAATGGTTTCGTCCGAGAGGGGAGGGAGGGGGGGGGGTGCTAAAAAAAAAAAAAAAGAAACATGTTTTACTTGCTAACTTTTGTGTGACTGGAGGGTTGTTACATATATTTATTTATTTATATACAAATAAATACACATTGGCCTTTATTATCGTGTGGAAGAGGAGTACTTTAACGGGTTAGGGGTTAGGGTTTAATTTGAGGTCCACCAGCAGCTGAGAACCTGTCGACCGAGTACAACTTCAAAAACTAGGGAAATAAAAAAAACTTTAAAAAAAAACTAAAAAAAAAACTAAAAAAAAAAAAAAACTAAAAAAAAAAACTAAAAAAAAAAACTAAAAAAAAAAAAAACTAAAAAAAAAAATAACACAAAAAATTAGCAAAGAAAAGAAAAAAAAAAAAGAATTTCGACTGATTTTGTTAGCGACTTCTAACACGTAGTTAATGACACCAAACTCAATTGGAAACGAAAAAAAAAAAATAAATATAAAAAAAAAATAAATAAAACGTAAGCGTTATCTAAAAATCCATTGTATGATAGGCTCTGACTCATGTGAAAAAAGGGCTCGGGTTCATTTAGAAGCCAAAGTGAAAGCTCATTCTTCTACCCTATCCAGGGGTACCACAAAATAGCCCCTAAGTGCTTCACAAACGGACATCTCTTTTTTTTTTTTTTTTTTTTTTTTTTTGAGAAATCTTGTCATTCTCAGACAAGTTTACTTCCCCTCCCACGTAAAACCGAATGACTGTTCCCAAAATTTAGATATTACCCATTTAAAAACAGATTGTGCTAAAATCGAATATAACGTCATAAATAGAATTCTGGCGTGATAAAAATATTATAGTTACGACCCGTTTCTTGCTGAGAAGGGCCTAGAAATGCAGCAGTAGCTGATTTTAAAATGACACATTTTGGACAAGTTCATTCATTCCACTCCAGAAAAGACGAATTGGCTTCAGAGGAGTTAACCCATCTTTGCCGGAGAAAGGGGTTACAAGAATTCCCCGTCACCACAAAAAAGTAGAGGACCGCAGGCTCCATGATCCTCACCCCTACACACTTGAAAACAATCGCCCATCACCGTTGAGAAATTGTCGTCTTTATAAGCCAAACATTAAAATGTCAATGCGACAACAGCATTGTCTCGATTTATTTGGCTCCCCACGAGGGTAAAGTCAAGTACAGAGCTTTCAATGTGGAGTAATCCAGCTCCAACAAAGGTGTGCCCATTCTTGTACCACATAATCATATATATATATATAGTATGTTATGAAAATATATTTATGCCAATTAAGCTACACAGAGGCTTCCGTGTTTCATCCCTGTAGACATTTTAGCCTGACAATTCCCTACGAGGATGACGTCTCTGTGTAGCTTGATTGTCATAAATATATTTTCATAGCTTACTACCTAGCTCTACTCACGTATTGAGCACTGCTGAAGTAAATAATGAAAATTGAGACATAATGTGGATACATGAAATAAATAAATAAATAAATATATATATATATAAAATAAAATATGAAACTGAAAGTATACTTTTAGAGAATTGAACCTATAGTGAAATGGTTTAAGCTCAATATACGAGATTAGCAACTGCTATATATATAATATATATATATATATATTAACAGCTTTCTCACTTTAAAAAAAATATGTAGTGACGCGGGTGTGTATTAAATTAGGAGAGTTCATATTTTTTAAAAGTTATTTTTAAGAATTTAAAAATACACTTACTACACATAACCTTGTGCATGCGCGTAACTACATTTTTAAAACGTGAGAAAGCCGTTAATAACAGCACCACGTCGATTTTCCATTCTGACGACCAATCCCAACGGAATTGTTACAATCTCAAACTCTGAAGAATCTAGGTATACTAGCGAAATGATTAGTCAAAAGATAAAAGTAAAAATTAAAAAAAAAAATTCTGTTCTGATTTGATTTCATTAAGAAATATTGCATCTAAATATGCTTTTAAGGCTTTTAGCCTCATTTATCTAATATATAAAGTAGAGACGATTTTTCCCCTGTACCTTCTCGGAGAATAGGAAAATAACCACATGCATCACAGGCTACTAAACTCACCATTACATTACACATATTCACTTGAGCGTGTTTTAGTAAATTTGTTATTCTTTTTTCCAACCTAACACTAAATATTACATTTGGCCCACCATCCACGTCTCTCCGCCAAACCAACTCCATATAGGTGATTGCAAAAACTTTTCTCCCTAACAATTCTGTACTGTCACTCCACTCATCGACACCGGGAACCAATAAACACAGTTTAATTTTGACAAAACACCCAGTTCTTATTTATTATTTGCCTGGTATTAATTTACTACATAATATAAAGCAATACGCAAAGACTTAATGACCGCTCCCGTTCACTCCGATGATTTTCCGTGAATATCAGATTACGTTATTTCTAATTCTACCTTTGACTTCCACATTTACATTCATTCCGGAATTAAGCGAATGAAATTAACGAACACAGTTCCTGCAACATTTATTCATTCAACATGGCGGCTACAATTTCTTGATCGAATCGACTTCTTATTTAATTCAATAAGCGCCAAAATACTGGTAGACCCCGATACATTTACATTTTCAAAATCATACACGTTTAACACGCATATTATAGAAAACTTGCACAAATAAATGACCTAAACCGTGTCATTGTTGAAGTTTATTTTTGGTCGCCAGAAGTTGCCAGTAAACAAGCGGAGCTTAATTGGCCTATTTTCACATGTATTTTTAAGTGGTAACTGTGGCCCAGTGGTTAAGAAGGGAGGTTTCATTATTGCCACTTTCGGCGTTCGATCCCATTCTACTCTAACACGTTTTATTTTTAATTTTTTTTTCATTTAAAACATTCACCAACACGGTAGAGGGGGGGGGAAGAACAATAGGCGGTTTCTTTTTATGCAATAGGTAGTACTTTCTCCCGTGCAATGCCGGGTTCCGCTAGTTATTAATATATATAAAAATATATTTAATAAATAAATACTTTTAATATATATATATATAAAAATATATATTTACAAAATTAATACTTTTAATATATATAAAATAATAATCCAGGTAAAACATCCACATCTACCAGCGAAGGTCTCTTATCGAAAAAAAAAAAGAAAAAAAAAAATGAAAAAAAAAAAATGCGATTAATTTCAACATACCTACAGATACTAGAAATTCATTTTTGTTTATTTATTTATTTATTTTTAAAAATTCTATCTATCTATCTATCAGATCGGGCTAGTTGCCTGGAACATATTGCCCCAAACTCCTCCATACTTTCCTGTTCATCATAGCTCCGTGAAGATCTTCAAATTGAGAACCGGTATCTTTGGTCAACTGTTTTGTGTACGTCTTATAGGGTCGTCCACCTTTAAGTGTTCCGTGTGTTGGCGTCCACAAAATCAGATCACTGATAACCTCTTCTTTGCTTCTATAAAAATGTCCAGCGAATCTCATTCTCCTTTCTTTTATTACTGATGATATTTTAGACAAGTTGCCATACAGCCGTTTATTAGATGCGTGCGTTTTCCAGATGCATGTTTAATAAAGCACGAAGCATCCGTGTGTAAGTTCCATCTAGTTTCCTTTCCAGTTCTTTTTGTTAGAGTCCAAGCTGGTGATCCATAAAGCTGTATGGATTCCACTACGGCTCTGAAAAGTTTTTTTTATTTGTTCAGACAGCGCTGATTTCCAAATAACTCTTAGCCGATTAAATGCACTCCGAGCCTTGGCTATTCTAACGAGCACGTCTTGTTCTTTCGAGGCAACGTGGCTGCCCAAATATTCGAAGTCATTCACCTGCTTGAGAAGTGTTCGGTTCAATGTTTCTATTGGATCTGTTTGATGATATCAGATATATTCTGTTTTCGTTGCATTCGTATGCAGTCCAATCATAGCAGCTGACTCTTCCAAAAGATGGAGTATTGATTTACTCCTCTCCAGGAGTTAGGCACAAGGCCAGTTTTTATCTTACTCCCACAAGTAAGATGTGACCCAAGGTCGGGTCGGGAAAGTGGGGTTTAAAAATTGCCTGGGCAGCCCCGTCGGCATTCCCCGGTACGGACGCCTCAGGCAGTAAGTAATAAACTTACTCCTCCCCAAAGAGGGGAGGTGAAGCCTGGGAGGGTGGACCTCCTAGAACAGCACAGGACAGACCCATAGACCGGCATAAATCAAGCTCCGAAGGCCAAGACAATACCAGTCTATAGGGTGCAGTATCCATCGGAACAGATACTACACTTTGATGTTAGCCAAAAGGCCAAGAAAAGATGGAGTAGCCTTTGGGCATTAGCATTGTTATCTGTTGACATTGCAATATCATCGGCGTAATCGGCATTTTTTTTATTGAATGCGATTAATTTCTTCGAAAAGTTATCGGCTGCTTGGTTGATAGTTTCGTCGACTCTTGAGCGATTACGAGACCTGCCCGAAAGTTGACGACGCGAACCAAAGAAAACATGGTGCATCAGCTAAAAGAGGATCGCAAATATTATTACTTGTTATTAATTAATATCAATTAATTAATAATATATTAATTAATATATTAATAATATATTATTACTTGTTATTAAAAAAGAAATATTCTTATAATTCATTAATTAAGGTTCAAATCCGGCCAGGAAATTGTTCTTAAATTTCCCCCTTCCCAGTTTTCCTCCTCCGTCTTTCCAACCCCCTCTTTCTCCTCTGCCAGTCTAAAAAATAATTTTTGTGGGAGACGGGATGCGGCATCTGCTAGGCACATCTCATTTTTTTTTGGGGTGGGGGGATGTGGGCTCTGTTAGGCCCATTTCATTTCTGTTGGAGAGGGGATATAGATCTTGCTAGATCATTTCATTTTTGTGGGAGACAGGATGTGGCCCTGCTAGGTGCATCTCGTTTTCGTAGGAGAGGGGATGTGGGCCCTGCTAGGCACATCTAATTTTTGTGAGAGGGGATCTGACCCCTGCTAGGTACATTTCATTTTTGTGGGAGAGGGGGGGGGGATGTTGACCCTGTTAGTCGCATCTCGTTTTTGTGGGAAAGGGATGTAGGCCTTGCTAGGGACATCTAATTTTTAGTGGGAAAGCGGATGTGGCCCCTGCTAGGCGAATCTCATTTTTGTGATAGAGGGAATGTGGGCCCTGCTAGTTACATCTCATTTTTGTGGGAGAGGGGATGCGGCCCAGTTAGGCGAATCTCATTTTTGTGGGAGAGGGGATGCGGCCCAGTTAGGCGAATCTCATTTTTGTGGGAGAGGGGATGCGGCCCAGTTAGGCGAATCTCATTTTTGTGGGAGAGGGGATGCGGCCCAGTTAGGCGAATCTCATTTTTGTGGGAGAGGGGATGCGGCCCAGTTAGGCGAATCTCATTTTTGTGGGAGAGGGGATGCGGCCCAGTTAGGCGAATCTCATTTTTGTGGGAGAGGGGATGCGGCCCAGTTAGGCGAATCTCATTTTTGTGGGAGAGGAGATGCGGCCCAGTTAGGCGAATCTCATTTTTGTGGGAGAGGGGATGCGGCCCAGTTAGGCGAATCTCATTTTTGTGGGAGAGGGGATGCGGCCCAGTTAGGCGAATCTCATTTTTGTGGGAGAGGGGATGTGGA
>OY744554.1:2768728-2831228 GCA_963556195.1 Sepiola atlantica | reverse complement strand
ATTTGTGTTTAAATCCTGGATTAAAGGACTTTACATCAATGCCGAAGGAATTTAAATAATGGTATCATCCGGGCGGTCTAAGGGCAGTAACTATGTAGGGTTTTTAAATGGTTTGAAACCGTTTAAATAAATTTGGGAGGTGATGAAATTGGTATGCTGATTAAAACTGGTTTAGAGATAAGGATTGGTTTGGCAAGATTGGATCTGTTTGAGAGATATGGGAGATTAGCATTATGACTGAGAAATGGTGGGGACTTATGGGAGTAGTAATAATGTTGTGAAATGGGAGTGTTACCCTCTTAATGTCTGGAGAAATATTTTTGGGACAGTTGAAATTATGGCTCTATATTTATGAAGGGTGATAGTTGGGAAAATTTCCTGGAGTGGAAGTCGATATTTAATGGGGCAATTATAGGGTTATGCATTTGGCAGAGGGGGGTGTAGCTAGGCTTTTATGTGTATCGGTAAGTCCAGTTTATGAGTAGTGCTTGTCTCCTGTGGATGCATCCTTTAAAGATTTCATCTTGAATATTCAAACAGACTGTATTTGGGTCAATGATGGCCCTTAATATATGGTATTTTTCAGCGTCACACAGAGGACATCTATTTATGGCTGGAGAGAAGGATGGTTTTCTCTCAATTACCTTCCATTTGATGGTAAAAGGTGTATTTTCATCATCATGTTTTTGTATCTGAAGGTGTTTCTGCGTGCATATAATCTTTGCTTGAAGCTTCCCTGTGTCATGCCAATGTATTTTTCTGCTCTACTGGTAGTCTGGTTTGTGACGGTGGCTTCATATACCGGTGAATATATTTTGCAATTCCCCTCTAAGGGGCAGTTGTTTTTGTTCTGGCATGAGCAGCCTGTGTTTGCAATTGCTTTGGGCTCAGCAGAGATGAGAACAGTGGAGTAGCTAACCGTAATAGAATTTCTGTTAAAATGTTTGTGCAGGTTGTGTGTGTGGGGGGGGGGGGGGAGGAGGAAATGTTTGTCGAGTAAGTTGAGGAAAAGGTAGCCTACCTTTGTCTTGGTATTGGTGGAATAGGGTGGAGAAAACCAGATTACCGACCTCCTTCTATTGCGACTCCCCCGTGGTTGGTCTCGGGTGGGGGTGTATGAGATCTCTTCTCTGAACCCGCTGCCGCGAAGCGCTTTTTTGTAATAAGGTGCTGCCTGGTTGAAAATTTCGGGACTGGATGAGAGGTGTGAAATTTTTTGGCTAATATTACTGACTAAATGTTTAAAAACAGTGGGGGGGGGCAGGATCTCTTGTGTATGTATTGGAGTGTCTCATTGGGTTTGTGGAAAGGTTTGTATGTTGTTTTTAAGGTTCAGTCGGATGTCTAGGAAATCTACTAGGTCTAAATTTGTTTTAATGGTGATTTTGAAACCGAGTTTTTGGAAGGTGTCTGTTAAATCTTTTCTAAATCTATCTAGTGTGTTTCCGTTGTGGTTGCGTGACAGGCAAAGTCCGTCATCTCTATAGAGGTCAAATAAATGGTCTGGGAATTTATTTTGGAGCGTATCCAATATGAGCAAGCCGACTAAGTCACAGATGTCTGCACTGTCATAGGCCCCCATTACAACATCAAATGGGTACTCTGGGTTCGATTTTTTTTAACCCAGGTTCTTCCCTCGAAGAAAAGAATGGTTTGTCTTGCTTGTAGTATTGTGTCCCTTTCTAGTTGACTGATGTTTGTGTGAAAGTGCAAAGGTTAAGGCCTTGTCTAGGGTGTCTTTTGGGTAGAACTCTACTATGTCTAATTGTGTGAATTTGCATCTGTTCTTTCCATCTGTGTTATGGAACCAATCTAGGACTGAATTTGTATTGCCCCACAGACTTAGGTTTGTTTTTTCCTTAATTTTATTAACTATATTTTTAATAATTGATTTACTTGCTAGTCCTAGTTCGCTTTTAACTGAGTTGATTAGTCTGCAGGAGGGTTTATTCCTGAAGTTATCTTTGTGGTCTTTTAAAGTAACAAAGGCCTTCCTCTTTTCTAAGTAGTTATATATATATATATATATATATATAAATATATATGATAATTGCCACTTCCTTACAGAAGAAGGCCATCCCTACACAGATTGCAATTTCCGATTGAATTCGCGCATAATGTTCATTTTTACAGGTTTTCATCACTGTGCGTCTTGCAGAGATATCTGTACATGTAAAATGGCCATGCTGTGCGTTTGTACGCCACGCAGAGTACTCTCTCCTCCTACAAAATCTGGTTTCAGTGACAAGTCGAAGCAAGATAACTGAGAGACGATGTTGAGCGCAGGTTTTATATCAGAGTGTCCGTCTCCTAGATTGATGAGCTTACAAAATCTACGGGTCCATCTCGCCGAGTAGGGTAGCATCATGACTGGGTACTATACTATAAGGTATTTCTACGCCCCCGCTAATAATATATATATATATTTAAAAATAATACTAATAATCAGGGTTCCACCACTTCGAAAAGTCTGACGATAATGAATATTTACTAAACATTAATCATAATACAGTTTAAACAATAGATACATATATACATACATGCACATACATACATACACATACATACATACACATATAATAGTTAATTGACAATAGACCGGTATTGTCCGGGCTTTCGGGTCTTGATTTACGCTGGTCTATCGGTTGTCCGTCCTGTGCAGTTCTAGGAGGTGCACTCTCCCAGGCTTTGCCTTCTCACCCTTTGAGAGGAGGTTAGTTTATTGCTAATCGCCTGAGGCGCCCCTACCGGGGAATGCCGACGGGGCTGCCCAGGCAATTTTTAATGGTCCTAAGTACCCTTCCTCTAGAGTGCTGACTTCTCAACTCCCACTTTCCGACTTTGTGTCACATTTTACTCCGTGGGAAGTAGATAAATTGTGTTTGGACTGTGTATTGTCTTAGCCTTCGGGGCTTGATTTACACCGGTCTAAATGGTCTGTCCTGTGCAGTTCTAGGAGGTTCACCATCCCAGGCTTTGCCTTCTCACCCTTTGAGAAGGGGTTAGTTTATTGCTAATCGCCTAAGGTGCGCCTACTGGGGAATGCCGACGGGGCTGCCCAAGCAATTTTTAAATAGCCATAGTGCTCAAATTCTCGAGCGCTGGTTTTTTCCCACTTTCCCCGACCTAGTGTCACATCTTACCTTGTGGGAGGAAGATAAATAGAAATAGTTAATTGACAATAGTACTATATATATATATATATATATATATATATATATATATATCATATTTCTAAATGTGTTGTATTATTGATTTAAATAACAGTAACCCGTTTTGATGGTAATATAGGAGTAATAAATGGAAGAAAAACAATTTTGCATTCAAATAGCTGTCTTTAGGTCTTTCGTCTCTACTATATATACAGTATTTCAAAATGTTATGGTGTATTTTTATTGCCTTAAATAACAGTAACCCGTTTTGATGGTAATATAGGAGTAATAAATAAAAAAACTAAAAAAAAAAACTTTCGCATTTATTCATTGATAAGAAAATCCAACGGGAGGGAGGATATAAAAATAACGGAGCGGGGCTGAAATATTTGGTTGCCTCCTGAATGATTGTGATTGTAGTAGTAGTAGTAGTAGCAGTAGTAGTAGTAGAGAAGGAGAACACTCACCTGTAAACTGTGGGAGTGGCGACCCAAATTGTGGAAGGGGGGGAGGGCGAGAAGTAGCTGAAACATTAAATGCCGGCAGCGTCAAGTTGCCACGACGACCACCACCACCACCACGTGTAACACCAGCAAAGACATTAAGCAAATACACTAATTAGCTGAGGACAACAGGTACGAAGAGTTAAATCCAATAGCAAGCAAGCCGCGAGAGAAAAAAAAAAAAAAAAAAAAAATTTTATGCTCGAGATCAATATTTGGATAGCTTTGTTGAATATCGGTCAGCGGAATGACTTTAATGATTGCACTGAGGGGGAGGTAAACAGGATATTACATGTAGGTGGCTATAATAAAACAGAGATGCCACCTGTGTGGGCAGAAGAACAACATCCAGCAGCTAGAGAAAAACAAGGAAGCCACTTGGATAAAGCAGAAGGGTTGTGGGTGACATGTTGAGAGGGGGCGTGGCATTTTGAGGGTGCATGGATGTCAAAAGCTGTTCGGTTCTATTATTTGATCTGGCAAAAAGAGAATTTGAGATTCCGAGCTCCGTCAATTCCTATTTGCGCACTCCGAACTTTTTCGAGCGTCATCCCCTCTACTCGTTTGTCGCAACGAACAATAAAGACAAACCATTATATTTCTGTACACAAATATTTGTCGTCTTAAGCGAACAAGACTTACTCGGCTGGACATGGAGAGTCCACCAGTGGAACTGTGTGGTTGGACACCTTTTAACTTTTTGTGCCGATTCCTAAAAAAAAAATCACACAGCGTTAACCGATGGTCATCTTTTTGGGACCAGACGGATAACAAACCATATTTCAATAACATCTGTATTTTTATAAGAAATCTATACTTAGTCATAAAAATGGAATTATCTTTCAAATATTACACATACTATCGGATGTATACTGGCAACACTGATGTCTCAGGTTTCAGTATACTGTGAAAATCTAGAGTGGAAGGATACAATCAGTTTCATCTATTATTCAATCAAATTTATTTTTAGTAAGTAGTCCTTATAACAAACTCACATTTATGTATATAGTATCAATGAATGAATCCCCCCGGGTAACACTGGGACACAGGTCTTGCTAGTATAAATTAATGATTTCCCCCCGGGCAACACTGGGACACAGGTCTTGCTAGTATAAATGAATGATTCCTCTCTGGGCAACGTTGGGATACAGGTCTTGCTAGTATAAATGAATGATTCCCCCCGGGCAACACTGGGACACAGGTCTTGCTTGTATAAATGAATGATTCCCCCCGGGCAACACTTGGACACAGGTCTTGCTAGTATAAATGAATGATTCCTCTCTGGGCAACGTTGGGACACAGGTCTTGCTAGTATAAATGAATGATTCCCCCCGGGCAACACTGGGACACAGGTCTTGCTAGTATAAATGAATGATTCCTCTCTGGGCAACGTTGGGACACAGGTTTTGCTAGTATAAATGAATGATTCCTCCCTGGGCAACGTTGGGACACATATATTGCTAGTATAAATGAATGATTCCCCCCTGGGCAATGTTGGGACACAGGTCTTGCTAGTATAATATAAATAAATGCTCTAACTATCCTATAAAGTCAAGTAAATCTTTGAAAGAAATTTTAGTATCGAATAATATTGTATTCACAAAAGATTTTTAGTAATAAACTAAAGAAAAAAAAAACGGCACTAATGGGTTAGCACCGCAACAATTGTCTAGTTTGTGAACAAGACTTACTCGGCTGAACATGGAGAGTCGCACCAGTGGATCTGTGGTTGGACACCTTTTAACTTTTTTTTGTATCGAGCTATTAACCATTACACGGCTTTTAATACCATAACCCCATTAGGGTGATACAAAATCAGCAACTATTTCCAATTATATAAACTAATTTAGAAACCACTATTTAAGAATTGATTAAAGGATGAAAAAAAAAACAAAACAAAAAAAAAACAGTGGAAAAAATTAAGCCTAATTTATATTATTCGTTTAAATATTTGAGAGAAGATATTTTAAATCGTTCAAAACCTATAAAACAAATATTTAAACTCATTTAAAAAAGGGGGCAAATATCGAGAGGCGGAGATCCAGATATCTGGAGTAAAGCTCCTGGTATATGGTGTAGAGATGCAGATATATGGAGTGGACGTAATTCGGCTAGAAAAAAATAGTGCAGAAACCCCTGTTTGGTTCATTGCTCAGTATTCAAAATACTACACCGCAATTTTGGCGGAAATAAAAACACAATTATTACTCGTGTAGAGACGGGGGGGAGGTAACAATTAAAAGATATTTTTGACACGAAAATAAAATTTACTCCCCCTATTCATGCTAATTTTTAAGGATCAAAAGGAATTTATTAGGACTAAAACAGAAGTGTTAAGTTCAAATTAAAAAAAAAAAAACGGGAGAAGGGCTGATCTAATCTACAATGAATGCTGGTTAGTATGGATAGGGGTTTCTAGATCAGTGGGGGGGGGAGGGGGTATTGGAAAAAGGGGAAGGGGAGTGATATGTACCAGGGTACATGGGATTTCACAATTCAAATCATTGGCAAAAATTGAAGATGGCACAATTGACGGATATATAAAGAACAGGAGAATAAAGATTTGATGTATACGTTTACAGCAAAACCTATCATGAAAAATTGATGCTTGATATCCGAGATAGAGCAAATTATATAAACAAGTAAAAGATGAGTATAAAAATTGTATAAAATACAACATCTATTAAGTCATCGGCTTTTACAACTTCAGATGCCAATTTTTTACCGTTCTTCGAACCTGATTCCACAAACTCATGCCGCCGCCTTCAACGGTGAATTTTTTCCTATAATTTCAACTTTTTCTTTTTATATTTTTTATTTTTACTTTTACGTCTTTACAAATTATGACTTTTGGTAATTTCCCGTTACCAACTTATCTGTTTGTACTCCTCTGATCATAAGATATCATTCTTTGAAAAGCCATGGCTTAAGGAAGAAATAAATAAATTTTCTTTTATTTGAAACCCTTTGTTTTGAACAATTGATGACTTAATAGATATTGTATTTTATACAATTTTTATTCCCATCCTTTGTTACATATATATATATATATATATATATATATATATATATATATATATATATATATATATATACACACACATACACACACACAGTTATTAATTAAAAAAGAATAAATGCCGGATGAGTTGAGTAAGGGCAGAGTAAACAGGTTTGATGTATTATAAATTGATGAAACGACTGTAGAAAACTAAAAGAGGTTGGCAGAGTATTTTGAGGGAGGGGAAAAGGGTAGAGAGACGGGTAGAGATGAGGAGAGAAAAAGGTGGGAGGAGGAAAGAGAAGTAGAGAGAAGGGGGGGGGGCGAAGGGTATAGTAGTGGAGGGTGAGAGAAAAAGAGAACAATGGAAAGTTGAAGGAAGTTTTTAAAAATCAGAGCGTGAAAAGAAAAAGAAAATGATAGGCAATGGTTACGAGGCAGGCGAAGATAAAGTTTCTAATAACTTAAGATCGAAACATCGTCATGTCAGCGTAGTGGAGACGGTGCAGTGAAGCATCGTCATGTCAGCGTAGTGGAGACGGTGCAGTGAAGCATCGTCATGTCAGCGTAGTGGAGACGGTGCAGTGAAGCATCGTCATGTCAGCGTAGTGGAGACGGTGCAGTGAAGCATCGTCATGTCAGCGTAGTGGAGACGGTGCAGTGAAGCATCGTCATGTCAGCGTAGTGGAGACGGTGCAGTGAAGCATCGTCATGTCAGCGTAGTGGAGACGGTGCAGTGAAACATCGTCATGTCAGCGTAGTGGAGACGGTGCTGTGAAACATCGTCATGTCAGCGTAGTGGAGACGGTGCTGTGAAACATCGTCATGTCAGCGTAGTGGAGACGGTGCAGTGAAGCATCGTCATGTCAGCGTAGTGGAGACGGTGCAGTGAAGCATCGTCATGTCAGCGTAGTGGAGACGGTGCAGTGAAGCATCGTCATGTCAGCGTAGTGGAGACGGTGCAGTGAAGCATCGTCATGTCAGCGTAGTGGAGACGGTGCAGTGAAGCATCGTCATGTCAGCGTAGTGGAGACGGTGCAGTGAAGCATCGTCATGTCAGCGTAGTGGAGACGGTGCAGTGAAACATCGTCATGTCAGCGTAGTGGAGACGGTGCTGTGAAACATCGTCATGTCAGCGTAGTGGAGACGGTGCTGTGAAACATCGTCATGTCAGCGTAGTGAAGACGGTGCTGTGAAACAGCGTCATGCCAATGTAGCGGCGTTTGTACATGTCTGTATAAAAAAAAATAATATATATATATAGATGTGTGTGTATGAGTGACTGATAAAGTTTATAGCGGACAATTCTTATATACTTTTTCTAATTTTTTTAAATCAATACCAAGGGTATTTACACACGAGAAAGTTCAGAATTATGGTATAATCATGTTAACACACCGGTTTCCGTTAGATCACCGAAGTTAAGCAACATTGAGCCTGGCCAGTATTAGATGGGTGACCATTTTGGAATGCCGGACGTTGCATGTGGACATCTAGCTATGGGCAAATAGCGTTGCCAACCCGCAGTGCCTAGCGTGGCGACTATGGCAAAAAAACTCTGAATGACAATCACCAATAAGGTGGTTGGAAACCAGGGTGAGATTCCTCCCCCCAGGAGTGATCAAAAACCTGATGATGATGAGATAATAAATATATATATAGATATATATATAGATATATATATATATACACACATATATTAGTTACTAAATTTTATGGCCGAAAACGTTTATTTGTAGAAAGCTAAAATGGTGTAGGTCTGTACGAAAATGAAAAGACGATTATTAGCTGATAGGTGTGCAGCTGTGAAGAGAAGAGAGAGAAGAGAGAGAAGAGAGAGAAGAGAGGGAGAGGGAGAGACAGAGAGAGGGAGAGAGAGGTAGGGGGAGAGACGGAGAGAGGGGTAGGGGGAGAGAGAGAGGGGGAGAGGGGGAGGGGAGGGAGAAACGAGCATAGCAAGGTCGAAAAGGGGAGGAAGTGTAAAAAGTACGGCCATGTGTGTGGATGGGTGGGTGGGGTGTATATTTTATAACACAAAAAAAAAACAGGAAAAAATACAAACATTTGGTGAAGGGGTTCAAAATGTGAAAATGGTCAGAAATTTGTGCAAAGTGGAGCGGGGATGGATACAGGCAGACATGAATAATAAGATAATTATGAGAAAAATTTAAAAATCAATATATAAACTGGAAGCCGCATTGTATTGAAAAAAAAAAACAAAAAAAAAACAGGAAACATTTGAGAAACACAAATAATTCAGAAACATTTTCTTGTGACAGAATGGTGGCCATTTCAGGCGGACGGGTGGAGGGGGAGGGTTAGGGTTAGGGTTAGGGGTATTATTCAGGAGACACAGTTTTCTGAAATCGTAAAAATAAGTTAGAAATAAAGAACATTTTTTTCTTTTTCTTTTTACAAGGGTTTCCTGTCTTGATTTGGTTGAGTTTCGGAATTGGAGATCGTTTGATTTTGGATGAGACGGCTATTCAAAAGAAAAAAAAGACGACAATACAGTGAAAACACTGTCCCAAGGGAGGGAGAAGGGGTTCATTCTTGGCCGTGAACAACATTTTCATCAAGATTTGTAGAATCGCGTAAAAAAAAAAAATGAAAATAAAAAATGAAAATCAAAACGGTCGAAAGATGAAGTTTGCCCTCCGAAAATCTGGTCTTTTTATGAGAAGATGAGTTGCTCTGAGTAAAAAGGGGGGGAAAAACCCAAAACAACAGCAAGACTATAGCAAATAAAAAAAAAGAAACAAGGTTTTGCTGACTGATAGGGGACAAAAAAATAAGGTGAGCACGGTCAAGAGAAGGGGAGGGCGAAACGGGCAGAACACGGTCAGGAAGGCAGATCATGGTTGAGAAAAAGGGGGGAGGGTGACCTAACAGAGCATGGTCAAGAAAGAGTGGGTAAAAAACAGGCAGAGCAGTTGAAAGAAAGAGGATACAATTGGGTAGATCACGGGGGGGGGGGAGAGAAGGAAAGAGGGGGGAGAGAAAGAGGGTGAGAGAGAGGGAAGGAGGGGGAGAGAGGGAAGGAGGGAGAGAAAGAGAGAAGGAGGGGGAGAAAGAGAGGAGGGGGAGAAAGAGAGAAGGAGGGGGGAAAGAGAGAAGGAGGGGGGAAAGAGAGAAGGAGGGGGGAAAGAGAGAAGGAGGGGGGAAAGAGAGAAGGAGGGGGGAAAGAGAGAAGGAGGGGGGAAAGAGAGAAGGAGGGGGGAAAGAGAGAAGGAGGGGGGAAAGAGAGAAGGAGGGGGGAAAGAGAGAAGGAGGGGGGAAAGAGAGAAGGAGGGGGGAAAGAGAGAAGGAGGGGGGAAAGAGAGGAGGGGGGAAGAGAGAGGGAGGGGGAGAAAGAGAGAGTGAGGGGAGGGGGGAGAAAGAGAGAGTGAGGGGAGGGGGGAGAAAGAGAGAGTGAGGGGAGGGGGGAGAAAGAGAGAGTGAGGGGAGGGGGGAGAAAGAGAGAGGGAGGGGAGAGAAAGAGAGAGGGAGGGGAGAGAAAGAGAGAGGGAGGGGAGAGAAAGAGAGTGAGGGGGGAAAGAGAGTGAGGGGGGAAGAGAGTGAGGGGGGGAGAAAGAGAGTGAGGGGGAGAAAGAGAGTGAGGGGGAGAAAGAGAGTGAGGGGGAGAAAGAGAGTGAGGGGGAGAAAGAGAGTGAGGGGGAGAAAGAGAGTGAGGGGGGAGAAAGAGAGAGTGAGGGGGGAGAAAGAGAGAGTGAGGGGGAGAAAGAGAGAGTGAGGGGGAGAAAGAGAGAGTGAGGGGGAGAAAGAGAGAGTGAGGGGGAGAAAGAGAGAGTGAGGGGGGAGAAAGAGAGAGTGAGGGGGGAGAAAGAGAGAGTGAGGGGGGAGAGAGAGAGTGAGGGGGGAGAGAGAGAGTGAGGGGGGAGAGAGAGAGTGAGGGGGAGAGAGAGAGAGTGAGGGGGGAGAGAGAGAGTGAGGGGGGAGAGAGAGAGTGAGGGGGGAGAGAGAGAGTGAGGGGGGAGAGAGAGAGTGAGGGGGGAGAGAGAGAGTGAGGGGGGAGAGAGAGGAGGGGGGGGGAGAGAGAGGAGGGGGGAGAAACGAGCATAGCAAGGTCGAAAAGGGGAGGAAGGGTAAAAAGTACAGCCATGTGGGGGGGGGGGGAAATATTTTATAACAAAAAACCCAAAAAAAACAACAAAAACACACACACCAAAAGCCTCTATTTACACAAAAGGAAGAAGAAGAAGAATTCGAGATGGGAGGGTTAGGGTTGGAAGGTGAGGAACTGAGTTGAATCCTAACAGTGGCCCAGTAGGATGATGGAGAATCAACAGATAGAAAGAGAGGGGGGGGACACACACACACAAAACAATAAAAAAAGCATCAATAACACTTTTAGCTCTAAAAAACATCCAACAACTACTCAAAAGTCACAGCTAGATGTAAACAAAAAAAAATATAAAAAAATAATAAAAAAAATAAAAAATATACATATAAAAAAAATAAACACGTGATCAAAAGATGACTACATCTTTAGATGTTCATTGGCGCTTCAAAAAATAAAAAAATTAAATTAAATTAAAATAAACGTTTTCCATGTATAAATAGATAACAAAAAAGTTACTTGCCACCATGCCTTTCTGATATACAGATTACTGACATAACACACACATATGTACTTTCCACACAAATAGGATCTTATAGAAATCAAAACATACCTGGGTATTATAAAAGTTTAATGCCAGTTGTTTTAATTATCAAAGGAAAGTTGTTTCGGATAGGATGAAAGTGTTGTATCTGTTCAATTTTTTGTTTTCAGTTCACATTAAAAACTGACCGTTGGACTTATTTTGCCCTAGTGCTGAATGAAGAAAGTAAACGAGAGATTCGTTACTGGAAACTTAAATTTGAGGTTAAGGATCAAATAGAGTTGAGGCACCCCAGAAAAAAAGGACACATTTTGCTTTGACACAGATTTTAAAATAACTTTTTTTTTTTTTTACTTTTGACCTACGGTTTTATTGCTTTTGCGAAATTACAGATTTTTATGACGAAAAATACAAACTTTAAAAAAGTATATTTTTCTAAATTCAATCTTTAAAAAAGTATATTTTTCTAAATTCAATCTTTAAAAAAATATATTTTTCTAAATTCAATCTTTAAAAAAATATATTTTCCTAAATTCAATCTTTAAAAAAATATATTTTTCTAAATTCAATCTTTAAAAAAATATATTTTTCTAAATTCAATCTTTAAAAAAATATATTTTTCTAAATTCAATCTTTAAAAAAATATATTTTTCTAAATTCAATCTTTAAAAAAATATATTTTTCTAAATTCAATTCAATCTTAAAAAAATATATTTTTCTAAATTCAATTCAATCTTTAATAAAATATATTTTTTTAAATTCAATTCAATCTAATCTTAAAAATAAATATTTTTCTAAATTCAATCCAATCTTTAAAAAATATTAAAAAAATATTTTTCCAAATTCAATCCAATCTTTAAAAAAAAATATTTTTCTAAATTCAATCCAATCTTTAAAAAAATATATTTTTTAAAATTCAATCAAATCTTAAAAAATAAATATTTTTGTAAAACATCTTCGCACAACATCCTTTTATTTTAATGTTTTTTTATTTTTTTTAAATATTTGTTTTTTCGTTTGTTTATAAATTTGGCTTAAATAAAAATTTCTTTTTACATTTTTAAAAACTGAAACTCAAGAATATACAAAATGTGTCCTTTAAGTTGTTGCTAATTCTGGGGTGCCTCAAATCTATTTGATTTGAGGCCAATATTCAACGTTACCATCAAGGATCAAATCCTTTAAAAAAAAAAAAAAAAAAGAAAAGATCAAATTCTGTGTGGAAGGTTCAAGTTGTTATACCAGTAGTACACATTAACTTACCGCTAATATAAAAAGTGTTATTTATTGTTTTTTTTTTGTTGGTTTAATAAAATTGATAACAGTTAAACTCGTTGGAATGCGTGAGCAGCATTATATGTAAAACAACGACAAGGTTTACAAAGGAAGCAGCAGTCTAGGTAGGTTCAAACTAGGCTAGTCTCAAATTCAACTAACAAAGGTTTCATACTTTACCAAGTTCAGCTGAACGAAGAAGAAGACGAAGAAAGTTTTACGGAGAAAAAGAAAGAAAGAGAAAGGGGTGTTACGACGTACAAAAAAAATACACGTTTACAATTGAAGACAATTAGAATTTACGATCATGAGAGCGAACGCGAACATTTTTTTTGTTCCCGCTCAAAATGAATGGATGATAATATTTCAGCCTGCGTGGAGAAAAAACATTCGGCTATGAATGGCGACGATGAAAATGTTTTTTTTTTTTTTTGCTAAAAATGAAGAAAATTTTGATAAAAAAACAACAAACAAACGAACGAACAATTAAAATGAATAAAATCAAATATTTAAGGTCGCAGAGAAATTATTTTCTTTAGATGACACCACTTATCTCTACATTTAAATGTTGCGGACATTTATGTATGTTGCGGACATTTATGTATGTTGCGGACATTTATATATGTTGCGGACATTTATATATGTTGCGGACATTTATATATGTTGCGGACATTTATATATGTTGCGGACATTTATATATGTTGCGGACATTTATATATGTTGCGGACATTTATATATGTTGCGGACATTTATATATGTTGCGGACATTTATATATGTTGCGGACATTTATATATGTTGCGGACATTTATATATGTTGCGGACATTTATATATGTTGCGGACATTTATATATGTTGCGGACATTTATATATGTTGCGGACATTTATATATGTTGCGGACATTTATATATGTTGCGGACATTTATATATGTTGCGGACATTTATATATGTTGCGGACATTTATATATGTTGCGGACATTTATATATGTTGCGGACATTTATATATGTTGCGGACATTTATATATGTTGCGGACATTTATATATGTTGCGGACATTTATATATGTTGCGGACATTTATATATGTTGCGGACATTTATATATGTTGCGGACATTTATATATGTTGCGGACATTTATATATGTTGCGGACATTTATATATGTTGCGGACATTTATATATGTTGCGGACATTTATATATGTTGCGGACATTTATATATGTTGCGGACATTTATATATGTTGCGGACATTTATATATGTTGCGGACATTTATATATGTTGCGGACATTTATATATGTTGCGGACATTTATATATGTTGCGGACATTTATATATGTTGCGGACATTTATATATGTTGCGGACATTTATATATGTTGCGGACATTTATATATGTTGCGGACATTTATATATGTTGCGGACATTTATATATGTTGCGGACATTTATATATGTTGCGGACATTTATATATGTTGCGGACATTTATATATGTTGCGGACATTTATATATGTTGCGGACATTTATATATGTTGCGGACATTTATATATGTTGCGGACATTTATATATGTTGCGGACATTTATATATGTTGCGGACATTTATATATGTTGCGGACATTTATATATGTTGCGGACATTTATATATGTTGCGGACATTTATATATGTTGCGGACATTTATATATGTTGCGGACATTTATATATGTTGCGGACATTTATATATGTTGCGGACATTTATATATGTTGCGGACATTTATATATGTTGCGGACATTTATATATGTTGCGGACATTTATATATGTTGCGGACATTTATATATGTTGCGGACATTTAAATGTCGCGAGAAGAACTTTTCTATCAGTCTGTCGGGCTTGAAATTCCATTTTCGTCAGAGTGTTACCACTGTCGACCAACTGAACATATGGAAGTGGAACATGGCCAGTGAGGGTTGAGGACATGCGTTACATGGAGAGAAACAATATGAGAATGAAACGATGGATGTGTAACGCAAGTCTTAAAGACAGTCTTAGATCTGATGACCTCAGAGGAAGATTAACCCTGGACAGTAGAGGGAGATATACGCAGAACAGGAGATTTTGATAGTATGGTTACATTGAAAGATTAGTAAGATTCCTGGGTTAGTAGATGCTGTAGAACAGTTGGGGTAGCAGGTTCAGTTCACAGAGAATGTCAAAAGAAAACATGGTGAGAGAGAGAGAGAGAGAGAGAGAGAGAGAGAGAGAGCACACACCAAAACGTTGGAGTGAAAACCGAAGTCGGAAATGACGTCACATCCGTTCGGGGCTGATTCACTCTCTTGTTCCTGACTCACCAACAGAGGCAGACGTGAAAAACGGTCGGTCCACTGCCAGTAGGCAGGGGGCCGGAGGAGATGGGACGCAGTAACCCAAAATGCAGTAATTTCCATCTTTGTTTTACGTCAAATAAAAACCAAACACGGAGTCCCTGTGTTTGTCGATCACGGTCGAAGGACGGGAGCCAGCAGCGACGAAGCCAGAGATACACTGAACAACAAAGACGAAATCTGGGTACCTGCAGTTCGAAGTTAAGCAGCAATGCAACAATGGGAGAAAGTGATAAGGATGGACTTGAGAGAAAGAGGGATAAATAAAGACCTGTCCAGAGATAGGTTAGTTATGAAGTCAATTCGTAACAGTTGTCCAAACACAAGCCAACATGTAAAACAGATGTTTAACCGAATACAATGATGATATATACTCGATGACCCGACCTGGCGTTGCCCCGGATTATATGATTACAATTAGCGTGAGCGAGCCACCTCGCTTGTATTATTACCTAAAATGTGTCTATATTTAAAAGGGGCAGTCATGTTTTGTTAGGTGTTGACAAATTGAGCTAGTATCGGAGAGATGCAAGGTAGGCCTACGGAAAAGTGTAGTGGTAGTAAAACCGATGTAACAATTAGTTACAACCCCCCCCCCCCTTTTTTTCAACGTAGTTCACCTCAAACAAGGCAGGCCGCCACTGTAGACGTAAGGGGCTACTGAGAAAAAAAGAAAAGTTGGGGGGGGGGGGGGGGTCAACCTAAATTGGCAGCTGTGCAGCGAGATGTCTGCATGTCAGTACTGTCGGGGAAACAGGGGGCAGGGAGGTAGTTCCAGAGGCCAGCAGCACGAGGAAAGAAGCTATTGGAGTAGAAGGCTCTCCGGCATCTGGGGACCTCCACAGTGAACGGATGGGATTTAGCTGATTGTCGAGTTGGTCTAGTGAATTTACGTCAAGGGGGGCACCAGAGTAGCCAGTTCATCGGAGCATAATCCATTGAAGTATTTGTAAAACAAGCACAAGGATGCTACATTGCGGCGATGGGACAGGGACTGGAGCTTGGTTGACAGTGAGGGACCTATTAGGTTGGCGACTCTTTTTTTGGACCTTGTCAAGGTACATTTAATCTAACGAAAGCAACGAATTGATAACTCCTCAGCGTACTTTCTAAATTCTATTTTCATCTTAGAAAAAGAGTCGGACTTGAACCCATGACGTCTTGCACCCGAAGCGAAAAAATCAGACCCCCAGACCAACAAAGACTCACATTGCATATCCATTGTATCATTCTTTTATCATTTCTCTCCATGAAACGTCTGTCTTCAACCCTCACTTGCCAGGTTTCACTTCCATGCCTAATCAGATGGAGACAACACCGTTAATGCATTCTAAAATTACGGGTCTGTGAACACTAAAAGCGCACCAATTGAATCGACGCATATTAACATCCGCCATTGTTAAAATACGAGCCAGTTCGGAGATTTTCCAACCTTAAATAAATGATTTTATTTACAATAGAATTAATATGCATTATGACATCATACGAAACAGAAGAAGAAATCGAATTTTAAGAATGAACGTTTGAAACGAGAAAATAATCAACGGTGGTTGGGACGGGACAA
Organism: Sepiola atlantica; assembly: GCA_963556195.1. NCBI lineage: Eukaryota > Metazoa > Mollusca > Cephalopoda > Sepiida > Sepiolidae > Sepiola > Sepiola atlantica. The sequence continues at coordinate 2,814,781 of OY744554.1, read as the reverse complement.
AGGAATTAGATAAAGTCACTACTACTTACTATCCGTCGTGGAAATAGAAAATTGTCATAAAAGGATATTTTGATGACGGCATGAAAATAAAACATTAAAATTTTTTTTTACCCCGTGAATGTAAGAAAATCGACATTAATGCAAAAATGGGGGAGGGGAGCTTTTCTTAAGAATGGGCACGTAGCATTTCCGACAAAAGTCATCCATTTTTGTTGTAAATGAAACAAAAATAAAAACAACCAAAAAAAAACAAAAAACAAAGTGGAAATAGTGATAAGTTCAAAGCCGAAATCTGTAATATCGTAAAACATGGCCGAAATAAATGTAAAAACGGGCTCATTCTTTCAGAAATTAATTTAATCCACTGGATTATTTAAAACGAATAAACCTTTCAAGCCTAACCCTAAACCTTTCAATTCGCAAGCATCATCCTGAAGTGTATTTTGAAAAAAAAAAAAGGTCGTAAAAAAAAGGTCGTAAAAAAAAAATTTAAAAAAAAAAAAAGGTCGTAAAAAAAAAAAAAAAATTTTCGACAAAAAAAAAAGAAAAAAAATTTTCTATAAAAAAAAAAATTCAGCGCTCAGAGGGTATGCGTTTTTTGTCTTGTCCGTTCTGAAAGCAGTCGTTTCAATTTTAGCCAATTCACGCGGTCCTTAAATCCTCTTAGCACAGCTGTCGCAAAATTGCGACAACTCTATTACCTTCAATAGCAGACGATACTACATTAGCAGATAGTGAAACCCGTTATAAATTAAAGATGGCCGCCATAACAATATGTAAAGTAGTCAAATTTTACAATTAATTGTTATAGTTCTACTTACGTGTTACAAATGTCGTAGACATTGTTTTGGGCGTACAATGAAAGGTTAAGCTTGCGGAGTCATTTTAAAAATAAATCTAAAAAATAATCTGTCCTGCGACAGTATTTTCAAATTTTCCAGTATAATGAAAAGTTACGACAAATACGTGTTTTAGGCCTCGTGCAATCTTCTGACTGGAAACTAAAGAAAGTAAAGGCAGTATTTGTTTGGCCGATTCAAATAGATGGTGAAATGCAATGTCCGTATCTGAACTCTATATATCTGATCAATGATTTGACAAAAACATCTAATCTGCTTTCATATGTGGGTAGTTATCAAGGCCATACCTATAACAGGCCGAGAGGTCTAACATTTGGGATCTTTTACCGGAGTCAAGCTTTCCAGTCAGTCAGCAGATGTCTTTTTAGCTGCTAACACTTCGAGAAAATTTCATACATTCTTCCGCTCTAACAGCTGACGAAATTTCTTTTTTTTTTTTTTTTTTTTTTTTTAAAATTTTAAAAACAGAAACCACCACTTTATCAAGGCCGTGGACAAGTGTTAATGTGATTTCTATTGATCCCCCTCCAGGAGATTAGACACAAGTGTCATGTGGGTTTGATGGAAGCGTTTTTTCAGTGGAATGACTTGGATTCGAACCTGGCACACCCAGGTTCTCAGTCCGCATCGATACCACTAAGCCACTGTGCCATCCCCAAATTTTCTACCTGTATACGAGTCGGATACGTCCTAAGCTACCATCACTGCAAAGAACTTTCCACGGGTGTGCTTCCCTGCTTGTTACAACATGGTCGTCTTCAAGTCCGTCAGCAGATGTCCTTTTAGCTGCTAACAAAAGCTACCTCGCTCCCGACGCAATCCTCGATCCGTATAAGAGTTATTAGAAACCAATTAAGGTTCCCTGACGCTTCTTAAACGCTGACCCTCAGGATCGACTAAAGTGGAGATCTACAGTGAGGACCGCCATGCGTGCAGCTAGCCAGTTGTCTGGAGGAGGGGGGGGGGTCCACATTACCCCCAATTCTGCATGATAATCAAAAGACCGACGAAGACGAAGAAGATACCTCGCTAACGAAAAGACTACGGTTCCGGTTTTGCAAAATTTGTAAACGTCTGACTTTTGTTAAAACATTTTATGTGCCCATTTTTAAGAAGCAAGAATAAAAAAAGAGTGCATGACGAGAGAGGGAGAGAGGGTTATAGACAGATTGTGGTCGTTTTTATTACCGATACGAACGTTTGGGAACGATATAAAACCTACCTTTCCAGTCGTAATTTAGAGAATTTGAAAAACGGGGATCACAGACAATGAAAATAGAATTAAAACAATGGACATAACAATTGATTTCTCACCTTTTGCGTATATTTTAAAAATGTAAAAAACAAAAAATGTTTGTAAAAGGGAGTGATTGTTGGGATAGAGAGAAAAAGTGCGACTTTTATAACCACGGAAGAACAGAAAACCTACCTTTTCGGTTACAATTTTGAAATAGGAGTCAAAAGCAAAAATTCAAATATTCATGGTTGTCTGTGGTGATGGCACGGAAAGACAACAAGATAATCCTCCACGACTGTTAGGTGCCCGTTACAAAATGAAGCGAACATAGGACTGTCCGACTTCAAAGATGATGGCTGAAAATGTGTGACTATGCAAAGCATTGGCATTATCAGCAGCCAAAAGAGCTCTATTTTGATCTGAAATGGAGTTGTTGGAGAGTCGTAGTTTGATTATTTTCTTTCTTTTTTTTTTTTTCTGCCCGCAGACATTTCTTTTTAGGAACAGTCACAAAATTCTCTTGCAGTCAACCGAACGACTCTTAAAATCCAGTTGCTAATGTCTATACCAAACCGACAAGATGTGTTCTTTGTTTTTCATTTGCCGTTTCGGCTATCGTAATATTAACAGTAACATAACACCTGAAGAAGGTCCCTGGGAGTGGGGTACATCAGTCGAAAAGTAGTAACTACATAATTAACAGGGATGTGAGTAGCCAATGGTAAAAAAAGATGAAATTTCCCAACCTGGTGGACCATGACCCCCTGTCTTTGGGTGTATGTGTGTGGAGAGATAGGACAAAACAAAAAGAACAAACTTTTTTCCTAAACAACAATAATCAGTTTCAACTAAGTCAAAACTAAGAGAAAGGCACCAAGTGCGTATGTGGGGGAGGAGGGAGGGAGAACAGGAAGTCATTATTTGATAAAACAAAAGTCATCTAACTCCCCTACCCCATTCAAGAATTGCTCGAAGTTCTAGTTTTCACGGCAAAATTTACATTTCAGTTTTCAGAGAGAACTGTCACAAAAGGGAAAAATTCAGTCATTTTTTTTTTTTAAAATAAAAAAAAAAAAAAAAAAAAAAAAAATGTGGATTTCGATCAAAAAGTCGAGATGAGCAGCTCCGCCGACTTAAACGGAAATCCGCCTTTTCTGAAATCAGGAAAAGCGGAGAACTCACACCCTTGAGTAATTCTAACCATGGGATGCAAACTAAGTCAGCTTCCATCACACATCATCAATTGTCCCTAAAATGCTGTATTAGGCGTAAGAAATGTTCGGGGACATAAATATTTGAATTTTTCATTAAACCGACAATAAAAGAGCGAAACACGATCAACTAAAGCTCAAAAAACAGATGACGAACAAAAGTGGAAGAAGAACGTTTTCTTTGTGAAGGATTGTGCTAACCGAAAGAGCGAGCGAGTGAGTGAGTGAGAAAGGTGTGTATGTGTCAAAGATCAGCGGACAGGGGTAAATTGTACCGATACGACGACGGATAAGCTTTAAAAATTGGTTGTAGTAAAAAATTTATAAAAAAAGAAAAGAAAAAAGGGAGGTTGAGGGAGAGAATAAAATATATCAGGTGAAGATGAGAAAAAAAAAAAAAAATGTTTGTGGTGGAAGGGGAGAGGAGGCAGGGGTCATAGAAACGATGGACTTACCTTCGAATGTGTCATCCCCCTCTGTCATCAACTCATCATCCGAGCAAATATTGAGGACGTTTACCAGCATCTCTGTAACTGCAAGATGCGGAGACGAGAACAAATTAGAATAAATAAAAGCGAGACATTTTTTACATTAAAAAATTTTTTTTTTAAAAGAAACAAAAAATAAAAAATAAAAATGAGACATTTTTACATAAAAAAAATAAAAATGAGACATTTTTACATTAAAAATTTTTTTTTAAAAGAAACAAAAAATAAAAAATAAAAATGAGACATTTTTACATTAAAAAATTTTTTTTAAAAAGAAACAAAAAATAAAAAATAAAAATGAGACATTTTTACATCAAAAAAATTTTTTTTTTAAAAGAAACAAAAAATAAAAAATAAAAATGAGACATTTTTTACATTAAAAAAATTTTTTTTAAAAGAAACAAAAAATAAAAAATAAAAATGAGACATTTTTACATAAAAAAAATAAAAATGAGACATTTTTACATTTAAAAAAAAAAAAAATTTAAATAAAAAAATAAAAGTGAGGCATTTTTGTATTTAAAAAAGACATTTTTACATAAGAAAAAATGAAAAAAACATTTTTACATTAAAAAAAAATTAAGAAAAAAAAAAAAAAAAAAAAAAAAAAAAATCAAAATAAAAGTGAGACATTTTTGTATTCAAAAAAGACATTTTTACATAAGAAAAAAATGAAAAAAACATTTTTACATTAAAAAAAAATTAAGAAAAAAAAAATAAATAAATAAAAGTGAGACATTTTTACATAAAAAAAAAAATCAAATATATATATATTTTGGCCACAAGAAAGCATTCATCAGTGTCAAGATAAACATGACATTGCTCGCTCGACAATAAGAGATTAACTGTAATTTGCAATTAACTCACCAAATTTCTGTCTATCACTTTCACCCTCTCTCATTTGAACCGTTGCTCTTTTGTTAAAAGTCAAAGACAGAATTTATTTTGTTATTGTGAAAAATTAGTTTTAGTGAACCGACCCAGAAAACAGCAATTCTTCCCCCTTTGTCAGAAACAGCGTCTATGGAATGTGACGACTAAAGGACAAACTAAGGGAAGCGAGAGTTACAAGGCCGCCGAAAGTAAACCCAAGTTAGTCACTTTCTACTCTCCTAAATACATCAAATCTGTTGCTCAGAGCAACTGTTGGATCATTCCACCGCTCCAGAAAGTACTTTACCCCTATTGAAATCCTCTACCTGTATAAGAGTCATATACGTTTTAAGATGGAGTACTGCCAATACATTGTAGCAAGAAACGTTGACCTCCCCCACCACCACTCCAGCACCGCTTAATGGCGAAGAAAATGAAATTTTCAAACTTTGAACAATTTTAGTATTCCCATAGTGTTCCCCATTTCTTGGCTGACAATCATTTCCGTCTCAATAACCCTTTTCCTCGAGTGGCGATTGGCCTTGATAAGTGGTGACCAAACATTTTTAAAAATCGGAGAGTACAAAATGCTATTTTTTTTCAATCTTATGCACATTATGTCATTAGTTGGATGTAAGCAGAAATGTTCGCGTATGACATTTAAACCTTGTCAGAAATAAATATAAAACCTCTGAAGTAACGCTAGTCTTCCTCTGCTCATCCTTTCTACTCTCCTTAGTGAAACTAAACAAGTAGTTTAAAAAAAAATTTTTAAATTCATTTTCCAAATTCTTATCTTTTGGAAAAGACTTTGTAAACGGCTGCCATTTTAACTACAGTAAATACGATTCTAATCTGCAGATTTGTTATATTGTGCAAAAAAAAAAAAAGAAGTAATATTTAATTAGGTTATCCCCCCCCCCCCCCCTGCCCAACATCTGCAGGTAGGTATTTAATACATGCAGCTATCTAAAAAAGAATAAAGGGTGCTATTTTACTTATAGGCCGATCAAGTTAATTGTGTTCATGTAAAAGCATTATTTTGTACTTACTCAGTCATATTTTATCTCTCACGCCCCGAAAAAGAATTTTAAAATATCAAGCAGAACTTTAATTAGAACGATTTTTCCATTTCCATAAGGGTTATATGAAATGGCGAGTCTGCGATTTTCGGAGTGGCCGGTTAGCTAACTAAGGGCAGATAAGTGTCGCGAAAAGTTACCATGTAAATATGAAAAAAGAAAAAAACCCAAGAAAATTATATCGTGGAAAGTATCCCGGTGAACAAAGTAAAAATAATTATTTAATTTTCTATTTTTTAATTTAATAAATATATATTTTATTATTATTGCTTATGTGTTTCTTTCTTTTTATAATCCTAACAATAAAAACGGAGTTAATGCCCTTGTCTATTCTACCGACCGCTCACAGCCCAAAATGTCGGCTCGGGCACAAATACAGGTTGAACATCGAAATGGAAAAATCGTTCTAATTAAAGTTCTGCTTGATATTTTAAAATTCTTTTTCGGGGCGTGAGAGATAAAATATGACTGAGTAAGTACAAAATAATGATTTTACATGAACACAATTAACTTGATCGGCCTATAAGTAAAATAGCACCGAATAAAGAAAGAAAATAGTGATATTGGTGAAATTCAAATTTGCAAGCCTATATGAAATGTATTTTAGCTGGAAAAGTGTTAAGTCACTGCTGAGTTCAGTCCCCTTACACGCCTCTGCTATGTCAGTCACGTACAGTTATGTGCCCTTGCTAGCTTTCACACTCTAAACCAGGGGCGGACAATATTTTCAGAGTGAGGGCCAGATGAGACTTTTGGAAGGAGATCGCGGGCCGGAGTGAAAAACGAAATCTCAGAATTACTATATTTTGTTTACATGAATAAATTGTACAAAAATTGCATTGAACACTCTACAAATCTGATATTTTTTCTCAAGAGACTTCTGTATAAAAGGTGCCGACAAAGAGCCATTTTGGAATCATAAAAAATAATGACAGGGGAAGTAGCAAGTTGATCCAGCATTCGTTTTGACACACCTCACATAAGTTCTATGGTTCATGCCCTTTCCTCGTCTCTCGTTTCCTCTTTGCCTCTCTCTTTCTCTTTTTCTATTTTTATCTCGGGCCAAGGATTTGAAATTAATAGTTAAAGAAAAATGAAATATACATGCATCATCGCTCGCTGATCTTAATTGAACCTACTTTTAGGTCCGCGGGCCGGATTGCAATAATAAAGCATAAAAGGGTGGCGGGCCGGACGCTAAGCCTTTGTGGGCCGGATGTGGCCCGCGGTCCGGAGGTTGCCCGCCCCTGCTATAAACGAATCTGATAATACCCTGTCCACCAGCTTCCACTATAATGTGTGTGTGTGTGTGTATATATATATGTGTGTATGTATATATATATATGTGTGTATATATATATATATAGAGCTAGTCTCATCAGTGAAAGTAGGTGGTGATGGTCAGAGACGCTTTACTTACTTAGGAGGAAGCTGGCTCAAGCGGAGTGATAGCCACTACAAGTACCTCCGACACATGGAGAAATAAGAACCATTCCCCCCCCGCCCCCTCACGCAAAATGAATGACTTACCTTTCTCGCCAACAAAAGGTAGGGACCATGTAAAGACATCCATGAAGTTTGGCAGCCAGTATGGATGGGGAGAGCAGTTGAACTGTCGGATGTTCATAACGTTGTTTTCGTATTTGAGAATAGCCGCTGTGGGAAGAAAAAAAAAATATATATATATAGATAAGATAAGATAAACATTTTTTTTTTTTTACAATAAACAAGATTGTCATGGCAAATAACACCCTACCTGAGAGTTCAACATTCAAACTCCTCGGCCCAGCATTCACAGGTAACATGAATTGGAACAAATACATTGGAAGACATTGCCAAGGCTGCAACAAAGAAGGTGGGCTCCCTCTACGGTGCTAGTTAACTTCTCACACCTGACATTATCCTGTATCTCTACAAAGCCACCATACGCCCATGCATGGAGTATTGTTGCCACATCTGGGCTGGTGCATCATCTACTAGTCTCCCTTCTTGACAAAGTCCAAAAAAGAGTCGTCAACCTAATAGGTCCCTCACTGTCAGCTAAGCTCCAGCCCCTGGTCCCATCGCTGCAATGTAGCATCCTTGTGCTTGTTTTACAAATACTTCAATGGATTATGCTCCGATGAATTGGCTACTCTAGTGCGCGCTCCACGTAAATTTACTAGACTAACTCAACATTCTACTAAATCTCATTCATTCACTGTGGAGGTCCCCAGATGCCGGAGAGCCTTCTATTCAAATAGCTTCTTTCCTCGTGCTGCTGGCCTCTGGAACTCCCTCCCTGCCCCCTGTTTCCCCGACAGTACTGACATGCAGAGGTTTAAAACTAATGTAAGTCGCCAACTTAATAAGTCCGTCACTATCCACCAAGCTCCAGCCCCTGTCCAATCGCCGCAATGTTGCATCCTTGTGCTTGTTTTACAAATACTTCAATGGATTATGCTCCGATGAACTGGCAACTCTGGCAGCCAGTTTATCGGAGCATAATCGATTGAAGTATTTGTAAAACAAGCAGACCTAGGTTTAAATGACGAGATACCATGGGCAGGGATGTGGGTTTTATTTACTCCTCCCCAGGAGTTAGGCACAAGGCCAGTTTTATCTTACTCCCACAAGTAAGATGTGACCCAAGATCGGGTCGAGAAAGTGGGGTTTGAAAAGCCAGCGCTCGAGAGGTGAGCACTCTGGCCATTTAAAAATTGCCTGGGCAGCCCCGTCGGCATTCCCCGGTAGGGGCGCCTCAGACAGTAAGCAATAAACTTACTCCTCCCCAAAGAGGGGAGGCAAAGCCTGGGAGGGTGGACCTCCTAGAACTGCACAGGACAGGCGTGCAGTATCCATCGGAACAGATACTACACTTTGATCTTAGCCAAAAGGCCAAGAATGGCAAAAAGCTCAAATCAAAATGAATTTCCCGACCTGGGGGCCACAGTCACATCAGAGGTGCTTGCCAAAAAGCCAAATATAAAATGAGAGAGTTATAAAGCTCGCTGACAAAAAACTCCCTATTTAAATAGTTTTTTTTTTATTTCTTTATTTTTTACAAACTGTTTTCGAATTGTTTGGCAATTCCTTTTATAAATTTTGATGATCCGAAACCCAAGTGCTTTCCGATTAACATTAAAGACAAAGAAAATGCAACGATGTTCAAGCGTACATCGTCAAGATGAAGCCATCGGACGATGAGGCCGCATGTCATCCGCAGGAAATATATCAGAAAGACGCTCACCTTTATTATTGTAGACATCCAGGTAATTAGGTGCGGAGAATATTGTTATTAATGACGGAAATCCAGTCTGATGACTTTTCCTATACATGCGGTACCTGCACGAAAGAAAACAAACAATAAATAAACAAACAAAAAACAAAGAATTTAAAAAAAAAAAAGTTTTCGACAAGGACTTAACGTCTAGACTCTCACTTTGTCGTCATACACACCATAAACCCTGTGTATCGCTTTATTGCAGGTCAATATTTTTTAAATTTTGAAATTGCTATGAAACGTAGAGAAGTGAAATTTGGTACACTGGAAGAGCATAACAAGGTGCCTTATTTCCCTGATTTTTGTGGAATTTGAACAAATATTTTGAAAATTATGCTAATTTTTCTATTATCTGTTAATTTAAAGTGTGTATCACTTTATTGCAGGTCTCCCAAAATGCCTAGAAAGGGTCGATTGACAGCTAGTGAAAAGGACCGTGTTGTTGCAGGCCTTGCAGAAGGTTTATCTCTCGTAGATCTAGCCAAGGAGCTTGGAAGAGATCGAAGAACATTGTCTTCATTCGTTGAAAATCCAAACATCAAACCAAGGAAGGACAAAAACACAAGAAAGTCAGTTTCTGCTCGTGATGTTAGAAAGATTCGCCGTCACCTTATCAAGCAGCCGGGCAGCAACAGTGCTGCTATATTTGACAAGGCTGGAATATCTTCCTTGTCCAGAAAGACACGCTGCAATGTCTTAAACGAAATTGCAAGAAGCATTAAGCCCATAGCAAGACTGGTTTTAAACCAAACTCATAAGGAAAAACGTTTGGCTTGGGCTCAGAAATACATGAAAACCAGCTTTGAAAATGTTCTTTTCACCGATGAGGCCAGAGCAACCCTTGATGGACCAGATGGGTGGGCCAAAGTTTGGAGTCCTCTTGGATTCCCTACCCCTCATCGATTCCGTCGTCAACAGGGAGGTGGAGGTGTCATGTTTTGGGCTGGAATAATCTGCGATGAACTAATTGGACCATTTCGAGTGCCAGAAGGTGTCAAACTGACAAGCCAGTCTTATATTTTATTTTTAAATGAGCATTTGTCACCATGGCTTGATGACCTTCCATTGGCGCGTCACCGCAAATTGATTTTTATGCACGACAATGCGCCATCCCACTCAGCCAAGGCTACGGCATCCTACCTTAAGTCATTAGTCATTAGTGGAGAAAATTTGATGACATGGCCACCTTGTTCTCCAGATATAAATCCAATTGAGCAGCTCTGGTCAATAATAAAGATGAAAGTTTATGAAGGAGGTGTTCAATTTTCGTCGAAGGATGAACTTTGGAGGAAGATTTTGGAAGTTTCCTATAGCATCACATCATCTCAAATCCGCCGATTGACATCATCAGTTGACAAGAGGCTATTCAAAGTGATTTTGAAGCATGGGAGTTATGTTGATAAATAAATATTTCCTTAAACAAAATAATGTGAAATTCGTTCTTGTTTTTGGTTAATATTGTTACTGGATATGTTCTTTATTTCATATAAATAGAAATATGAAGTTAGAATATTGTTTTATTACCGAAAATATACATTTTTAGACACTTGCAATAAAGTGATACACACTTAAAATTACCAGAAAATAGAAAAATTAGCATAACTTTCAAAATATTTGTTCAAATTCCACAAAAATCAGGGAAATAAGGCACTTTGTTATGCTCTTCCATTGTACCAAATTTCACTTCTCTGCGTTTCATAGCAATTTCAAAATTAAAAAAATATTGACCTGCAATAAAGCGATACACAGGGTTTAGACTATAAAAAAAAAAAAAAAACAGACGATGCTTATGCAGTTTACAGACCGGGCTATTTTTTTTTAGATAGGATTTTCAAGTTAAATTCAATTTTTACAGTATCTTTTGTGTATTAAATTGTTCGGTGAAAGTACAGAATAGTTAATAAAGCCACCCCACCTCCCAAAAGAAAAAAAAAAAAAAAAGGGAAAATATCGTCTGTACCATAAGGTTTTTAAAACCAAAAATTTGAATTAAAAAAAAAAAAAAATGATTTGATAAATATTTCATTTGTTTAACAAAATCTCGCGTAATGTTAACTGACTCCAAAATTTCAAAGTTATTGTTTCAACGGCGCTTCTAAGCAGTAGTGAAATTTAAATCTCATTATTTCTTTTATATTTTGAAAATACTAACTAAAACCACAATTGCTAAAAGAAATTTTTTTTTCTTAAATAATTAGCGACTTGTATTTAGAAATGAAAATAAGAAAAAACAGAACGAGACTAAGAACTAAAAGTACTCGAGTCTCAAAGACAACAGGAAATTATCGGTGAATCAAGTGTTGCGAGTTCGTAAGTTTAGTTTCAATGATAAAATGCCAATACTTGGGATTGTAAAAAAATCGTTCACAATACCTATCCCGCAAATACTCAGGATAATCCGGTTTTGTTGTTTAGTTCTACGGCATATCAACCCTTTTCGGGTTATTTAATACCGAATCCGGTCATTTTGGGAAAAGTTTTTATGCTTCAAGTTCTTTATATCTTCAAATATTTATTCATGGTGTTTGGTTTGGTTGTTTTGTTTTACGGCATATCAACCATTTTCGGGTTATTTAATACCGAATCCGGTCATTTTGGTAAAAGTTTTTATGCTTCAAGTTCTTTATATCTTCAAATATTTATTCATGGTGTTTGGTTTGGTTGTTTTGTTTTACGGCATATCAACCATTTTCAGGTTATTCAATACCGAATCCGGTCATTTTGGTAAAAGTTTTTATGCTTCAAGTTCTTTATATCTTCAAATATTTATTCATGGTGTTTGGTTTGGTTGTTTTGTTTTACGGCATATCAACCCTTTTCGGGTTATTTAATACCGAATCCGGTCATTTTGGTAAAAGTTTTTATGCTTCAAGTTCTCTATATCTTCAAATATTTATTCATGGTGTTTGGTTTGGTTGTTTTGTTTTACGGCATATCAACCCTTTTCGGGTTATTTAATACCGAATCCGGTCATTTTGGTAAAAGTTTTTATGCTTCAAGTTCTTTATATCTTCAAATATTTATTCATGGTGTTTGGTTTGGTTGTTTTGTAGAGGAAAAATGTTTATTGATTTTAGCTTTGCAGAACATGATTGAGTTTTGCAGGAAGCCGGTATCTTCAGACAGTCTGATATCACCAGGTGGGATAATCAAGAAAGATTGATATCATGATATACTATATTAAAGGCAACTAATCAAGAGAATTGGAAGCCAATTTAAAAAAAAAAAAAAAAATATCAAATTAAATTTAAGGGAGTTGATTCGTTTTCATTTTGATAATGGGGGTCACTTGCATCTTATAATTTGTGTTTTTTGCAAACCGTTTTCAAACGGGTTTAAAAAAAAAAAAAAAAAAAAAAATGGAAAATAACCCCTTTTTATTATTTTTGATAACTTGAAACACGAATCCTCTCCTATTAATATTGGAGACAAAAAAAATTCAGTGATTCGAGTCTGTGGTTTTGTATTTTGAGAAAAGAAATAAAGAGAAAATACCGATCCGAACGATCCGGAAGTGTCCTTACCCAGCATCCTGAGCTTCATGTGCTCTGATAATAGACAATAAATTATTCTGTTGCAAGAAATCGCAACATGCTGCATAGCTGAAACGAGAAAATGGAAAATTAGAAAGACGAAAAAAAAAAAAAAAAAAAAAAAAAACTGAAACAAGATGAATTCCCCAATCTGGGGGCCACATCTCCCCTGTGTGTGTGGAGAAAGAGGACAGGAGGAAAACTTTTTCGGGTTATTTAATGCCGAATCCGCTCACTTTGGTAAAAGTTTTTATGCTTCAAGTTCTTTATATGTTCAAGTATTTATTCATGGTATTTGGTTTAGTGAAAGAGGAGAAGGGAGGGAGAGGGGAGAAGGGAGGGAGAGGGGAGAAGGGAGGGAGAGAGGAGAAGGGAGGGAGATGGGAGAAGGGAGGGAGATGGGAGAAGGGAGGGAGAGGGGAGAAGGGAGGGAGAGGGGAGAAGGGAGGGAGAGGGGAGAAGGGAGGGAGAGGGGAGAAGGGAGGGAGAGGGGAGAAAGGAGGGAGGGGGAGAATGGAGGGAGAGGGGAGAAGGGAGGGAGAGGGGAGAAGGGAGGGAGAAGGGAGGGAGAGGGGAGAGGGGAGAAGGGAGGGAGAGGGGAGAAGGGAGGGAGAGGGGAGAAGGGAGGGAGAGGGGAGAAGGGAGGGAGAGGGGAGAAAGGAGGGAGGGGGAGAATGGAGGGAGAGGGGAGAAGGGAGGGAGAAGGGAGGGAGAGGGGAGAAGGGAGGGAGAAGGGAGGGAGAGGGGAGAATGGAGAGAGGGGAGAAGGGAGGGAGAAGGGAGGGAGAGGGGAGAAGGGAGGGAGAAGGGAGGGAGAGGGGAGAAGGGAGGGAGAGGGGAGAATGGAGGGAGAGGGGAGAATGGAGGGAGAGGGGAGAATGGAGGGAGAGGGGAGAATGGAGGGAGAAGGGAGAAGGGAGGGAGAGGGGAGGGAGAGGGGGAAGGTGAAAGGAGGGAAATTGTTTTTTGTTTTGAATTTTGCAGAACATGATTGAGTTTTGCAAAGAAAAAAAAACAATAAAACATCAATGTTTGGTGCATTTTGGGTCAGGAAGTCGATATCTTCAGACAGCCCAATGTGGTAGCACCAGTGCAAGAACTACGAGTGGGTAGAGCAAGTTCAGGGAACTTCTGCCATTACTAACCAGCAGAGCGTTACCACTGTCGACCAAGGGAAGAGTCTATCCAGTATGTGTACGCAGTGAGATGTTGTATGGAAGTGAAACCTGACCAGTGAGAGTTGAGGACATGCGTTGCATGAAGATATGAGAAGGATACGATGGATGTGTAATGTACATCTTTAAGACAGGCTTAGATCTGATGACCTCAGAGGAAGATTAAATCTGGACAGTATCGGGAGATGTGTGCAGAAGAGTAGACTTCAATGGTATGGACACATTGGAAGAATGGACGAGAGTTCTTGGGTTAGTAGATGTAGAACAGTTGAGGTAACAGGTCCAGTTCACAGGGGAAACAAAAAAAAAACCACAGGAGGAAGTAATAAAAATGGACTTGAGAGAAAGAGGGATAAATAAAGACTTGGTCAGAGATAGGTTTGTTTGGAAGTCAATTTCTTAAAGCCGTCCAACACATGCCATCATGTAAAACTGATGATGAAATGCAGTGTTCTTAAGAACAAAAAAAAAAAAGGGGGTCAAAATTCCTTATTATATTTTACTTCCAACAAGCCCCCATCCAATTTTACTTCCAACAAGCCCCCATCCAATTTTACTTCCAACGAGCCCTCATCCAATTTTACTTCCAACGAGCCCTCATCCAATTTTACTTCCAACAAGCCCCCATCCAATTTTACTTCCAACAAACCCCCATCCAATTTTACTTCCAACAAACCCCCATCCAATTTTACTTCCAACAAACCCCCATCCAATTTTACTTCCAACAAGCCCCCATCCAATTTTACTTCCAACAAGCCCCCATCCAATTTTACTTCCAACAAACCCCCATCCAATCTTACTTCCAACAAGCCCTCATCCAATTTTACTTCCAACAAGCCCTCATCCAATCTTACTTCCAACAAGCCCTCATCCAATTTTACTTCCAACAAACCCCCATCCAATTTTACTTCCAACAAACCCCCATCCAATTTTACTTCCAACAAACCCCATCCAATTTTACTTCCAACAAGCCCCCATCCAATTTTACTTCCAACAAGCCCCCATCCAATTTTACTTCCAACAAGCCCTCATCCAATCTTACTTCCAACAAGCCCTCATCCAATCTTACTTCCAACAAGCCCTCATCCAATTTTACTTCCAACAAGCCCTCATCCAATTTTACTTCCAACAAACCCCCATCCAATTTTACTTCCAACAAGCCCCCATCCAATTTTACTTCCAACAAGCCCTCATCCAATCTTACTTCCAACAAGCCCTCATCCAATCTTACTTCCAACAAGCCCTCATCCAATCTTACTTCCAACAAGCCCTCATCCAATCTTACTTCCAACAAGCCCTCATCCAATTTTACTTCCAACAAGCCCTCATCCAATTTTACTTCCAACAAACCCCCATCCAATTTTACTTCCAACAAACCCCCATCCAATTTTACTTCCAACAAACCCCCATCCAATTTTACTTCCAACAAGCCCCCATCCAATTTTACTTCCAACAAGCCCCCATCCAATTTTACTTCCAACAAGCCCTCATCCAATCTTACTTCCAACAAGCCCTCATCCAATCTTACTTCCAACAAGCCCTCATCCAATTTTACTTCCAACAAGCACTCATCCAATTTTACTTCCAACAAGCCCTCATCCAATTTTACTTCCAACAAGCCCTCATCCAATTTTAGGCGATAATCTCCAGCTGAGAATTGTTTTTTCTTTCTATTTTCGAAGTTTTTTATGTAAACATGATTGTGCAGCCGTGGGGATTACAAACTTAGATCCTCGCGACCGCCGAGCCTGGAGTGGAAGACTTCGCTCCAGACTGACAGGCAGGCCCCCCCCCTTTATAGAGGACGAATCAAAGACCTGTTCAAAAATAAATCAGAAGAAGAAGGTGGTGTAATCTTCGAGACGAACGTGCTAATGAAATTTGGTTGAATGATAACGAAGGCCACTCTTATTATGCGGCCAAGTAAAAAAAAAAAGTCTACGAGCAGATAACAGAGGCAGCATCTCATTTCGATCGCAGCTTGAGGAAGCAAAGTTTCTAGCGCCAAACATTGGAAGTGGTAACAAGATACGTGACAGCTCTTCGCATAATAAATGCGTTAATCCGATTCCTGAAAACCATTCTTAGAAATTAAAAGTGGGGGAAAAAAAAAAAAAAAAAAAGAGTCGCAGACAATAACGGTAATCAATAATTTGATCCGATTTCGAAAGACTTGAATTTCATTGGTGAGAATCAAGTTGGAAAAAAATATGAGACATTTTTAATAAATTAGGATTTTACCCGAGGAGAATACCGTCTTGATATGAAAATTTTTTTAAAATTAAAATTAAAAATTTTTTTTTTTTTTAAATTTCATTCTAAATATCTTTTACCATCCGATTGTCTGCACCAGGAACTTCTTTTAATGGTTTGGTTTATTTAACGGCACATCAAAACCCTTTTGCAGTTTAGGTCACCTATGGAAAACGCTTTTCGGGAGCTTGTGCAGTTTAGCACCCCTACGGAAAACGTTTTTCGGGAGCTTGTGCAGTTTAGCACCCCTATGGAAAACGCTTTTCGGGAGCTTGTGCAGTTTAGCACCCCTATGGAAAACGTTTTTCGGGAGCTTGTGCAGTTTAGCACCCCTATGGAAAACGTTTTTCGGGAGCTTGTGCAGTTTAACACCCCTATGGAAAACGCTTTTCGGGAGCTTGTGCAGTTTAGCACCCCTATGGAAAACGCTTTTCGGGAGCTTGTGCAGTTTAGCACCCCTATGGAAAACGCTTTTCGGGAGCTTGTGCAGTTTAGCACCCCTATGGAAAACGCTTTTCGGGAGCTTGTGCAGTTTAGCACCCCTATGGAAAACGCTTTTCGGGAGCTTGTGCAGTTTAGCACCCCTATGGAAAACGTTTTTCGGGAGCTTGTGCAGTTTAGCACCCCTATGGAAAACGCTTTTCGGGAGCTTGTGCAGTTTTTATGACTTGACTTCAACATTACGTATTTTCTTAATATGTTACAATGTAGTGGAATAAGAAATTAGGTATCGACAGGACCATTTGTTCTACTTGGTGTTTGCAAACAAAAATTGTAAAACTACAGTATTACTTTTGGTAACTGGTATATATTACATCTCTTTGGACTATTGTCTTTATCAACATCATTTATCTTCATATTATTTTGAAATGAGGAGGGGCAAGAAATTAGGTATAGATCGGGACTGTTTGTTCTACTCGGATCAATAATCATTATGAATATTATTTTTCTTCAGACTTTGATTTTAACGGTACTTTCGCCAGTTCCGTGAAGGTCTCCTTACTAACGTTACAGTTATAAAAAAAAAGGGAGAAAGATAAAGAGGCAGCTTGATAGATAGATATATATATAGATAGAAGTTTTAACATAAAAATGTTATACATGCTATTTAACTTCTATTTTTTTTTCTGGTCCCGGGCAATGCCGGGTAGCCCTGCTAGGGTAAACTGATCCCCCACTTTTTGACCATCACATTTTTCAAAAAAATTTCCCCAAAACCAATAATTTGCTAACGGCATGATAGATAATTGTATACAGAAAACAAAAAAATTTGTGATGGTCAAAAAGTGGCGAGGGAGAGGGGAGAAACAGGGATGAGGGGGCCACGAGAGAAATTGTTACACAATTGCCTACCGGGGGGGAAGAGCACGGACGGGCAACACCAGGTACCTCTGCTAGTATTTAATACAATACAACTAAATTTCCACGGAGTCGAACAGCTCTGTCCAAAAAGCTGTCATTGTTTTCGAAGGTGTAAAAAAAAAAAAAATAAAATAAAAATACGGAATTTAATTTGACTTTATTTTCAAACAATGCAACTCGTTTATTACAGAAATAATAGCGCAACATCAATCGACACAATACTGTCGGAATTAGCAAATTATTTAACGAGACACTAGTTTCTGTTTATTGTGGGGAAAACTCTCCACGTCAGGTAAAAAAACTGACCGTACATAAAAGCAGCAATAAATTATGAACTGAAGAAATATATATATTTTTTTAAATGACTCAAAGCTTCTTTAGACTATATATTGGGTATTTAGATCTGTATGGCTAGGTTTCCTTCCTCTTATCTAATTACTTTTCTGGTACCAAAGGTACTTAAGCTTTATTTTTTATTTATTTTTTAATGCAACTTTGATTCCTATATAATTTTATTGCTAGCTACCATATTGCAGAATGGTTCTTGGATGTAGTGTTTAGATAGTATTATTATTTTTATATTTTTTTATATTTTTTATTTTTATTATTGTTATAATTAATGTTATTTGATATGCAAATTACTATATCATACTGTAGTCTTAAGAGTAATATATTATTATTATTATTTTATTATTTATTTATGTATATATTAGTGATATTTTAAGCTGAATTATTTCGACACTTGATTATTGGGGAAATGGTCGTATAATCAGTACCATTGGAGAGCCATGAATATTATAACTGCCCTGTTTTTAAATCTCCGAAACAGTTACATGGTAAACAGCTGATGATCCCTGTGTTAATATTAGACGCTTAAGGTCTCCTGTTTTTGTTTCACTCTTAGATAATTAACCCCCCTTTTTTTTAAATTTTTTTATTTTTATTTTACTTATATTTTTTCATTTATTAATTCTCCAACGAATGTTAAGTCTGCAATACCTTGGATTTAGTTAGTTTGTCTGGGAATTTAAACTGCATTTTACTTTTTTTCTTTTTTTTTTTTTTTTAAATGACTCAAAGCTTCTTTAGACTATATATATATATATAATATTTAACTCAAAACAAATGATACCAAATATAACAGATTCTTAAGCCACTGTTTTAATATATATATATATATATATATATATATATATATATATCGTACATGTATTGTATTAGTTTCTGTAAATGTAAATCCGTAGAAACTCAAGTGTTTATAAAAAGTGCTCAATAACAAGTAGCGCTGTTTATAAGTATAAATTTTTATTTATACAAACATTATTGGTTACATATGTGCATACATGTTTCGGTTGCACTTTTCCCAGAAAGTCAACCTCATCAGACCAAGAATTTTCGAGAAAATTCTTGGTCTGATGAGGTTGACTTTCTTAGAAAAGTGCAACCGAAACATGTATGCACATATGTAACCAATAATGTTTGTATAAATAAAAATTTATACTTATATATATATATATATATAATAATAATAATAGAATTAACGATAAGTGAAGTATCGTAAAGTGATCTATCGCGATAAAGTAAAGCTCAATACGTTGAGTATTGATTTACTCCTCTCCAGGAGTTAGGCACAAGGCCAGTTTTTATCTTACTCCCACAAGTAAGATGTGACCCAAGGACGGGTCGGGAAAGTGGGGTTTAAAAATTGCCTGGGCAGCCCCGTCGGCATTTCCCAGTAGGGGCGCCTCAGGCAGTAAGCAATAAACTTACTCCTCGCCAAGGATAGCGGAGCTATCTCATACCTGTTCGAAACGTATCGGGCGTGTTGCATTTCAGTTCAAAAGTGACAAAATTTTTTGCTTCTCGCCGTTAACGGATTAAAGTTAGGATTAGGATTCACACTACTCTGTTTCTATTCGCTAGTTAGAGTCCAGCTGTTTAGTTGGTAATTTTTTTTACCCCCCCCCCCCCCCCCCCCCCTCCAGGAGGTTAAGCACAAGGCCAGTTTTATCTTACTCCCACAAGGTAAGATGTGACCCACGGTCGGGTCGGGAAAGTGGGATTTGAAAAGCCAGCGCCCGAGAAGGTGAGCACTCTGGCCATTAAAAATTGCCTGGGCAGCCCCGTCGGCATATCCCGGTAGGGGCGCCTCAGACAGTAAGCAATAAACTTACTCCTCCCCAAAGAGGAGAGGTGAAGCCTGGGAGGGTGGACCTCCTAGAACTGCACAGGACAAACCCATATACAGGTGTAAATCAAGCCCCGAAGGCCAAGACAATACCAGTCTATGGGGTGCAGTATCCATCGGAACAGATACTACACTTTGATCTTGGCCAAAAGGCCAGTTGGTAAGCCAGACGAAAACCACTCGAGGGCCAGATGTGGCCCACGGACTGGGGGTTGCCAACTCCAGTTTTATACTAAAGACCAACTTCTGGTGCGACTAATGACCCGTGTTAGGGGCCAATTTCAAAACCTGAAAATATCGGTAATTATATCGAATGAATACAAAAGCGGATTTTGAGCTGAGAGTATTTATTATTATTATTGTTTTTATATTTTGCTGCTTATATCGAATATGAACCAGTTTCCGGGAACTTCGCGTCGGCAGCGTTCGGGCATGTTACGTGAACACCCGAGAGATGCCGAGGCGATTAGCCAATCAGCTGTCAGACGACAAATTTTCTAACCAATGATTAAAAATTGATCAAAGCCAAAAGATTGGAAGAATTTTTTGGAGGCGAAGACGATTCGTTACAAAATCCTCGTCAGATCAGAGGTCCAGGGCATATGGTTGAGATAGACGAGTCTCTGTTTAATTATGACCCTACCTTTTGGCTAAGATCAAAGTGTAGTATCTGTTCGGATGGATACTGCACCCCATAGACTGGTATTGTCTTGGCCTTCGGGGCTTGATTTACGCCGGTCTATGGGTCTGTCCTGTACAGTTCTAGGAGGTCCACCCTCCCAGGCTTCGCCTCCCCTCTTTGGGGAGGAGTAAGTTTATTGCTTACTGCCTGAGGCGCCCCTACCAGGGAATCCTGACGGGACTGCCCAGGCGATTTTTAATGGCCAGAGTGCTCACTTCTCGGGCGCTGGCTTTTCAAACCCCACTTTCCCGACCCGACCTTGGGTCACATCTTACTTGTGGGAGTAACATAAAACTGGCCTGGAGAGGAGGTAAATAAAAACTGACCCTAATCCGACTGATTAACAAAGACAGTGTCAAAAAAAAAAAAAAAAATCCGGGTTTTAAAAAAAAAAATTTGATTTGAAGTATTTTAGGAAGGGGGATCAGTTTCCTCTATAAATATAACGTAAACTGATCCCCCACTTTTTGACCATCAAATTTTTCAAAAAAATTTCCCCAAAACCAATAATTCGCTAACGGCATGATAGATAATTGTATACAGAAAACAAAAAAATTTGTGATGGTCAAAAAGTGGAGGATCAGTTTACATTAAATTTATATAGAAAACTGATCCCCCTTCCTAAAACATAGCAAATATGCGACCAGAGGGAGCATGCATTTGCTAGTATCATAATTGTTACACCGGCCGTTCTTACACAGGAGAAACAACACCGGTTGTCACTATAAATAGTGCGAGTCACCAGAGACACAGAGAAGACAAAGCACAGTCTTGTAACTGTCTAGCCAAGAGCTAGTCACTTTCTTACTTTGTTAAACCAACCCTCGACTTGACTTCCTTTATTTATTATTTACTGTTGGAACAACTTCACAACAATAATGAATATAAGAAAAAGTGTTGATGAAACCCGACAAAACGTAGAAATGAGTGGAAAAAGCCGATAAACCAAAATCAGCCGACAAATACGTAAAAACTTACCTGTAAAAATATGAGCAACCCCTGACACTGTTGTGTGTAAAGTGTTCTGTTGTTTTTTCATTGCCAAAATCTTCGAGAGGATCGGACCATAAGATATCACACATGGGGCCAAATGCGGGCGGCTCTTTGAATCTGTCCAGCTTTAAAAAAAAAAAAAAAAAAAAAAATTTTTTTAAATGAGTTTTCGTCAATGTTTCAGAAATCGATATGTTGGAGCAGAAAGAGACTGCAGCCAACAGAATATTCAAATAATTCAATGTTTCAGAATTTTTTTTGAGATTAGGGTTGATAGTTTGTAGAATTTGGTATATTCAGACTACTGGTCTCATCTTGGGTGTTTTTATCACAACGTTTCGGCCGATGTAACCTCTGTAATCTGAACGGAATTTCGAACGGAACCCGTTATTAAATCCACAGTTGTAGAATGCTCTCATTCCATCTGCAATGACTGGAAAGAAGTCTTCAGTAATTTGCAATTCTTCGTATTGCCCGCACTGAGGATTGTGCCACGGGTCCTTGCGGACTGGATCTAGTACTACGTAAAATTCAGTTCTAAGTGATTGTCATCTGAAGGTTGAAGGTTCAATCCTAAGTATGGGCGATACAAAGAATTGCGAATTACTGAAGACTTCTTCCCGGTCATGGCGGATGGAACAAGAGCATGCTAACCCCGTGGATTTAATAAAGGGTTCCGTTCGAAATTCTGTCCAGATTCCTGAGTTCGACAAGGTACACCTGAAGAAGGTCGGAGGTTACATCGGCCGAAACATTGTGATAAAAACACCCAAGATGAGAACAATAGTCCGATTATACCAAATTCTACAAGTTTTAATAGGGGTTAACTTTTTAACAGAATCTAAAGACACCATTAAAATTTTCTTTCGATTCAATCTGGGGTCACTAGGGCCAATTACCGGTTAGGTCTATAAAATAACTGAAATATATTAGAACGTAAAGAAATGAAATTCATTTTTTTTGCAAAATAGATTTTCTTTGTTTCATAAAACAAAAATAAAATTTCAGTGAAAAATGTATTAAAAAAAAAAGTTTAGACATTTAAATAATGATTCTTGGTATTTTTAAGAAAAAAGTTTTGTTCATTAAAACTATTTACCGTTTTACAGAAACAGAAGCGTTAAGAAATGCAGCACTTGACACCTACCTATCGACACATAAGTCGGTCAGCTCAAACTATATGCAGGACTGGCTAGACTCTCCCCTTAACTCCATGCACACACACACCAATGCACATTCACACACCCACGCTTATACGCACACAACTTATATCCTCACAAACACACATACACCCTTATATATAGATGTATAAATAAAAACATATATACACACACTATATATATATATATATATAAAAATATTTTTATAAATATATATTTTTAATTTTAAAACATTTGTAGATAAATAAAATAACCAAGAGGAAAAAAAAAGAAGAAAAAAAGGGGGTTATTATAATGGAATCATCTAACTATAAAATAGATGTTCTGTAAAATAGTAAACTCACTTTGAAAGGAACAACCCAGGTAAGGAGAAACTATATTTAATAACTTTAGAAAAACAAATCTGGAGGCAAAACTAAATCAAATATTCGTAAATTTTTTTAATTAAAAAAGAATTATTAAATAGGGAGGTGGTGTCTGATCAACACTGCTGGGATGCCATGATAAAGAAATACTGTTTTGTTTTTAAAATCCCGAAACAGTTTTCATGGTAAACAACTGAAGATCCCTTATATAAAAAAACATATATAAAAATATATTTATATTAGAGTAAATTTTTGGAAGTTAACTAATATAGTGATTGCAGTAGATTGATTGACTTACTAGACAAAAATCTTTCAACGAAAACAATTTTTTTTTCTTTCCCAGTTTTGAAGGTTAAAAGAACTTCCGAGACTATATATATATATATATATAGACAAAAAAATCTTTCAACGAAAAAATTTTTTTTTCTTTTTTTCTTCTTCCAGTTTTGAAGGTTAAAAAAACTTCCGAGACTATATATATATATATATATATATATATATATATATATATATATATATATATATGAAGGAATAGGTAAATAAATACCTTTTGAAGCATTAAGATGCGATATCAATTTTTTTTTATAAAAAAGAAAAATAATAAATCGAAACCGATTTGGCCCGGCTGTAACAAAAAAAGCCGGTAGGAAAAAAAAAAAATACAAATCCGATGACATCAGGATATATTACACACCGAGGATGCCAGGTTTTGGCGAAATATTTGTATCACTTTAAACTAACAAAAAACAAAAAAAAATGCTAGTTTATAATAAAAAAGAAAAAAAAAAAAGAAAAATCGGTTTCGATTTATTATTTTTCTTTTTTATAAAAAAAAAATTGATATCGCATATTAATGCTTCAAAAGGTATTTATTTACCTATTCCTTCTTAAATTTAACAATAGATGCTTTTAAAAAAAAAATATGAACCTTAAAACACACATATATATATATACATATCTATTTTTATGTACTAAGGGATTTTAATTTTTAATTTTTTAAATTTTATCTTCTTATTAAACACTATCCTTATAAGCTGCTAAATTAAGACAATCGCTATTTATTAAATAAATTAAAATTCATAACAAATATCAATCATATTTACCAACAAACTAAGTTGATCCAACAATAATATTATTCCCCTAACTAATCGAGAATTATAAACCAGGTTTTTAAGATCGACTAGTTATTATTTTTATCCAGTTCTTTATGATAATCTACTTAATACTTTATTATGTGTAATGATTTTGCGTTATTTTATAAAGGAATTGAATTTATTTATTTTTTTTTTATTTTAGATTAATTATATTCTCTTTGAAGTGATCTTAAATTCTGTGTCCATCTATATTGATTTAGCCTAACAGACGTTTAATTGGTATTAATTTAAGTTCACTAACTTTATCATTATGTTCACCCTTCAACAAACCTCTTTTAATATAAAATCTAAACCTTGTAAATATATATATATTTACAAGGTTTATATATATGAAAAAAGAAAAACCGAAAGATAGTTGTTTATGTATTCATCAACGTTTCGTCTTTATTGTAAGACTTCCTCAGGATGAGAGTTTGATGAAAAAAATGCCATGCAAGTACATAGAAGTTTGGGGTTGATATGGTGGTGAGATGAAGGGATATAGCAGCCGTAGCTACTATGAAACCCAAAGAGTCCAGAATGTGAGAGGCAATTTGAATCCTTTTCGACCATTGACCCTCACATCCTGGACTCTCTGGGTTTCAGAGTAGCTACGGCTGCTCTCTCCCTTCATCTCACCAACATGTCAACCCCAAACTTCTACGTACTTGCATAACATTTTTCTTCAAACTATCATCCTGAGGAAGTCTTACAATAAAGACGAAATGTTGATTAATACATAACTATCTTTTGGTTTTTCCTTTCCCATTACTTTCATCCTTCCTTTCTCATTATATATATATATATAGGTAGGTATAAGGATAAAAAGGAATTAGAAAAGCAAAAGGCAGATTTTTTTTCAATTCAGTTGCTCATAGCAAGGTATATTCCGCAAAAAGGCAATTTATTCAAATTAATTTTTTCCTTAAGCCAGGCTTTTCAAAGATCAAAATCTTATCAGAGGAAATCGCTGGGATAGATAAGTTGGCTAAGGTCAAGATTTAAAATTTGAAAAAGTAAAATAAAGATTGTGGGGGGAAAAAACACAAGGCAAAACGCTGCCCGAATGCAAGCAAGTGTCCGATTGCAAAAAAGTCTGGTGTCAAAAAGTCCAACGGAGAAAGTGAATTGTAGGTAGGTAGGTCGTTAAAAGGCACGAGAAGTGACAAGAGAGGATTCAAAGTTAAATTCCAAAAAAACACATCTTCAGGTGCGGCGAAGATAGATGGAATCCAGAGGGTAAAAGATCCAATAGAAGGTACGTTCGTGGATGCAACAAGGCATATATATATATATATATATATATATATATATATATAGGCAAACATTATTAAATACACACACACACACACACACATTATACAGAGTATGGTAATCTGAAAACTAAAAAAAAACGACTATATAACTAAATATTTAAAAAGAATTGTAATCGTCACATTACTAGTATATATATATATATATATATGAAGAAGGAAATAAATGTTGAAAAAGTTAAAAAAGAAGAGAAAAAAATCGACAGTTAGCTTATAACGCCGATTGGAAACGCTGTGAGTTTAAAAAAAGAAGAAAGAGAGACAGGATGGACAGTTGGCTTATGAACGCCGGTTGGAGGCGCTGTGAGTTAAAAAAGAAGAAAGAGAAAAATCGGCAGTTAAGGTTATGAACGCTGTGAGTTCACAAGGAGGATTAATATTTATTTGAAATTGATGTCAAGGAATTGAACAACAAAGGAGGAGGAGGAGGAGGAGGAGGAGAAAAAAGGACTAAAATTAAAAAACATTTTTTTATGGATTCGTCTACACACTTTAAAATGCAGCAACATTTTTGTAAGTAACGGATAAATTTTATTAGACGAACAACACAGGTAAGGAGGACTTTTTTCTTGTTTTTAAATAACTAATATAAGTTAGCAAAACATTTATACGGAACAAAACTTAGATTTAGTATACGGAATGTTTGTTTTTGTCTTTTAAGGGAAGTGGGGTCTGATCAACTCTGCTGGGAAGCCATGAAATTAAATACTGTCTTGTTTTTAAATTCCCGAAACAGTTTTTCATGGTAAACAACTGATGATCCCTTAAATAATGTTAGAAGCAAACTCATAATAACTGAAAAAGTTAAAATGACTTACATGAGTGATTTTCCACTGAACGACTTGGGACTTAAGGGTGTTTTTTGTTTTTTTAATATAGGTTTAATGGTTTAGAAACTTCCAAGACATTATATATATATATATATATATATATATATATATATATATGGGGTAAGGTACACGATAATTCATGAAAAAGAAATGTCGTGCTGGACAAGATGTGTGAAAAATGACAAATGGAAAACAAGTTAACTGCACTTTAACTTGTTTTCCGTTTGTCATTTTTCACACACACACCCACATATATATATATATATATATATATATATATATATATATATATATGAACTTAGATAGATAGATAGATAGATATATAGATATATGAACTTAGATAGATAGATAAATAGATAGATATATGAACATACTCGAGTGAATTAGGTGAAGGAAGTAGTGTGTTTCGTAGCCATATATTTTTTCAAATTTTGCATTTTGCCTTTTCCACTGTCAACTTATCTATGTAATTCCTCTGATAAGATTTTAATCTTTGAAAAGCCTTGGCTTAAGGAAAATAAAAATAAACATGTTTTTGCTGAGTACACTTTGCATTGAACAGTCGAAGTTGAAATAGATTTGTCATTCGTACATATTTATCTCTCTTCTTTCATGTATCTTTATAATTGCTCTATCTCGTATATTGAGCTTAAACTATTTCACTATACGTTATATCCTCTAAAAGTATACTTTTTGTTTTTTTTTGTTTTTTTTAAATTTTTTTAATATAGTTTTAATGGTTGAGAAACTTCCAAGACATATCTATATATATATACAAGATATATATATATATATATATATATATATATATATAATCTTGTATATGTAAAAGAGAAAGTTTGTTTGCTATAGAAATCAATATATTAACAGTTAGAAAATTCAAATTAATTTTAATAGGGATTAAATGTTTCAAGGAATTTTATGACATCAAATTTTCCTCCGATTCCATCTAGGGTAACAAGTGTTCAATTACTGATTCCTATTATCGCTTACCAGGAATGAAATTGAAAACAAAAACCTATACAAAGATCAACCACAACTTTACTTGGTAATTTTTTACAAAGAATACAATGGTGGTAATAATTTTGTGTTAGGATCTTTAGAATATTGTGGGGTCAGCATTCGCGCTGGATATCCATGAACAGTCTCACTTTTTAATTTCTAAAAGAAACTAAGATAAAAATGATATGAGATTCAAGGTTAAGAGCAGGAGCACATGAGAATCTCATTACTTCCCAGGCAACACACACTGGGGTACAAGATAGTATTTATATAAATGTTGACGGATATACAATTAAAAAATAGCTAATAAAAATCAGGGTTTGTTTTAGTAAATTGGCCCCTTAAAAAGATCTAATACCAGGAAAACAAAAAACAAAAACGGCCCCGTTTTATTTGTATTTAGACTTAATTTGGTGCTAAAGAAAGAAAGATGAAACTTATGCATGTGTCTACACTTTGATAACATTTAGGTTCTTTTGTTAAGTAAATTATTGATATCAGAATGTTGCAATACGGCACGTTTTTCTTCTAGGCACAACTTAACAATTTCCCACTTTATGCTAGAGGATTCCCACATAGCTAAGAACAGTTTAGAGAGCTGCTACTAATCCTAACAGACAAACACCTGCCAACAGCTACGAGAGGTCGTGTATACTCCTCATGTGTCAGACGCGTGCTAATGTATGGCTCCGAAACTTGGGCTGTCTGCGGGCGCACTAAAAGAAACTGCACCATAATAACAAGGCAATGGTCAGATGGATCCGTTTGGTGTCTCTACTCGTACAAGTCAACTTGAAAAGCCTCGCGGACATCATGCAGAAGAGCAGACTGCGTTGGTTTGGGCACGTTGAGCACAGCAATGGCTGGATTGCTGAAGTCTGACAGTTGAATGTGCCAGCAGAGAAGACCACCACTGGCAAACCAAAGTTGTCTTGGGAGGACGTGGTCAAACGAGATAGGTGAGCCTTGGGTATGGATTTCGTCGGGCCTTACCAAAGACAAGAATGGAGGGGGAAGACTTAGATCGAGACTGGACAATCAGCCGCCACCCTCACCAGAGAATTAATTGTGGCCTGATTCAACAAATAAACCGGTTGATGATGATGATGATGATGATGATAATGATGATGATGCTGCTGTGACAGAATTTTTACAAGTATTGCTTAAGAAGTTGTCGTGGTTGTCGTTGTTGTTTCATGCTGGCTGCAGAGAAATAACGTTAGTTATGTTTATATATTTGTATGTACAGGATTCACTACCAAACTAATTAACTGATCATTTTGAATTTTAGAAAACACCTGCTAGGTGCAAGGGGTCCAAATGTGAGCTATATTTAGTTTAAGTTTGTTTTATGCAAAGGGAATAAAAAGAGAGTGGAAGCCCATCGTCAAATTTTAACAATACGTATGAGACATCAATTAATATTCTCCAAATTTCAGTTTCTTTGGGGTATTCGGAAGAGATTTTAAGGGACATTATATGATCAGACCCCCCCCCCCACACCTGAAAATTCAAATATATCAAATTTGTATTGAATTCGATCCATAGTCACTAGACACCAATTTAGAAAAACTCCCTGAATTTCAATTTCTTCTTACGACACCTTAAGCCATGAATTTTAGAAATTTTTCTAGAATTACAATCATGCAATCGACTTTGTACAAAATTGGAATAAGAATTCTAGCATCATTAGATCTGCCACTTATCGTTGGCTAGTTCTTGACCTTGAAGTAGTATTTTTTATTTATTTTGTTAGCTCCTAACATCAAGTGGCTTCATGCCTTGTCTGGAGTGACTTTCATAAACAAAAATTTAAAAATATGATTAGAAATAAATATTTGTTTTTCTTCGAAAGGTGTGGCAAATAATCTACTATGAAATATCAGTTATTTTTCCTTAAAAAAAAAAAAAAAAAAAAATTTTCTCCCTTGGATTAGAACAGGGGTGGGCAAACTACGGCCCGCGGGCTGCATGCGGCCCACCAAGAAAGTTTATGCGGCCCTCCAAAGTATTGAATATTGAATGCCCAAAAGGATTCTACAATCAGTATTGTAAAATCGGAATGTAAATAATCGGCAAATTGTTCTTCTCGCTCACTCTCTTTCTTTCACTGCCCTTTTTTCGGACAACATGGCTCTTCTCTTTTTTACTTTTTTTATCTATCTCTCTTTCTGTTTCTTTATCTCAATCTTTCTCTCTATATTTCATTTTTTCTCTATTTTATTTACATCCTTTCTTACTTTTCTTTTTTTTCCAAATAAATGCTTTTTTTTCAAATGCGTTTCATGTGAATCCTCTAGAATACTTTAAAATGCTAATAAATGAAAAATGATTGCATTTTTGCTTTGAAATCCATATATTTCGGCTATTTCAGATATCAATTATATTGGAAAATATACTATGCGGCCCAGTAAAATTTTTTTTCTTTTTTTGATGTGGCCCTTGCTCTGAAAAGTTTGCACACCCCTGGATTAGAAGATACAATTTTAATGCAAGGGAGATAATCCACCAGTTTTTGTGTTAGAAACTTTACTTTAAAATGCTTGGGATTTTATTTCAGACAATTGCCCATTGGAGGTCTCCTTCTTTAAGAAGACCTTCAAAGATCTGGATTTCCATAAAAGGAACCAAGAGAGCATCTTCACCCTTTCGAGACGAAGATAACACATCCATTACTTCTATTATGCGAGATTGTTAGAGTCGTTCAAACTCTACAGTCTGCAAAGGACAGATATAGACAGTGCCCCAAGCCCTCTGCCCCCGAAAAACATTCTGGATGTGACGGAATTGTAAACACATAAGCATAAAACGGGGTCCAGTATTCCCCACAAAGAAATGTAAAAAAAAAAAAAAATTAAACAGAAAAAAGTAATAAACCTAAAAATCTACAATATGTGGTTTCATTTTGCTGGCTTTAATATGTGGAGTGCTACACACAGTTGATACGTATTTAGCCACTACGACTATGCTTAATCCTGCTACAACCAACGGCTAACATACACGCCATGTTTACAATTATCAGCAGCAGACGACATTTCAATGAGATGAGACTAGGTTCACTATTGCTATATATTATCACCACAACAACGCTACGTGAATATACTTACTTTTCTTATGTCTTCTAATGTATGGATTTCAGGTGACAGTCCTCCATGGACACACAAAAATTGTTGGTTCATTAAGGCTGCCAGGGGCAGGCAGTCAAATGCATCCATACATGCATCATAAACTCTCTCCGTGTATTTGATTTTACCTGCAAGAAAAGAATAGACCTTCAATTACAAAACGTGCGTAATCAGTACGT
This sequence comes from Sepiola atlantica, assembly GCA_963556195.1. NCBI lineage: Eukaryota > Metazoa > Mollusca > Cephalopoda > Sepiida > Sepiolidae > Sepiola > Sepiola atlantica. The sequence continues at coordinate 2,784,475 of OY744554.1, read as the reverse complement.
CCAACGGATGGGAGGGAATTACAACGGGTGTGCAACGAAACTGGTGCAACGAGCTATACCTTCATGCCTGAACCTCGCCGGGATTGTTTAGCACCCTCATCGTAGACTCTCTCCGTAAACTTTAAGAAACCTGCGGAACAAATTTAAAGAAAGAAAAAAAAAAAAAAAAAAAAAAAAGAAAAAAGAAGAAAAAAAAAAAAAGAGAGATTGTTAGTGGCTGGCCTCTCAACGCGTTGGCAGAAAATGACAACATTGAAATAAGGTTGCCCAATCTCGTTAAGAAAAAAAAAAAAACAACTAGCAGGTCGGGTTCTGTAAGTGAGAGCGTTTGACATCTGGCGAGAATAATAAGTAGTGTAGCAACGTTTCCTAAATGTGCATCGTTTGCAAGTGCAGCATGCGGCAGAAAGAGGCGCTCCTTTTTGGTGCGACCAAGGACCAATTCTCAGGTGGGGAGAAATAGGATTTTCTTAACATTTAAAAAATCGTCATATACCACATCTAACCTCCGCCCTGCTATTGCGGTGATAGTAAACCAGCAATCAGAACTCCCCCACCCACTCTATCCCGGATTGAGGCTACGGACGACCTTGTTTTGAAATATTAGGTGAAGGTGTGCGATAGGTTCAGGTCAGAATCGTACGAGCCTGCTGAAACGAAACAGTAATTAACCGAAGTCACAAAACAAAAAAAATAAAAATATATTTGCAAACATTCAAGAAATCTGCTTAAAATTAATTCTTGAAGCTTCTATTTTTTTTTTTTTTTTTTTTTTTTTTTTTTAAATCGGTCATGACCCGTGGTTTCATGCTTTGAGCGATCGTTAAAGACCCAGACACCTTTTTGTAGGTACTTTGCATACTTCCAGTTTTAGATGCGAGGTGGCTCAAGGCATGAACCGATTAAAAAAACACGGAATTTATTAAATTATATATATAGTCTAAAGAAGCTTTGAGTTATTTTAAACAAAAAGACAAAAAAAAGAAGGAAAATGCAGTTTAAATTCCCACAGAAACTAACTAAATCCAAAATAGTGCAGACTTAACATTCGTTGGAAAATTCATAAATAAAAATATATAATAGTAAGTAAATAAAAAAAAAGGGGGATTAAGTATCTAACAGTGAAACAAAAACAGGAGACCTTAACGTAAGCATCTAATATTAACACGGGGATCATCAGCTGTTTACCATGTAACTGTTTCGGAGATTTAAAAACAGGACAGTTATATGCATGGCTCTCCAATGGTACAGATCAAACTACCATTTCCCCAATCAAGTGTCGAAATAATTCAGTTTAAAATGTTACTTATATATAAATAAATAATAATAATAATCAAAATAATAATAATAATATACTACCCTTAAGACTACCGTGCGATATGGTAATTTGCATATCAAATAAAATTCTTTATAACAATAGTAATACTAGTAATATGAATAATAATAATAAAATGCTATCTAAACACTACACGCAAGAACCATTCTGCGATATGGTAGATATGGTATATATATATATTTATCTATAAACTGTTTGATAAAAGAAATTCATTCCCTTTTCGTATCGTGCGAATGCCATATAAAAATAGTACTAGCCCTGTGTATATATTTTACGGGAGTATTATGTCTGAATTTCTGAGAATTGCTCGTGTTACCTTAAAATTAGTAGATTTCATGCCCCCAATTTCTGATCTAATAATAAGAATGATTAACCAAAGTGGCGATCAAAATGGGAAGCCATGAAATTAAATACTGTCTTGTTTTTAAATTCCCGAAACAGTTTTTCATGGTAAACAACTGATGATCCCTTAAAATAGTGTTAGAAACTAACTAATATAATAACTGTAAAAAATAAATTGATTTTCCACTATAAGACTCGAGACTATAAGTTTTTTTAAATTTTTTTTTTTATATATAGTTTTAATGGTTGAGAAACTTCCAAGACATTATATATATATATATATATATATATATATATATACACACACATCTTTTTTATGTAATTATTTTCATTGGTGATTGCAGCGTTCGTTGTTTTTGCTTACTACTACTATTTCGATTGGTTCACTACCTGAGTACGTATAAAATAAACAAAAATATTAAAGTGAAATATTTTGAAAATCAAACAATCATGCAATTTTAAATGAAAAATTCATTTATTTAATTTTTTTTTTTTTCGCGAATTTTCGTTGTAAAAACAACCTTGTCAAGAGAGACTGTCTTATAGTGTTTTTTTTCTTTTCTTCTTTTCTTCCTCCTCATATTGGTGGTATTAACCCTGAGGGGTCGAAAATACGTCAGGTTCTTACGACGTTATGTTTTTAGTCCTGCCGATGTTTATACGCTGATTGGCGCTTTTTTTACAACGAAAATTCGCGGGGGGGGGGGGGGGGAATTAAATAAATGAATTTTTCATTTAAAATTGCACGATTGTTTGATTTTCAAAATATTTCACTTTAATACATTATAATCCGTGCTTCTAAGATGTTGACTTCCTTTCCTTAAATAAAAATATATATATATTAACGAAAAATATGTCTGATAAAGTTAAGGGCGAATAATAATGCAATTTTCTGAATCTTAATCACTTAGGAAGTAAAACAATCGAAATAGTAGCAAGCAAATAAACAACGAACGCTACAATCACCAATAAAAATAATTAGATAAAAATACATTTAATATTTAGGTGATAAAAATCGTTCATATTTCTAGACAGAGTGTTGTAGTCCATTCATAAGATGCTGGACTATAGATATAAATAAAAAGACGATGAAAATAAAAATTGGATAAATTACAATATTTATCAATTCTTTATATATTCCAGCAAGGAGTCTCTCTCAATATCGACTCAACTCTTCCATCCAAAAAGTACAGTTTTTATACTAACAACACAACCAATTAGGCAAATTGACTATCAACCAGAGCCACCTAGCTTTACAGACTCCAAACAGCCAATCTTCAAAGGGGAGATAACTCAATTGTCTTGCTTGCAAACACAGTACGCCACTAGCTACCTCTTCGAACGACAAACCACAGCTGGCTCAACGCCAGCAGCCTGGGGAGGGAGGGGGGTTCTCCCTTTCAGTCTCATCACACTGAGGAATCGGAGCAGAACGTCTTCCGGCATCTAGCAGGTTCTACAGCGAAGGGGTGGGATTTTGCTACTAGTCCTGTGGATCGGGGGTATTTACGTTGTGGGGGAGTGGGGGGAGGGTACAAGTGCAGTAAATCTTTTGGAGCAGATTCCATGGAAGTACTTCTAAAACAAACACAGAAATGCAAGACTACGGCGATGTGACAGAGGCTAGAGGTTGGCAGACAGCACAGTTATACGTATGCTACACACAGATTGGACAAAATGATTGAATGAGTAAAATTTTACTCTAACATTTCAATAACCTATTTCATCGAGAATATTGATCTAAATGCCATCGCCAGTTCATATCAAGTGTCGATCCGTTTTTCCTTTTTATCTACACGACCATGGCCTTTTGGCTAAGATCAAAGTGTAGTATCTGTTCTGATGGATACTACACCCCATAGACTGGTATCGTCTTGGCTTTTGGGGCTTGATTTATGCCGGTCTATGGGTCGGTCCTGTGCAGTTCTAGGAGGTCCACCCTCCCAGGTTTTGCCTCCCCTTTTTGGGGAGGAGTAAGATTATTGCTTACTGCCTGAGGCACCCCTACCGGGGAATGCCGATGGGGCTGCCCAGGCAATTTTTAATGGCCAGAGTGCTCACTTTCTCGGGCGCTGGCTTTTTAAACCCCACTTTCCCGACCCGACTGTGGGTCACATCTTACCTTGTGGGAGTAAGATAAAACTGGCCTTGTGCCTAACCTCCTGGAGAGGAGGTAAATAAATACACGACATGAAATTATTTGGACTACTGTTCTCATCTTGGATGTTGTTCTCATCTTCCGGCCAATGTAACCTCCGACCATCTTGTCCAACTCTGGAATCGGTATAGAATTTAGAACGGAACCGTTTATTGAATGCACGGAGCTAGCCTGCTCTAGTTCCGTCAGGACTGACTGAATAGAAGTCTCAATTTGTAATTGTATTCTTCGTGTCCCCTGCAATGAGGATTGAACCGTTAACCGCCAGAAGACTGTCGCTTAGAACTGATTATCACTTAGCACTTTTATCCGTTGTGTCACAGGTAATCCAAATAATCCAAAAAATTCTGAAAGATGAAACTTGTAATTCTTTTTGCACATTTTTTGGTACAAAAATGCGTGAGCCGAGTTTTAAAAAGGGCAAATTGTTAGGCTTTTATGGCATCGGCAAAAAAGTTGAACGACTCGGTTTTTTTAAGAGCCACTTTCTTAAAAATTACGATAGAATTCTAAAAACAGTGAAAAACCTCCAGTAACTGCAGTAAACTGTAGCAGGTATTTATCTACTCCCCACAGAGTAAAATGTGACACAAGGTCGGAAAGTGGGGTTTTGATAAGTCAGCACTCTAGAGGAAGAGCACCTATTACCTTTAAAAATTGCCTGGCCAGCCCCGTCGGCATTCCCCGGTAGGGGCGCCTCAGGCAGTAAGCAATAAACTTACTCCTCCCCAAAGAAGGAAGACGAAGCCTGGGAGGGTGCACCTCCTAGAACTGCACAGGACAAACCCATAGACCGGCATAAATCAAGCCCCGAAGGCCAAGACAATACCAGTCTATGGGGTTCAGTATCCATCGGAACAGATACTACACTTTGATCTTGGCCAAAAGGCCGAGAAAGCAACATTCACTCCCCGGGTGGGGGGGTTGAGCCAACTCCAAATGAGTTCACCGTGTCCCCCACCCATGCCGATCGGCAGCCGAGTCCTAAGCATACTTCAGCCATTCCCAGTTTCAGCGCTGAACACCCAAAGCGCAGGGGTCAGCCACCAGCTCCATGTCTGTCCTCACACTTCCTATCTAAGTCTTCAGTTGGTCGTCTCTCTGCTTCCTGTCCTTATCTATAGCGGTGAACGCCTCCACGATGGCAACCTTCAGAGAGTCGACCATGTCGTAAGCATGCTTGTTGGTCTTGGCCTCGATCACGCCCCAGAAGAAACAGTCAAGAGGGTTGCAGTTGGGTGAGACGGACGGCTACAAGCGCGGTGACCAGTGGTGAGGAATCTTGTTGAGCAGCCAAGACTGGGTCGTCTTAGCCTTGTGTGCAGGAGCGGAGTCTTGTTGGAAGGGACGTCCGGCAGCGATCTAGTCCATCCAAGGCTTCACCACGCTCTTCAGCACCTCCGCGTATTTGATTTACTTTTTGTCAGGTGTCGTTTTTTGCTGCAACACTCTGTATTGAAAATTACATGGTAGTGAATGCGATTGGGGGGCCACCGACCTGCGATTGGGGGGGCTACCGACCTGCGATTGGGGGGGGACTACCGACTTGCAGATGAATTCCATCAACGTCTCCTTGGTGTTGCATCTTGCACGGATAATGCTGTTTAGGATTTGGTTGGAGAGCCATATGCGTAGGATATACGTCGGAGGCACTACAGGTCCAAGTTCTCGAGCGTGTAAAGATCTTTATACAGGGGTCAAATCTCGCAGCTGTACAGCAATAGTGGTCACATCAGCGCTGCATATATCCTTAATTTTATTGAGGGTTTTATCTCTTGTCGAGATCACAAGCTAGTCTGGCAAAAGGCTGCACGAACGTAATCAATACGTAATGCAATCTCATACTTACCTTGTCCTGTGGCTGTAAAGGTTAAGCCGAGATACTTGAACTATTCAACTTCTTCGACAATGGTGGCACTGAGAACGATAGGGACTATCGGAAAAGGATGACAGAAACTTTGTTTTAGAGACATTGATCATTATACGCACACGGTTGGCATTATTCAATTAGTTTATTTATTAATGAATGATGTTAGCAACCGGAGTAATCTCGGCCAGACTTTGAAACTTACTGATACAGGCCGACCGGGCTTTGTAGGAAGAAATCATTGGACGACTGATGCCTAAGTAACTAAAAGGGGGTTGGGGAGCGACTCTACACGTTCCTAAACTCGGGTCGCACTACTGTATGCATTTAAAGGCCATATCCAAGAACTTCAGATGGATGGACCTTCGTGTAAGATCAACGGCCATCTATCATACACAGGGAAGTCAACATGAAGGTCAAAATTGAACTAAGGGACAAGTTTCAAGTTCAGAAGGTGGGGGCGCACCAAAAAGCGAGGTTTGCTAATTTGGGGTGAAAAAGCATTTTCTAGTAAAAACAAGGCAACCTGAAAACATACAAATTTGTAAAAAAAAAAAAAAAAAAAAAAAAAAAATAATAATAATAATAAAAAAATGCAGTTTTAAAATCAATTATTTTTTTTGTTCTTTTTTTTAAAATGGAAAAAACAAAATAGAACAAGTTATTCAGAAATCATTATGAAAAAAATTTACACAATGTCCACATTTTTACTTCAAGTTCACTCAAATTATTAAAACGAAAAAAAAAAAAAAATCAAAAAACAAAAAATACAGAACATGACAATGTTACAAGGTTGAAGTGTTGATCTGTTTAATAGCACATCAACCCTTTTTTGGTCATTTAATAAAACACAATATTAAATATTGACATGGGTAGGTTGACTAGTAGATATGTTAGCTAGTACATAGCGATTTGCAGGATGTGCTGCAGATGGAGAGGTCAGCAGAGTTCAACTGTCTGCCTGTATTAGCTAGAATCGTGGGAAAAGGAAGTCGATGTATTACAGAGAGATGGAAAGGGAACTAATGTTACCAATTGATGAGGGTAGGTTTGCTAGTCGACATGTTGGCTAGTACACAGTAGCGATTAGGCAGGGTGTGCTGTAGACGGAAAGGTCAGCAGATATCAAATGGTTGACTGCCTGTAATAAGCTAGAATCGTGTGGGGGGGGTAAGTTGATATTTAGCCAGGTATGACATCAGACATGAGTTACAGAGAGAGTGGTGACGTCGAAGTTATCGTCAGTCCCGGCGGAAGTGTCAATGAGACAACGCGTAATAACCATGCTCTAACGAAATGGTAATATAATTAAGCGATGCACTTAAGACATAATAAACTTTCTCTCCCACCCTGGCCTTTGCCTTTTCGTCCACCGTAAGTAATCAAACTTAGTTAATTCCACTCATTATTTTCAATCCTCTCATAATATTCTTCATCTTTCAACTGACAATCATTACATCTCATTAACCATTATCCTTGGGTGGCTTTTGGCCTTAGATGGTGACTCATTAGTAAAAAAAAAAATAATACTGATGTGGTTGGGTTGGCTAGTACATAAGATCAGGATGTATAGACGAAAGGGTCACCAAAAGTAAAATAATTGACCCTGCCTGTATAAGCTAGAATCGTAGGAAAAGGAAGTCGATATTGAAGCGGATATGACGTCAGGCATGGATGACAGAGAGTTGTAATCAAAACTCTTAGTCAGTCTTGTTGGAAGAGCAAAATCTAATTAAGCGATGCACTTAACACATTATTAACTCTCTTTTGACACATTTCCTTACACGGTGAATGAAAATACTAATATCAATCAAAAATAAAAATTTAAAAATAATATTCTCATATCTAGAAAAAATAAGCACATATTTTGTAAACAAATAGATTCTATTTAACCGATAGACAGGACCCTGGCAGCAAACCTGGGAACTAAGGGAAGACTCCATGCTGCCCAAAGCTCCCATCCCACCACCGGATACAGTTTTGTGTCATACCAAAGAGAATTTGAGTATTTATTAGGGTTGGGAAGAAGGGTAGGCAGAAAAAAAAAAGATAAGGGCCGAGAAATATGAATTTGGTGGTGATGGGGTGGGTAAAGGTTTATTTAACCCGTAGATGATACCCTAACAGGTACAACAACTTTAGGGTCGGAGTGGACCTGGGACTAATAGCAACTCTGAGGTGACTTAAAACTTCCCAAAGCTCCCAAATCCCATTTTGTGTTTAAGATGACATGCAGGACAGGGTTAGGGTAGCCAATATTTCCGTAGTTGATGGGGTTGGGAAGTAAGGTAGACTGAAAAACTTCTTTATTTTTAAATTAAAAAGGGCAGTATTGAATTAAGTAGGCAGTGTTGAGGGGTCTTACCAGTTGAATTCAAACTAAAGAAACTGAGATAGAAGCCAGAAAGTTTGTTTATAAGCATGCTTGGACACTCCATTACGCTTAGATGGGTTCTAATTGGTTACTAGTTCATGAGTGGATAATCTAATGTATAAATATCGTTTCATTCAAGCAAACATTTTCCGGTGCTTCTGTACTTTCAGCTAACAATTTAATAAACAGAATAGTTAATCAACCCCCACCTCCCCATATTAAGAATGGCTTTCTAAATTATAACGTTCCGTAAACTGCATAAGTAGCCTTTTGAAAATTTATTTTCTTACTAATTCTCTGGATTTTCCTTATGAGTTATGGTTACAACAACAATAAAAAACAGTTTGAATTATCTCCCCTTTCAAGTGACTCTTCTAAATTAGAGGTGAAAATTTCATCTACCCCAATAATACAGAAGCCCCCATTTTCCTATCAACCGGACGGAGCCCTTATGGCGGTAAGCGTCAATTTGATTCGACTGGTAGAGAAAGAAGGATTCTAGGATTTGGTGGTGGGAAAACCTTGCCTCGGACGTTTCATGCCATGTCTGGGACAAGGAGGAAAGGACGAGCATCACATTAAAAGGGAGACGACGACTCAAGGAATCTTTATACTAAGACAAACAGCTTACCGTATCTCGATAAAAATAAAAAACAGAAAACAATGAGAAATTGGTGAACCATTTGCAGTCAGTTTCCGAATTGCAGAGTCAGAGGTTTTGGAAGGAGTCGAAGTTGGACTCTTAAGAATACTGGGTGTGGAAGTTGGAGTTTTAAAAATCTAACCGATTATTACTGAATATTGGAAGACTTTAAAATAAGGCGTCAGAGTAGGAATTTTTTTTAAATCCTAGGACTTATTATACTTTCTGATTCTGCAACCATGGCTGGTTTCCTCAATTATGACATTGTTACAAAATAAATAGAAAACAATAAAAAATAAAATTTAAAAAAATAAAACAATAATAAAACAAGTATATTTTTTTCCAGATTTTTTTTTTTTTTTTTTACTTCGCAGCTTTTAAAATTTTTTATAACTCCGCAATTTTTTTATTTCCATTAATTTTATTTCATTTTTTATTTTTAACTCCGCAATTTTTTAACTACGCAACTTTTTATTTATTTTATTTTTTTTTAATCCCGCAACTTTTTAAATTATTTTATTTTTTTTTAATTCCGCAACTTTTTTATTTATTTTATTTTTTTTAATCCCGCAACTTTTTTATTTATTTTATTTTTTTTAATCCCGCAACTTTTTTATTTATTTTATTTTGTTTTAATCCCGCAACTTTTTTATTTATTTTATTTTGTTTTAATCCCGCAACTTTTTTATTTATTTATTTTTTTTAATTCCGCAACTTTTTTATTTATTTTATTTTTTTTAATCCCGCAACTTTTTTTTTTATTTTATTTTGTTTTAATCCCGCAACTTTTTTATTTATTTTTTTTTTTAATTCCGCAACTTTTTTATTTATTTTATTTTTTTTAATTCCGCAACTTTTTTTTTATTTTATTTTTTTTAACTACGCAGATTTTTTATTTTTATTTATTTTATTTTTTAAAAACTCTGCAACGTTTTAATTTTTATTTTCTTTTAACCAATTTCTTTATGAAATAAAATTTAGAAATTTTAATTTAATTATTACAGTATCGTTTGATCACTAAATTATTAATTTAACAAAATTGTTTTAAAACCAACTAATTGTTAAGGTAATGTTTTAATCTCTATTTATAAAAAGGAGAGTAGAAAGTGGACCTTGGGTTTTCTTTCGGCAGCCTCGTAACTCTCGCTTCCCTTATTTTGTCTTTTAGTCCTCACATTTCAATGGCAGTACCAAATAAATTAACAGGAAAAAAGTCTTTCATATACTTAGGTATCAGGCAAAAGTAGGGGAAATTATCGAGTAGAATTTTAATTAAAAATATAAATCAGTTTTATATTTTTCTGATTCTCCATTGGCACGAGCAAAAAAAAAAAAAATGACAGACTGACTTATCTCTCCTTTTTTACATAACTCTTGCACTCGTTCCGATGGAGAATCGGAAAAATAGAACAAGGGAAAAAAACATTGATTAACCCTGCTCTAATAAAATAATAGATATTCGTAAATCCAATCTAACGTCGGATGATATTGACCGTTCTATTTTGTTGTTTCTAATCACTTGCATCTGCAAAATCATTTTATGATCTACGAAATAAAATATTTAATATCGCACAACGTGTCCGTTTGATTTGGTGATGGGAGGCACGAGAAGTTGCTTTATCTACTGTTCTTGGAATTGTGAGCGCGACTACAGCAGGGATGAGGAGGTGATAGCGGTCTGGTTAAGTGGTGGCCTCACTTCGTAGAGGTGCTGCTCGTTCACAAAAACGCGGCAGACAGCCCTGACCAGGGAAATATCAGCTTCCTTCCCGCATCCTCCTACTGACTGCCAATTTCAGACGCGCGCATCTGTGTATTATTAGTGGGTTTGATAGCTGGCGACCATTACTAACTGGAAATCCCCAAAATATTCAGAAAGAGTGACCTGCATCCGGAGGATTCACACCGGAGTAAAAACATTCGGATTTCTCAGTTACAGCTTAGTACTCCTTAAATACCTTGAAGGCTGTGAGAATTGCGATGGGGATGTGGAAGCAGTGGCTAGCAGAAAGGATCATAGGGATTTAGGTATATATTTTTGTTTCTGGAAGTAAAAGAGTGTATTTACTTTTTGCTCAGTATAATTCAGGGGAGATAACTCGAATCTGGTTCAAGAGAGGTAACACCTGATAAGTCAACAGGTTATCCCTAACCTCTTCTCTAAAAATTAATTAATGGTTGTCTTTCAAATTGAATTTCTTTCGACTAAACTGTTTATCTGAGGACGATGAAAACTTAATCCCACTTCAGTAACAAATGCCAAATCAATATTTTATTTGTTATATATATATATATATAAATAAATAAATAGGCTTGCTAGGTAGCGAAACACGTGTAGGGAACAATAACCTTACAAAATAAGTAAATAATAAAATAAACGATTTTTTTCATTCTGACGAATCCTCTCTGGAAAAAAGATATATTGGTAAACTCTAAATATACATATAAATGCTCTGTACCCTATAATCGGGGCTCATTGAGCTTGCTTTTATTGGCCTCGTCCCGGACTTTACTGAATATTCTCAGTGGAACATCAAAATCTCTCATATATATATATATATATATATATATATATATATAAGAAAGGGTATTTAAACATTTTTTAAACCATTGTTTCATAATAGTATTATATATTTTTTTGAAAAAAACATAACAATGGTGGTGTAAAAAAAATAAAATTTATTTTAATCTTAGCTTTCGAGAATATACTTCTCATTTTCAAAGAGTGTTTTTCTTTTCTTCTTTTTTTTTGTCATCGTCCGATGGAAATGGACTTTTTGGTCAGAAAATCACGTTATGTCTGAAGGCGAGGTGACGCCAGTTTGAATAAGAAAGGGTATTTAGACATATTTTTTAAACCATTGTTTCGTAACAGTATTATATATATTTTTTTTTAAACCATAACAATGGTGGTGTAAAATAAATAAAATTCTATTACGAAACAATGGTTTAAAAAATATGTCTAAATACCCTTTCTTATTCAAACCGGCGTCACCTCGCCTGAAAACATAACATGATTTTCTGACCAAAAAGTCCATTTCCATCGGACGATGAAAAAAAAGAAGAAAAGAAAAACACTTTGAAAATGAGAAGTATATTCTCGAAAGTAAAAGATTAAAATAACTTTTATTTATTTTACACCACCATTGTTATGGTTTTTTCAAAAAAAAAAAAAAAAAATATATATATATATATATATATATATATATATAAAAAGCAAAGGTGTCCATACGTATGTCACAGCATGACAGTTAAATGATTGATTTAAGAACCAAACAAACCACAGATTTGGAATCGGCACCTTTGAACTGATGTCCTTATCAATGTCAGACGTTCTTGAACCTTTTCTTAAAACTCATTATTTGTAAGGTTATCGTCAACGGCCATTAGCTTTAAGGCAATGCTCATTAGGTAAAACTAATTTCGAGCTCAGGCATTTTGCAATGTTTACATTTCGTTACATTGAGATATCTCTTACATTCAGTCAGTGTCGCATGATGGCGTAGGGGTTAGCATCGCCGACTGTCAGCTCGACGTTTGCGTTTCAATCCCGGCTTGAGACACTAACTGGTCTAGCCGGATTGATGAGCTGTGAAACAGCGAAACAGTCTGTATGTGGATGACTAATATATATATGTGTATATATATAAAGTAAAGTTGTCCATATGTATGTCACAGCATGACAGTTAAATGATTGATTTAAGAACCAAACAAACCACAGATTTGGAATCGGCACCTTCGAACTGATGTCCTTATCGATGTCAGACGTTCTTGAACCTTTTCTTAAAACTCATTATCCAAAATAAAAAGTACATAAAAATAAATGTTCCGATATTTTTAATGTCCCCTTTTAGTTGACTGAACATTCCTTTAATTGTTTATAATTTTCACGTTAAATCATCGTACGACGTATTGCTTACTTTGAAGAGAAAACATTTATCCTTTCGGGGTTTTATTTTATTTATTTATTTATTTTTTTTCATTAAAAATGGATACAAAATAAAAATATTGGATTACTAACATTTTTTTTACTCCAACAATTTTTTTCTTTTTTAAAATTTAATTTAAAAAAAAAAGTTTTTAAAATTTAATATTTTTTCAAATTTAATTTATTTTATTTATTTTAAACTGTCAAACAATTTTAGATCTATGTAGAATGGTAAAAAAAATCCCTACGCCAAATTCATTTAAGTAGGTTAAAAAGACAAAATATTTTCGTTTGATCGGTGGCCCTGTGGATAAAGTGTTCACCTTCAGTTCTAGTATTTTATGCTATCTTTCAAAGTTTGAATCTCACACTAGACAACTGTTTTTTTTTTTTTTATAGCGTTCCATTTATTGACTGACAGAATTTAATAGCTGTTCTTAATTTCTAATCTTGAAGAAAAGTTGATGAAACCCGTCATAAATGCTCTGAATCCTCTAACACAGTTTCATTGAACTTACAATTGGAAACATTTTAGATATTATAAGGAATGTACGTTGTTTTTAAAAGTATATATTCTTTGTAAAAACACACACATACATATATATATATATATATATATATATATATATATATATACAGGGTGGGCAAAAATAAGGGTCCTATTTTTTAAAATTCATAACTTTTTTATTTATTGATTTTTTTTTTTTTTTTTTTTTTTTTTTTTTTTTTAGAATAAGTAAAGGACCCCTTCCGAAGCAAGCATGAGCCGTATTAGCCCTAAGGAACGTACCCTCATTTAGAAAACATTATTTTTGCTTAAAAAACTCAAAACAGTGTAAAAAACAATACTTTAGTTTTTGTAAGTTTTAAGAAGTGTTTTTCGGCTAAAATTTGTTTTGTTTATTTCAAAAAATCTCGGAAGGGTCAGTCTACACACACATAAAGTTTGGTGAGTTTAACTTTTATTTTGTGGAAGTTATTCAAATTCAAGTTATTCAAATTTAAAGATAGGACCCTTATTTTGGCCCACCCTGTATATATATATATATATATAGGCATCAAGTTATGTACACACTTTCGATTGAAGACTATGTAATTTTCACGTTTCACTTTTTTTCTTTTTTACTTACTTTCTCGACACGAGCAAGTTTCCAGGTCTCCGATAGTAATTTGGATAATATGTCTCCAAGAGTTCTTTTATTGACCATCTCAAGCGAGATAGTAATTAAAAAATTACGAAACGCAAAAATTTTGTAGTCTTAGACCTATATATATATATATATATATATCCTGCATTCGGGCAGAGTTTTGCCTTGTGTTTTTTTCCCCACAATCTTTATTTTACTTTTTCAAATTGTAAATCTTGGCCTTTGCCAACTTATCTATCCCAGCAATTTCCTCTGATAAGATTTTGATCTTTGAAAAGCCTGGCTTAAGGAAAAAATTGAATAAATTGCCTTTTTGCGGAATATACCTTGCATTGAGCAACTGAATTGAAAAAAGATCTGCCTCCGTCGCTTTTCGTGCTTCTATCTATATATCTGCTCTATCCGGTATACTGAGCTGTATACTTTTCACAATACGTTTCACCTTTCCTAAAAGTTCGCTTTTATATATATATATATATATATATATATATGATGATCCCTTAAAATAGTGTTAGAAACAAACTAATATAATAACTGTAAAAAATAAATTGACTTACATGAGTGATTTTCCACTGAACGACTTGGGACTATAATTTTTTTTTTTTTTTAAATATAGTTTTAATGGTTGAGAAACTTCCGAGACTATCTATATATATATATACATATATATATACACACCCACACACCTTCTTTGTAATATAGCAGGAAAAATCCCAGCAGAGTACTCGATTAATTGAGAATTAAATATTAAAAATTAAGAGCGTAATATTTATTTATTTTGGTACAGAAAAATTAGTACAACATTCGTACCGTCGGTTTCAAACACGGAAGGACTTAGCCATCCGGCTCTCTTCAGCTTCTGTTGTCATCTGTTTCGGAAATGTGAAGTCACGTGTCACTCTCGTTTGGACGCGTTATTTGCTTAGAGTGTTATGTATGTTTGTTTTAATTTAGTGTAAGGAAGGTTTAATAAGGTTTGAAAAAAAGGGGGGGGGTGGAATGTAACACGTTACTCATAATATTGGCTCACGGGATTTATATAGAAATATTTTTATTCTTTTTATATAGAAATATTTTTATTGTTTTTATATAGAAATATTTTTATTCTTTTTATATAGAAATATTTTTATTGTTTTTATATAGAAAATTTTTTATTGTTTTTATATAGAAATATTTTTATTCTTTTTATATAGAAATATTTTTATTGTTTTTATATAGAAATATTTTTATTCTTTTTATATAGAAATATTTTTATTCTTTTTATATAGAAATATTTTTATTGTTTTTATATAGAAATATTTTTATTCTTTTTATATAGAAATATTTTTATTCTTTTTATATAGAAATATTTTTATTCTTTTTATATCTCTTTAAATCTTCTCCGGTTTAAATCTCAACTGTTACTTTTATCCCTTCCCCCGGATTGAGTGACTTTTGTTTGGGTTTTCTGATAATGGGGGACTGTCGTTTGGAGTAATCTACCAAGATTAAGGTCGGTTCAACGACTGAAATATCGGTTGGTTTTAGAGATGCGTTTGTGTTATTATTTTAATTACTCTGTTCACATGCTTACTCACTAATTCCACACACACACATTATTTCATATATATATATATATATATATATATATATATATATATATATATATATCCAAGGTAATCATAGTAACTAAGGTGAGTGGGAGGGGTGCAATTTTTCTGAAAAGGATGAGAGTGTCTAAGCAGCCACCCAATGTTGTTTCTGCAAATGAGAAAGAAATCCATTACCAACAACAGAAAAAGTGTGTGTGTGGGTGGGGGGGGGGGTGAGAGCAGAGTTGTTGAAGGTTTCAGAAGATTTGCCGCAGAACCAGTTGGAGAAGAGTGCAATGAATGACGACAGCAATTGCTAAGCACCATAGCAGTTGCTGCTTACTACAAATCCGACAGAGGAGAAAGAGATGAGAGAATGA
>OY744554.1:2700926-2763426 GCA_963556195.1 Sepiola atlantica | reverse complement strand
CCCCAAACACAATTAGAGGAGCGAAGATATTTTATTTAATATTATTATTTTTGTATTAATTTTTTTTTTTTTCAAATTTATTTATTTAAAAAAAAAAAAATTTATATATTTATTTTAAAAAAAACAAAATTTATTTTTAAAAAATTTATTCATTATTTAAAAATTTAGTCATTTTTTTTACAATTTATTCATTTTTTTACAATTTATTCATTTTTTTACAATTTATTCATTTTTTTACAATTTATTCATTTTATTTATTTTTTTACAATTTATTTATTTTTTTACAATTTATTTATTTTTTTAAAAATCGTAATATCCAGTCCGACTAGAACAGTTTAGAAAGGTGAATAATTCACAGGATTTTCTCAAGGTCATCCCATTATCCTATGACAACCTCCAGATGTTATTTTGGAGGACGTGTGACATTTGCAACATTCAATGCTCCGAATTGTTTTCCCAGGTTGGGCAACAATTGGGTTTCGATTGTTTAAAACCCGTTTTATTTGTAGCTCAAATTTCAAACGGCTGAAATTAGAGAGTCTAAGATCGTATGACAAACTTTCGCCGTTTCTGTGGCTGTCTAAAAAATGTCGGGTAAAGGTGATGAGAACAAACGATCGATTGTAGAAAGACGGACACAGGGCGGGCGGTTAATATCTGTTTCGACATCTTAAAGGGAAAAGAAATAAACTTAACAAAGGTAATAGTATAAGATTTTTTTAATTTTTGTATTTGAGATGAGGATTGATACTATGTAGCATTTGGATCGCTCGGACAATTGCTCTCATCTTCGGTGTTGTTTTCACGACGTTTCAGACGAAGACGCCGCCTAAAATGAGAGCAACGGTCCAAACATATCAGTCTACATCTCAAAAACAAAATTTTTTAAAATTTAATACTCAATCACTACGGACCCGGGTCAATACGGAGTTGGAAACGCTCTTTCTGTTTTGGTGGGTGCGTCACGAATTTGGAAATTTTAACGACGATGGTGCGAAAAAGAAAATTTTTTCCGCTATTTATCAATAACAGCCATTGTCAAAATACACCTGAATAAGGTCGGAGGTTATATCGGCCGAAACGTTGTGAGAACAACACCCAAGATAAAAGCAATAGTCCGAAAAATTGAAATAATTCAAAAGTAAATGAGGTGTGGTCCCTTTCTAAATTTTCCGGAGACGGAAGTCGGGCCTTTCTAAATTTTCCGGAGTTGGAGTCGGGCCTTTCTAAATTTTCCGGAGACGGAAGTCGGGCCTTTCTAAATTTTCCGGAGTTGGAGGCGGGCCTTTCTAAATTTCCGGGAGATGGAGGCGGGCCTTTCTAAATTTTCGGGAGACGGAGGCGGGCCTTTCTAAATTTCCGGGAGACGGAGGCGGGCCTTTCTAAATTTCCGGGAGACGGAGGCGGGCCTTTCTAAATTTCCGGGAGACAGAGGAAGGCCTTTCTAAATTTCCGGGAGACAGAGGAAGGCCTTTCTAAATTTCCGGGACACGGAGGCAGGCCTTTCTAAATTTCCGGGAGACGGAGGCAGGCCTTTCTAAATTTCCGGGAGACAGAGGAAGGCCTTTCTAAATTTCCGGGAGACGGAGGCAGGCCTTTCTAAATTTTGGGAATTGGAGTCGGGCCTTATTTTAATTTTGGAGTCCGAGACGGACCTTTCTAAATTGAAATCCGAGTCAACTGTTGTAAGCTATCAATTAAGTGAAGGATTTGTAGAAGTTGCGAGCTGAACACAAACTGACCACGGTCTTTGTAAAAATCTTATCAGCTTTTTGGGATTGGTTACAACATAAGTTCACACATCGGAGAAATTTCTCTTGTTAAAATAAAAAAATGTTGGGTCATTCAAATAAAGGGTCATTTGCAATATAGATATTTCTCTAGAATGTTTTTTATTTTTAAAGTTAAAAATAAAAAAGATATAGTTGTATACTTACATTCTTGCTTGAATGTGAAATATTCTGTTAGATGTCTACATTCGTGATTTCCTCGGAGAAGGAAAAATGTGGTTGGATATAAGATCTTCAGTGCCCATAAATATAAAACACACTGAAAAGAAAAGCGAAACAAAAAATTAATTATTAGTTTAAAATATAAAATATACTAAAAATAAGCACAAAAAAATTAATAAATTTAAAATATAAAATATACTAAAAATAAGCACAAAAAAAATTAATAAGTTTAAAATTAATTAATAAGTTAAAAATTAATTAATAAGTTAAAAATTAATAATAAGTTAAAAATTAATAATAAGTTAAAAATTAATAATAAGTTAAAAATTAATAATAAGTTAAAAATTAATAATAAGTTAAAAATTAATAATAAGTTTAAAATTAATAATAAGTTTAAAATTAATTAAGGCACTTGTATAGATCGGGTACACAAGTCGAAATTTATTTTAAAAAAGTTCCAATGGTGTAAGGGGCAGATAACTCTTTTTAGTATGCAATTTCTCTGAAAATGGAAAATATCCATTTTTTAAATAAGTCATGCAAATTCAATATTTGAGAAAATCAACAGTATATTGATAGAACATTTATTGAAGAAAATAGAATTTGGGAAAATCAACAGTATATTTTTTTAATTTCAAAACCAACAAAACGAACAGTCCTATTGTTTGGATTAACAGATTTTTGATATTTTTTTAGTTTAAAATATTATATTATATTATCGCAGAAGTTAACATTTGAGAAAATCAACAGTATATTTATAGAACATTTATTGAAGTAAATAGAATTTG
The DNA here is from genome assembly GCA_963556195.1 of Sepiola atlantica. Taxonomy (NCBI): domain Eukaryota; kingdom Metazoa; phylum Mollusca; class Cephalopoda; order Sepiida; family Sepiolidae; genus Sepiola; species Sepiola atlantica. Next base: position 2,760,686 of record OY744554.1, on the reverse strand, counting down.
GGAAAATCAACAGTATATTTTTGTTTAATTTCAAAACGAACAGCCATCGGTTTTGGTTTAAAACATTTTTAATTTTTTTTTTTTATAGTTTAAAAAATAAATTTATCTTTTTTTTTCTTTCTTCTCTTGATTTTGTTTTTTTAAACGGGATAGAATTCAGAAATTTGTTCAAAAAGACTGTAGGGGGTTTGCGGAAAATTTCTTCCGCCACCTAAATTCTGATAAATAGGATAAGCCGCCACTTTTTGTTGAGTACTTGTTAAATATAATAATTCGCGCATATTCAAGGCAAGAAATTATGTACTTAAAAAAAGAGAGTTGTCTGCTCCTTACACCATTGGAACTCTTGTGTACCCGATCTATACAAGTGCCTTAATTAATATGTTTAAAATATACTGAAAGGAAAAGCAAATTAGTAAGTTTTTAAAAATTTATATACAAAAAAGTAAAAATTTCTCAAAACACCTTGCAAACATTTTGTATTGATATTGAAGTGTTGATTAGGTGAAACTTTACGGATGGTTAAGGGGTCCACGAGTATGTCTCCCCCCAAAAAAATTGACAAAATAAAAGGTGGCGGTGGGTTCTGATGATATCTGAGCTTCAAATCTATACATATAAAATAGTAACTGTGTGTGTGTGTGTGTGGGTCCGCCTGATCTTTGTGTCTTATGTTCACCCAAACCGCTGGACAGAATTGCTTGAATATTGGCATGTGGACTACTGTCCTCTCAGTGAAGGTAATAGGCTATATAAGAAATATATCACTTCAATGCTGGGGGTCTCCAGGGTGTACAACCCCCCAACTGAAAACTGTTTTCCCTTAGATTCAAATGAAATTTAAACCATACGTAAATGACCAAAAATCATTTCTATTCCCAAAATTTCAGCAAATTTTGATAATATTAAGATGGTTCTCAGGGGCACAACCTCTGCACTGAAAACTGTTTTCCCTTTGATTTAAAGGAAATATATATATATATATATAATCAAGGAGAATACCTCTTTGCCTGTGTATGTCTGTCCCTAAAAACGAAGACATACTAGGAAGTGTACTTTCAATATAATTGTATTCACATGCACAATTTGCATGTGAACATAATGGAAGTATTTTTGCGTCTCTGGCTTCCCCTTTTAGAAACTAATGACAATTTTCAAACGTGTTACACAATGAAATTAATCTATTTATTAGCGTTAGTTTAAGAGTATTAACATATATCTGAATAGCTCGGTGAGTAAGATATCTAACTGACAGCATCAAGGTTGCTGTTAAAATAAACTCTCCCTACCATGATGTTGCATATGTTGCTATCGCACACTCTAACCTGGGCAACACCGGGTAGCTCTGCTAGTGTCTATATAAATTTTGAATTGGAAAAACTTTTTTTTGTTAAGGGAGATAAATACGGAATTAAAACAAATATAACAAAACGGGTTTTAGATCTTAGTGTCCGTCTTTATGTATCATTGCATTGACAATCTCACTCAAAATCGGGTACTGTTCCAGATGACGCGCCTAATTTCTGTGACTTCGCGTCGACAACGATTGGACATGTCGTGGAAGCGCCCGAGCGCTGACGGAATAATATCATTTTTTTTTCTTCTTTTATCTGATAAAATCATTGACAAAATTTTACCCCCCTCCCTAAAAAAATATTATTATTATAAATAAAAAATTTTAAAAAATAAAAATTTAATCTATGTATTTTTTCTTTGAATTTATTCGTCTTATATTAGCGTCTGCCAGTCAGAGGTTGGCAGTTTGAATGTAGGGCTTGGCTATCGCTAAGAACGGGAGCCCTAACCTCAACCTAAACCTTAACCCTTACCCATTTTCTTTCTTTGTTTTGTTAGCAAAAAGAAAAAAAAAAAAAAGAAAAGAAAAACAGCGAAACAAATGAATAAGAAAACATTAACAAAATCCCCCCTCCCTCAAAGAAAAAAAAAAAAATTTTCATTCTACACATTTGATTGAAAATGGTTCATTTGACCCCCCCCCCTACAGTTTGTTCGTTTTTTTTATCATTCTCCCTTCCTCGCAGCATTTAATACATCCAACATACAAACACGCAAGCAAGATTATATCGACATTTTGTATCCATCGATCAGTAAGCATTGCTTATGAAGCTTCTTCTCAAAAACCCTTTCTTCATATCTTGCTGACATGTGTTGGACGGCTTTAAGGAATTGACTTCCAAACTAACCTATCTCTGGACAGGTATTTATTTATCCCTCAAGTCTCACTTCCTCACATGTTTTCCTTGGCCGTCACAAATTTTCTCCTTGCCCTTTTGGCTAAGATCAGAGTGTAGTATCTGTTCCGATGGATGCTACACTCTGTAGACTGGTACTTCGATTTCACCGGTCTGCGGTATTGTCCGGTGTAGTTCTAGGAAGTGCACCCTCCCAGGCTTTACCTTCTCACCCTTTCAGAAACGGGTTAGTTTATTTCTACCGGGGGAATGCCGACGGGGCTGCCCAGGCATTTTTTATAGGCCAGAGTGCTTTCTTTCTTTTTGACAACAGCTTTCTTTACCGATAAAAAAAAAAAAAATGACTCCTTCAGGAGATTCAATACTACTATACAACTCTTTGTAATTCATTTTTTTTTTTTGTGGGAGGGGGGGGGGGGAAAGAGGATTTAACAGTAAATAAACATGCACTGGCTTTTCAATACTGATTAGAAAAATTGTCGTCTGCTTATTGACAGCAGATTGGCTAATTGCTCGGCATCTCCCGGGTGTTTACATAACATGCCCAAATGCTGCCGACTCGAGGTTCATGGAAACTGGTTCATGTTCGATAGAAGTACCCGAGTTTGACCTTTGACTTCACAAAAAAAAAAAAACAAGCCGCGCGTACGTGGTCCTCCTCTGTATGTGACTAGATGTGGCGAGTGTAAAATGCAATAAATTTGGGCAATTTGGGGCATTTTTGACCCCCCTTTGACCCTCTGGGGGCACGAACCAGAATTTTTCTGCGGTCAAGGATGCTCATTTTATATCCAGAACAATTGCCTCTACATTTTGGCCAAGTTTCAGAAAAATTGAATGGATGGATCAAACGTTATGGGAGAAAAGGGTCATTTTTTTTGCCATTTTGGAACCAGATTTTTTCCAAGGTCAGCGATACTTATTTTCTATTAGGAACAATTGCCTCCACATTTTGGCCAAGTTTCAGAGAAAATGAATTTTTTGCCATTTCGGGGCCTTTTGACCCCCTGTGGGGCTAACCAGATTTTTTTTCAAAAATCGGAGAATGTCACTTTCTAACCTGACCAAAGTTACAACTTCATGCAAAATTTCAGAGAAATTCAATGGATGGTTGCGGAGAAAAATCCGGACGGACGGACGGACAAACATGCCTCAAAACATAAGATCGGGGGACCAAAAAAAACTTCTTTGACTAGTATACTACTTGGGATGAGCTGTGAAAACATGATCGTGCAGCCCTGGGGATTACAAACTTAGATCCTCGCGACCGCCGAGCCTGGAATGGAAGACTACGCTCAAGACTGACAGGCAGGCTCCACCCTCTTATATCTAATCAAAGGCTTGTTCAAAATAAATCGGATGAAGAAGAAGATAACGGCTCATCGTTCTTAAAGAAATTTGGGTGGAATTACGATTCACGAATCGATTGAATTGAAAATATTAATTTCTTTAAATAAGATTTCTCATCCCTAAAAACGATTCAAAATAAAAAAATTAATACGATTTTATTTTATACTAGCATGGGTACCCGGCGTTGCCCGGGGCTCTCCCTCCTCCTCCTCTCCGCAAGCAAAATAGGATATTGAGCACTTTTCTCACGGACAACGCCGAGTATTTAGAAAATCAAGACGGCCTCCAGCGCACTACTAAAATCACTCTTACCGATCCCCCCCTCCTTTTCATCTGCATAATAGTCTGAAGAGAAACACTACAGTAGCTCTATCTAGGACATTTAGCACTTTTCTCCCGGACAACGCCGAAGAGTCTGGGTCCTATATTGAAGAAGCCCCCTGGTCCCTATACTGCATAAGCACCCCATGCCCCTATTCTTCAGAAGCCTCCGGGTCTTATATTGTAGAAGCACCCCCGGTGCTGGGTCCTATGCTGTAGAAGCACCCCTGGTCCCTATACTGTAGAAGCACCCCTGTTCTGCAGAAGCACCCGGGTCCTATATTGTAGAAGCACTCCCGGTGCTGGGTCCTATACTGTAGAAGCACCCCTAGTTCCTATACTGCAGAAGCCCTTGGGTCCTATACTGTAGTCGTCAACTCCGGTCTTTTGTCAGTCACCGACAAGCCCTCGCCCTCTGAATAATACAACCCGACCACTCCCGCACTTTCTTTTGCGCGCGTTGATGAGTCACTTCCTATCCTTGTCCAGGGCCTTGCGGCGGCAATAGTATCACACCCGCTCGTCTATAATAATCACAATTAGCCAAAGTTTAAGCGACATATTATTTAATAACATTTGCCTTAATGAAAACAGGCTGCCTAAACACACACATGTGTGTGTATATATATATATATATATTTTTAATTTATTTTATACGTACATAAAAGTAATCCATGGACACGTGTTTCTGGCTCACAGCCGTCATCAGCATGGCTAACTTAGACAGAGATCGAACCTTCGATATTGATGTCTGTAGTCCAGCGTTTTACCATCGGACCAAGACGCTCTGTCTAGAAATATGTACGATTTTTATCACCTAAATATTTGATGTATTTTTATGTAATTATTTTTATTGGTGATTGCTGCTATCGTTGTTTTTTTGCTTACTATTATTTCGATTGTTTCACTTCCTAAGTGATTAAGATGCAGAAAATTGCATTATTAGTCGCCCTTAACTTTATAGGACGTATTTTTCGTTAATATATATATTTTTATTTATTTTATACGTGCAATCACCAACAAAAATAATTACATAAAAATACATATATATATATATATATATATAAATTCCCGAAACAGTTTTTCATGGTAAACAACTGATGATCCCTTAAAATAGTGTTAGAAACTAACTAATATAATAACTGTAAAAAATAAATTGACTTACATGAGTGATTTTCCACTGAAAGACTTGGGACTATAAGTTTTTTTTTTTTTTTTAAAGTTTTTTTTTATATAGTTTTAATGGTTGAGAAACTTCCGAGACATATATATATATATATAACCTAAGTGTATTTCTACAATACATGGGAATATGTGACCCGATCAATAATCTAATAAAAATAATCGTTGTGACATTTTCTAATCAATCTCTTTAACAAGATGAGGTCAAAGGTGAAAAAAAAAAGGCCGAACAAAATCACAGATTATTGTAATTCACTAGAAGGAAAAGAGATTTAGGCACGGTCTGTTTATTGTCAACAGGCAGAAATATCAAATTGCATTACCGACCCGAGAAACACATTGCGATCATTTAGTTGTTTAAGAAGGTTTTTAGACACAATGAACCATGAAAATCGACACATTTGCTTGATGATAGACGAGTCAGAATATCCGTCTCTTTAGGCGTTCATTGACGACAAATGAAAATTTGCTTCTCAGAACAAAAGTTTGCATTCTGTCTCTTGAATGGACAGAGAAATGTGGCAGTACCAGACAGCCCAGCAGTGACAGTGGGCACATGTGGCCAAAAATCGGCCTGTCTGTACATGTAAGTGGTATCTCTCCCGCCAACTCATTCTCTCTCTCTCGTACACACATACTTGATTTCTGTCTCTTTGTTCTGTTAAAAATAAAACTATTAAAAACCAAACCAGCGCCCATGAAGTTCTCGATCAACAGCGAAGAACAGAAGCCAACAACACGAGCATCGTCGAAACCTGGGTCACAACAGAAGATGCACGGGTGAATCATGTTATATGCTTGCGACCGTACGCAGTATCCAACATATTTGTCCTTATTTATTCTGTTTTTCATTCGTGTAGGGATGGGACATTCCTGAACATGCCACCTGCTATTTAGAGGCTTCAACCGAGAGCTCTTTTCAGGATTCTGGCTGTTCCCTCGAGTGCAGTTGTTTGGATTTCTCTTGCACTTGGTTCACCAGGTATAATTACCAAATACGGGGCATGCCAGACTATCACCTGCTATTTAGAGACTCCAACCGAGAGCTCTTTTCAGGATTCTGGCTGTTCCCTCGAGTGCAGTTGTTTGGATTTCTCTTGCACTTGGTTCACCAGGTATAATTACCAAATACGGGGCATGCCAGACTATCACCTGCTATTTAGAGACTCCAACCGAGAGCTCTTTTCAGGATTCTGGCTGTTCCCTCGAGTGCAGTTGTTTGGATTTCTCTTGCACTTGGTTCACCAGGTATAATTACCAAATACGGGGCATGCCAGACTATCACCTGCTATTTAGAGACTCCAACCGAGAGCTCTTTTCAGGATTCTGCCTGTTGTCTTACGTGGAATTATTTGGATTTCTTTCGCAAAAGCTTAGTGCATTTTAGCATTCACTGGCTGTACTTACCAGGCGTTGCTCGGGATGATGTTTCGTCATTTTAAGTTTTTTCATTTGTTTTTTTTTTGTTTGCACATCTTTTAAATTTATGCAGAAAAATTTTTTAGTAGTAAACTGGACAATTCTTTATATTTTTGAAGAAAAAAAGTTATCTAAATATATAAAATAGTAACTGTGTGTGTGTGTGTGTGTGTGTGTGTGTGTGCGTGCGCCTGATCTTTGTGTCTTATGTTCACCCAAACCGCTGGACAGAATTGCTTGAAAATTGGCATGTGGACTACTGACCTCTCAGTGAAGGTCATAGGCTATATAAGAAATATATCACTTCAATCACCATCATCATCAACCTGAATACCCATCATCATCAACCATGAATACCCATCATCATCATCATCAACCATGAATACCCATCATCATCATCATCAACCATGAATACCCATCATCATCAACAACCATAACACCCATCATCATCAACCTGAACACCCATCATCATCATCATCAACCTGAACACCCATCATCATCATCAACCTGAACACCCATCATCATCATCATCAACCTGAACACCCATCATCATCATCATCAACCTGAACACCCATCATCAACCTGAACACCCATCATCAACCTGAACACCCATCATCATCATCAACCTGAACACCCATCATCATCAACCTGAACACCCATCATCATCATCATCATCATCATCAACCTGAACACCTAAAAACTGTTTTCCCGTTTGATTCAAATAAAATTTAAACTCTAGGTAAATGACAAAAAATGATGTCTAATCCCAAAATTTCAGCAAGTTTTGATAACATTAAGATGATCCCCGGGGGCACAACCCCTCCACTGAAAACTGTTTTCCCTTTGATTCAAATGAAATACATACATATATATATATATATATATATATACATATATATATATATATATATATATACATATATATATATATATATATATATATATAATTTGTATGAAGAGAGCAGCAAGGAAGAGACGGGATGTGACGCCTGGAGGAAATAGGGAACATCGAATATGCCAAACTTGCAAATTCTGTAACTCTGTCACGTGCGCTGACAAATCAAGCACGGACTAGAGGTGGCTTCAATTATGGCATCCCTACAGATCATCATAAAACCTGCCACTTCTGTGATGTAGTCTGTAAAAGTTTAGCAGACCTAAAGAGTGAGGGGGAGGAGGGGGGTGACGGGCCGACTGGGAGAGGGTGGTAACCAGGGATGAAAGTGGTGATCGGGGAAGAGACAATTATAGCCCTGGGCAAGAGAGATATTGTTACCCCCCCCCCCCCGGGCAACCCCTGTTAGTATGTACGTATAATATATATATGTATATATATATAGGTAACAACTAATTCGAGCTCCGGCATTTGCAATGTTTACATTGAGATATTTCTTACATTCAGTCAGTGTTGCATGATAGTGTAGGGGTTGGCAGCGCCGACTGTCAGCTCGACGGTTGCGTTTCGATCCTGGCTTGAGGCACTAACTGGTGTAGCCGCACTGATGAGCTGTGAAATAGCGAAACAGTCTGTATGTGGATGACTATATATGATATATAATATATTTATATATATATATATATATATATTAAGACAGACTTCATTATATATATATATATATATATATATATATTAAGACAGACTTCATTATATATATATATATATATATATATATATATATATATTAAGACAGACTTCATTATATATATATATATATATATATATATATATATATATTAAGACAGACTTCATTATATATATATATATATATATATATATATATATTAAGACAGACTTCATTATATATATATATATATATATATATTAAGACAGGCTTCATTATATATATATATATATATATATATATATATATATATTTATATTAAGACAGGCTTCATTATATATATATTATATATATTTATATTAAGACAGGCTTCATTATATATATATATATATATTTATATTAAGACAGGCTTCATTATATATATATATATATATATATTAAGACAGGCTTCATTATATATATATATATATATATATATTAAGACAGGCTTCATTATATATATATATATATATATATATTAAGACAGGCTTCATTATATATATATATATATATATATATTAAGACAGGCTTCATTATATATATATATATATATATTAAGACAGGCTTCATTATATATATATATATATATATATATATATATATATATATATATATAATTGTCTGTGGCAGGTCTAATATGTAAGATTTGCCTTTTCCTTCTCATATCCTTCCCTTTCCCTTTTGATTTTAAGGTTTTCACTTTTTAAACTTGCGAGATAATTTAGTATTGCCCTTGATAAGAAGCCGGCAGAGCTTTGAAACAATTGTCAGGCACTCAAACTTTATTTCGATATACATACATATATATCTATATATATATATATATATATAAATAAAACAAAGTTGTGTATGTGTGTTAAACGGTTGATCCAAGAACCAAATTAACTGCAGATTTGGAATCCGCTGTCCTTATCGATGTCGGAAGTTTTTTAACATTTTTTAAAACTCATTATTCAAAATTAAAACTACATAAAAATTAGAAAGAAATGTTCCGATATTTTTAGCGTTCCCATTCCAAGCCGAGCGGACCACATACGTCTGAACCGTTTCACTACGAGTAAGAAAAATAAATAAACAAGTCAAGAATATTTTTTTTTAGACATTTTTGTTTGTGGAATATAATCAAAAAATTTTTTTTATAAATAAAGAAACTTTTCTTGATTTTGAGATAATCGAACTATTTATACAGAGCTTGTATCCCTACGCTGAACTCCTAAACAGTTTAAGTAGGTCACAAAGACAAAATATTCTCGTTTGATTTGTAGATGTGTGGATAAAGCGCCCGTCTCAAGTTCCAATATTTTATGCCATCTTTCAGGATTCGAATCTCACTTTCTGGGGTTTTTTTTTTTTTGCTAAAAGCATTCCAGTTATTTCCTGATATCAATCACCATCATCATCAACCTGAACACCCATCATCATCAACCTGAACACCCATCATCATCATAAACCTGAACACCCATCATCATCATAAACCTGAACACCCATCATCATAAACCTGAACACCCATCATCATCATAAACCTGAACACCCATCATCATCATAAACCTGAACACCCATCATCATAAACCTGAACACCCATCATCATAAACCTGAACACCCATCATCATAAACCTGAACACCCATCATCATAAACCTGAACACCCATCATCATAAACCTGAACACCCATCATCATCATAAACCTGAACACCCATCATCATCATAAACCTGAACACCCATCATCATCATAAACCTGAACACCCATCATCATCATAAACCTGAACACCCATCATCATCATAAACCTGAACACCCATCATCATAAACCTGAACACCCATCATCAGCATCATCAAAAACCTGAACACCCATCATCATCATCAAAAACCTGAACACCCATCATCATAAACCTGAACACCCATCATCATAAACCTGAACACCCATCATCATAAACCTGAACACCCATCATCAGCATCATCAAAAACCTGAACACCCATCATCATCATCATAAACCTGAACACCCATCATCATTATCAAACCTGAACACCCATCATCATCATCAAAAACCTGAACACCCATCATCATCATCAAAAACCTGAACACCTATCATCATCTTCATAAACCTGAATAATGCATTAGTTTTTTCCTTCTTTTTTTTGTGCATTTGAACTAATGTGTAACACTGAAAGGTTTGAGAAACCCGGCATTGACAGGTACTTTGGCTAATAGATATATGATAGTTTTATCTGACAGCTATAAATACTGGTGTTAAGACATTAAAAAAAATAAGTGAAAAAAAAAAAAAAAAAAAAAAAAAAAAGGCAAAGCCAACAATTAAAAGAAGGCAAATCCAATAATAATTTTAAAAATTACTACTTTGTCAATTTTTATCTTGTTAGCCCCCCCCCCTTCTCATTTCATATACATCTCGACATGTTAAATAAACGCTGCCGCCAGAGTTGGCCAGAGTTGGTTCCAGACGAATTCCTCTCAAATATGTGACCGCATACCGTAACCAATTTTAAACGGCTTAGGTTTCTTTCTTTGTAGTTTTCAATGTTTTAATTATGCGAGAGTAAAACAGTCACTTGTTGAAGGTGGCACACCGCTTGTTGGAAGTCTTAACCCACACATCTCGAGTGGCGCTCTTTAAAGGCAGAAGCAAATAGAAAGATGTCAGATGCAATGCTATTTAGGTCGGAATTTTTTAAAAATCCGACTGACATATTTTCACACACACACACACATATATATCTAGGCAGCATCTTCTCTTGCAGGCAAGTATTGTTGAATATAAGAGACAACTCATGACTAGATATCATTTGGTAGATCATTTCAAGAGTCCGAATTAGGATCTTAGTTTCGGAGGGGAATTGGCTGATGAATTTGCCATAATTTGCACTTGTCTAAAGTACTTTTGGCCCCATCTGGGTCCATCTTTGGAGGAATGAGGTTAATCAGGTCTATATATATATATATATACCAATATTAATTTTAATTAAATACTATTAAATTATTTTTACCTACATACGCCAGCGTTTCAAGCTTTCGCCCTCATCAGTGTAGGGAATGATAATTATTATTAATAAATAAATATTTTTATACATAGACATCTTCCACAATTTTATTTCATGCTCATCAGTATGGGATTATGTAAACATCTCGCGAGTCGAACAATTAAAACTCCGGATCCACATACTATGAACGCTGGTCTAGTAACCATTCGGCAAACGCTACGATCACGCTTTTAACGAGAGAAATACGCCTTGTATTGTTTACGTGAACACAAAATACTAAATAGAGTTCTATCTCCCACCATATATATATATATATATATATATATATATATATATATATATGTGTATTATTATTTCATGTATCTACATAAAATGTTATGAGATATAAAAATGTATATAATGTATCAATTTTCAGTATTCACTTCGATAATACATGAGTAGAGCTAGGTAGTAAGTTATGAAAATATATTTATAGCAGTTAAGCTACACAGAGGCGTCCGCGTTTCATCCCTATAGAGAATCGTCAGGCTAAAATGCATTTTATATTTTCATAACTTATATATATATATATAATATATATAATATATATATTTTTTTAAAAGTAAATATTAATTATTTTTACCTACAGACATCGATGTTTCATGCTTACGAAATCGTCAGTGTAGGGGATATTAATTCACGTCGGTTGGAGGGCACGAACCCGGTTTTACAAATCACCACCGATTTGTAGTCTTTCCCCTCGGCCGGCGCGAATCCACATGACAATTAGGAGGGATTTAAATCTATAAACGCCAAATTGGCGGATGCGTATAGCGAGCAGTTAAAATTGATTCTACTACAAACACAAACGGGATCGGAATCTCGCTTTTAAACCATCGTATTACTGCTCGTTTATAAATTATCACAGAGTGCACCAATCTTAGTAAAGGGGGCTATAATTATATTTTTTTTAATAAATATTAATTATTTTTACCTACAGATTATATATATATATATATATATATTCCATGAAAAATGCCAGTATACTGAAATCATATGCCCTTAATAGGGTTAAGATGAAAATTCATATACATTAAATGTACAAAAGCAAGGAAATTCCCAAATGTTTACACTTTTATTGTCATTAAGGGTATGCGAGCACAACAGGGCTATGTATTTTACTGGTAGGAATTTTTCTTCAGTGCACCTCACACACTTCATCCAGTCATGCATAGACATTTATACTGTAGTGATGTGATAATGAAATGGTTTGGTTGATATGTAGTCATACCCTTAATTACAATAAAAGTGTAAAAATTTGGGAATTTCCTTGCTTTTGTACATTTAGTGTATATGAATTTTCATCTTAAGCCTATTAAGGGCATATGATTTCAGTATACTGGCATTTTTCATGGAATGTCACTACTTTTGTAAACGCTATGCCTTAATACAATACCTTCTCATGAGTTTTTTGGGGGAATTTTCTGGAAAACTAAGGTATATGGTAAACTGAAATTAAAATGCCATCAACTAGACCCTATAACGTCTATCTCTGCCAAAAATCAGCTGAATCCATCAAATAGTTGATGAGATACAGGGTGGCACATACGTACGTACGCACACACAGATAACATGATTTCATGATTGAACTTTCTGGATCTCTGGGTTGCCTTGACTAATGATGTTTAAATTCTACACACTTATAGAACCTATCAAATAAAAATTTTGTGCAAAGTTTTAACTAATTTGGTTTATTGTTTTTTGAGTTATGATTGATCAAAGAAATGAGATTTCCAGCATAGCCCATTCTTGAAGTCTATTAAGGGATAGAGCGCTCTCGTGCCTCCCTTGATATATATATATATATATATATATATAAATAAATAGGTTACATAGTTTTGTTATTGTTTCACTGGCGATAGAAACAGGCGGTAAGATTATTAAATATCGAATTGAGTCCCCCGTAATAGGACGTATGATTATTTTTATTTTATATATATATATATATATTTATTAATCAATTTTTACGTACATAAAAGTAATCAATGAACGCCGGCATCAGCATGGCTAACCTGGACATGGATTACTTTTATGTACATAAAAATTAAATAATATAAAATAATCCCACGTCCTATTAAGGGCGACTTAATGCAATATTCTGCATAATCTTTACCGCTTAGGAAGTGGAAAAATACTAAACAATGCCAGTAATAACAAAACTATATAACTTAATATTTAGGCGATAATAAATCGTTCCTATTTCAGGCAAGGTGTCACGGCCTGTTTGTAAAACGTCAGACTACAGACAATAATATCGAGGGTTCGATCCTTGTTCATATAAAGTGAAAAAAATCAAACTGAAGAGGCCTCGAGAGCGCTACTGAAACCACCCAAATAAAATTAAGGAGGCCTCCAGAGATCTACTACGAGTTTCTTGCCAGCCCTTCCTCCCTTTGAAGTTAACAATGATAATAGTCCGAAGAGAACGTTATGAAACGATAAAAATCTGGAGGTAAGCGTCTAATAATTTTTGGAAGGAGTCAGCATTTTCTTTCCAAACTAGTACATAAGATTGAAAAGCCCTAAAAAAAAACAAAAAAAACGACCCCCCCCCCTCCTAACGAAACCATGCCCAGTTGACCCTCAAAGAATGAATATTTCTTTTTTTTTGATTTTAGATATATTTATTTATCAGACGTATTGCCGATCAAGAATGAATATTTCTTTTTTTGATTTCAGATATATTTATTTATCAGACGTATTGCCGATCAAGAATATACCAACTTTGTGGATGTTTGTTTTGTTGTTTTTCACTTTCAGCTGGGCACAGACAGAAACGTATAATTTTAGCGTTATTAAATAGAATTTGATTCGACGAAGAATCGAAAACGTTTGTGTAAACCTGTGAAACCCATGGAAAATTAATTTTTTGATTTTAATTTTTAAAAAAACATCAGAAAAACTGAAAATTTAAATAAAAAAAAGGTATAGTTAAACAGATGAATTCTGTTATTTTTAACAATGTTTGCATAAATGAGAAAATGCTGCCTAAATACACACACACACACATATATATATAAAGTGTCTGAAATAGCCGGTGAATGTCTGGCATCCGGTAGGATGCCCCATCTCCAGCAAAAACGGAAGGATAAGAAAAATAAAAAATAGTATATATACAAACAGACCTACCTACATATTATATATATATATATATATACACACACACACACACCTACACACACACACATATATACACACACACACACCTACATATATATATATACACACACACACACCTACACACACACACATATATACACACACACACCTACCCACATATATAAACACACACACACACCTATATACACACACATATACACACACATACACACCTACACTATATATATATATACACACACATATATACATATATTGCTTTTAAGTAAGTAATATACCAGCGGGTCACTGGTCGTCAAGCTAATAATGAAGAAGATCCGTGTTCACAGTCTCAACTGGCATCTATTTCGTCAGTTCAGCTCCTAATAGACTCAAGCTTGTCTGAAATAAGGACTCTGCAGAATGTAGGTATTAACACAAGTGAATAATTGGTTGGCATCCAGAATTCCTTGGAAAGTGTCATAACATTACTTGCACATTATCTGAGAAAAAAAAAAAAAAGAAAAGACCTTGTCTATATAAAAACCAGAGAAAGATCGACACGATCTTGGAGAAGCGAGCTAGAATGCAATATGAAACGGAGATTTTTTTTCTCAAGAAGCCGGATTCGTACAATCAGCCAAGAAAAAAAATAAGATGGCCAACATTTGGAGGTGTGTGTGTGTGTGGGGGGGGGGGGGGGGGCGTTTTTTTGTTGTTGTTCGAGATAGAAATGACATCATTGTGCCTTGCATTTGGGGAAACCACCTTTCAGACAATTGCGTATGTACGTACTAGATAGTTGGGAAGTAGGTAGAAGTAACATAATGGCGCGAAATAATACAACATTCAGTGGCATAGTTAATTTTTTAAAATTCTTTTTAATTTAATTTTGTTTTAAATATTATTTATTTTATTATTTAAAAAAAAATTTTTTATTAAAAAATTAACATTTAATTGAAAAAATTTTTTTTTTTTTTAAAACTAAAATAAAAAAATTTTTAGAATTAAATTTAAAAAAATTTAATTCTAAAATTATTTTATTTTAGTTTAAAAAAAAAAATTATTTTTCAATTAAATTTTAATTTTTTTAATTTAACAATTTTGAAAATTTTATTTAAATTTTTTTGTTTTTATTTTTTTTTTTAATTTATATTTAAAAATTTTATTTTATTTAAAAATTAAATTTTTTTTTTTTTAAATTTAAAATTTTTTTTTAAAAAATGTTAAATAAAAAAATTTTTTTTTTTACTAATGGGTAACCGCTTATCAAGGCCTGGGGTCACTCAAGGATAAGGGTCAAAGATATCGCCAGTAAAGCAATAAATACCACACGCGAAGATTGGAAACAACGGGTGGAATGGGCAGAAGATTGAGAAATTTATTTTCCAAGAGGATTTGTTTACATTAGACTTAAAGGATTGTCCCCTTCTCTCTCACTCTCTCTTTTAGCCATGTGACATCATATCCGTTTCTATTCTCATAGTCTAGCAATACGCACCTCGGGTTCAATTGGCTGACCTTTCATTTCCTGTATTCTCAACTAACCATTTTATATACTAGTGGTTCTACGAGCACAATATCTAACACTATCTGTCTCTCTCACTGAAATAGACGGTTTCATCTTATTAGGAAAATAAGTTGTATGTGTGTTACGGCATCACAGTTCAGCGGTTGATCCAAGAGCCAAACTAATCGCAGGTTTGGAATCGGCACGTTCGATCCGATTTTCTTATAAATATCACAAGTTTATCAACCATTTCTAAAACTGATCAACCAAAAATAAAAGTACGTAAAAAATCGCATTAGAAACAAATGTTCCGACATTTTTAGCGTTCAGTTTTCTATCATTATCCGACCAAACAACATACTTAAAATAATCTGAAACTTTTCACTACCGATAAGAAAAATAAATACACGTAAGTAAATATTGACTGGACACGAGTTACTTCCAATTTTAGCCACACTGACGAGTCGACATGAAACGACGAAACTGGAGATTATACACACACATATATATACAGGGTGGGCCAAAATAAGGGTCCTATCTTTAAATTTGAATAACTTGAATTTGAATAACTTCCACAAAATAAAAGTTAAACTCACCAAACTTTATGTGTGTGTAGACTGACCCTTCCGAGATTTTTTGAAATAAACAAAACAAATTTTAGCCGAAAAACACTTCTTAAAACTTACAAAAACTAAAGTATTGTTTTTTACACTGTTTTGAGTTTTTTAAGCAAAAATAATGTTTTCTAAATGAGGGTACGTTCCTTAGGGCTAATACGGCTCATGCTTGCTTCGGAAGGGGTCCTTTACTTATTCTAAAAAAAAATCAAAAAAAAAAAAAAAAAAAAAAAAAATCAATAAATTAAAAAGTTATGAATTTTAAAAAATAGGACCCTTATTTTTGCCCACCCTATATAATATTGATGTTGACGACGCGAAGTCACGTAAACGCGGTGCGTTATGTATAAGCGTGCCAGAAATTAAATAGCAACATTATTTATTTCAATTCATAAATATTCAAATGAAATCGAAGTGGACCAAATGGGGGTAGTGGTAGTTGTTGTGACCCAACGGGTCATGCGTGTGTGTTGCTATTTACTTGTGCTGAAGAAAGAAGAAAGTTTTAAAAT
This sequence comes from Sepiola atlantica, assembly GCA_963556195.1. Taxonomy (NCBI): domain Eukaryota; kingdom Metazoa; phylum Mollusca; class Cephalopoda; order Sepiida; family Sepiolidae; genus Sepiola; species Sepiola atlantica. The sequence continues at coordinate 2,743,833 of OY744554.1, read as the reverse complement.
GGTCACTTGAGAGACAAAGCTATAAAAGATGGTTTTTATAGCTGTTTTGTCATTAGTTGACAATCGGTTGATGGGGGTGAGGGGAGAAAAAAAAAAAAAGTAACAGAAAATCTTTGTTGCAATAAACATCAGTGGATGCTCAACATGTGAGAAAGTCAGCTTAATTGGAGGAATGCCAAAAAGAGAGAGAAAAGAAAATGAAAAAAAATGAAAAAAAGAAATGAAAAAAAAGAAATGAAAAAAAGAAATGAAAAAAAAAATGGAAAAAAGAAAAGAGAAAAAATGAAAAAAAGAAATTAAAAAAAGAAAAGAAAAGAGAAAAAAGAGAAAAAAGAAAAGAGAAAAAAAAAGAGAAAAAAGAAAAGAAAAAAAAAGAGAAAAAAGAAAAGAGAAAAAAGAGGAAAAAGAAAAGAGAAAAAAGAGGAAAAAGAAAGAGGAAAAAAGAAAATAGAAGAAAAAACATAGAAGAAAAAACATAGAAGAAAAAAAGAAAAGGAAAAAAAAAAAAAGAAAAAAAAAAAAAGGAAAAAAAAAAAAGAAAGAGCGGGTCTAAACGGCCCGGGACTACCATCGTCATCCGCACGATGTGGAGTCTCTTTCGTTAGTCATTATTAACGGAGATGAGTGAATTGTATTCTCGTCGAAGCTTCTACCAACCAGAAGAGCAGCACATTAAATTCAGATGAAAACCACACAAATGCAATAACGATTTTTTAGCCTCTTTGGGCATCTCGTATTTTGGAAATAATTTCATGTCAAGGTTTCGGAATTTTTTCAGACTTTGGATAATTTGTATTATTTGAATTATTCAGACTACTGGTCATATCTTGGTTGTTATTCTCACGTTTCGACCAATGTAACCCCTGACCGTCTTCAGGTGCTTCGTATAACTCGGACTACTGTTCTCATCTTGGTTGTTATTCTAACAGACGTTTCGGCCGATGTAACCTCCGACCATCTTCAGATGTATCTTGCCGAACTCGGGAATCTTTCTGCCGAACTCGGGGAATCTTTCTGTCGAACTCGGGGAATCTTTCTGTCGAACTCGGGGAATCTTTCTGCCGAACTCGGGGAATCTTTCTGCCGAACTCGGGGAATCTTTCTGCCGAACTCGGGGAATCTTTCTGTCGAACTCGGGGAATCTTTCTGCCGAACTCGGGAATCTTTCTGTCGAACTCGGGAATCTGCACGGAATTTCGAACGGAACCCTTTATTTAATCCACGACCACGACCGGGTAGAAGTCTTCAGTAATTCGCAATTCTTAGTATCGCCCGCACTGAGGATTGAACCTTTAACCTTCAGAACACTTCACCGAGAACTGAATTTTACTTCGTCCTTTATCCTTTATACGACGTGTCTGACAGAAAGATTCCAGAGTTCGACAAGATACACCTGACGAATGGCCGGACGTTACATCGGCCGAAACGTTGTAAGAATAACACTCAAGATGGGAACAATAGTCCGAATAATCACATTATACAAATTGTCATCCTCATCTAAAAAATTCAGAGACATTCTTCAGGTGTGTCGTGTCGAACGCTGGAATCTGTACGCAATTGTGAATCGCACCACAGAAGTAGATTGTCCTCGTTCCCTCACTCATAACTCCCATGTATTTGACAGAGTGTATTTTCAAAAAGGGTTTAAACATTTAATTATTTTCATTAAAATTTTTAAGATTTGAAATTATTATTTTATTTATTTATTTTTTTTAAATAATTCAAATTTGTTCTGATACATTAATTTACTGTTTTAATTATTTTTATTCAAATTTTTAAGATTTGAAATTATTTTATTTATTTATTTATTTTTTTAATAATTCAAATTTGTTCTGATACATTAATTTACTGTTTTAATTATTTTAATTCAAATTTTTAAGATTTGAAATTATTATTTTATTTATTTTTTTTTTTTTTAAATAATTCAAATTTGTTCTGATACATTAATTTACTGTTTTAATTATTTTTATTCAAATTTTTAAGATTTGAAATTATTTTTTTAAATTAAAATTTGTTCCGATACATTAAATCTGTTTACCGTTTTACATCTGTCTGAGAAACTTCATTTTTTTTAAGGTCACAAAATCGTGCTAACATTTTTAAAACATTTTTTTTTATTACTTGACCTCATATTACAAATGTTATTTTTTTTAAAAACTTTTTTTTCCAAATATTCAGAGCATAGTTAAACCAAATCCAAGTTATCATACGAACATCCCTGCTCGTCTTCAGAGACAGTTTTGCCAGATAAAAACAACCTCCAGGTAAAAAATCCCGGTAAAAAAGCATTTACGCAAGTTTCAGAAATGTTAATGGCGATACAAGCAAGCAAGCAAAAAAAAAAAAGTCAATGATCGTATTTTTTAAAGGAAATATATTAAAAAATTCATGATACACTCATTGTTTCATACACAAACACCCAACTTTCGAGTTTGAATTACCTACAGGGGAGTTTGAATTACCTACAGGGGAGTTTGAATTACCTACTAGACATCATCCCCGAGTGACTTCGGTCTCTCTGTACAAGGGTTTGTCAGGACAACCCGACATGAGGATAGTTCCTCCTACAAGTAAACCCTGACCTAATATTAAAAATAACATAGTATTCAAAGCCCAAATAAAATCTCATCGATACGGCTATACACTTGCTCATACGAGAAATGGTGCATCTTCTCCTGGTGATGTTACCTCAAGTTACAACACTCCACCAGACTAGATGAATTCTTGTCCTGGAATTTGGTAATACCAAGAGACCAAAAGAAAGATATACTATAACAATCAACTGGTCCATTAGTGAGAGGAAAGTTAATGTTCTTAACTTCTTTACTAACTCAACGTTTGATGTAATATTCGAATGTCTATGTATCTCATATAGAGATCAAGTGTTAGCCCCAAGAAGGGCCCCCTTGATTTCTGAGAACTTCGACTGAAGTAAAATGAAACAATTATAAACGTGGAGATATATGCTCATAAAGTTGGTCAGTCATAAGTTGAATAGGTTGTAAGTCGTGAACGACGCTCTGTATATACGTATTCCTTTGATCCTTAGGGTTTGTTTTTTTTACGGCGCATGTGTGTGCTTTTTTCTGTATTCAATAAAAAGAAAGCCCTCTGGATGTTTTGAAATATTTAATAAAAGACGTCATTCGTATCTAGCTTCAGTTCTATCAGAGGGGGGGGGGAGAAAGGGGAGGTACTGATGGAATTTGAAGGAAGATTCAGTGTTTGTGTAGACCAGTGGTTCTTAACCCGTGGGGAATTCCCCACTGGTGAGGAATGGCGGAGTTGCCAAGTGGGGAATGACCGGTCGGACTTATTTTGACCATGATAATTTTGACCATTTTCTTTGCTACACGTTTTTGATGGGGCTGCCGCAGTGCGTCATTTGCCACAAAACGCTCAGCAATGATTCAATGAAACCCCATCAACTGAAGAAGCACTTCTCAAATGTACACCCCGAGTTCGTTGGCAAGGAGAGGCAGTTTTTTGAATTGAAGGCAAACTGCTTGAAGAAAATGAGAATGGATCAGATCGGAAAATTTCAAATTGAGTCGGAAGCGATATTACACGCATCGTATGCCGTTTCTCTGCTGGCGGCGAAGGCGAAGAAGCCACATAACATCGGAGAGACGCTGATAAAGCCGTGCCTTGTGTCGTGCGCTGGCATTTTGCTTGGCGAATCTGCGATGTCGACAATGAAACAAGTTTCTCTGTCCAACGACACTGTCAAGTCCCGCATCTTCGACATGTCATGCAACATCAAGTCACAGCTCTTGGCAAAGGTAAAAGCGTCTCCCGTCTTTGCAATTCGACTGGATGAGTCCGGGGATGTGGCAAATTTGTCTCAACTAATTATGTTTTCGTTCGATACGTCCACGACCAAAGCATCGAAGAGGACTTGCTGTTTTGCTCCCCACTGGAAACAACAACCTAAGCCGCCGACGTCATGCAGCTTGTCGACTCCTTTTTCGAGGAGGAAGGATTAGACTGGGGCAAGCTCGTCCATGCCTTCACAGATGGGGTTCCTGCTTTGTTGGGTGCGAGGTCTGGATTCGCGAAACTACAGAAGCGGAAGAATCCCAAGATGGTAACCCCGCACTGCATCGAGAAGCGCTCACATCAAGGACGATGACACAACGCTTGAGACGGCAATCGGGCTTGTGAATTTTGTCAAAGCGAGCGCCCTCAACACTCGACTATTTCGACGGTTGTGCCAGAATCTGACTACAAAGGACTGCTGTTCCACACTGCCGTTCGCTGGTTGTCAAAAGGCGACATGTTAAATCGGCTTGTATATTTGCTTCCCGAAGTTACAAAATTTTTGGAAGAAAGGAACAAAGGAGATCTGAAAGCTGCTGTTTCCGGTGAGGCATTCCAGTGCAGGCTGGCATTTCTCGCGGATCTGTGTCGTCACCTGAATGAGCTTAACCGCAAGCTACAGGGCGTATACTTCGATATAATCGGGCATCGAGACAAAGTGAATGCCTTTGTCTCAAAACTTGAGTTGTGGCGAGGCAAGTTCGATCGAGACTGGCCGCAGCGTAACGGCTTTTCCAACGTTGGCGCGAATCAGCGAGACTGACGGTGGCCTCAGCGATGTTCTCAAGAACGAAGCCATCATCCACCTCAACAGGCTGCTGGACGAGTTTCACCACTATTTTCCGGACTTCAAAAGCGACAACCCAATGATGGAGTTCACGACGGATCCCTTAGGAATACGAAGACATCGAAGACCAGTTTCTTGACCTGGTGCATGACTCCGCAGCACAGGCTGTTTTGCGCCACATTCTGGGACACTATGCATGGTTCGTATCCTCGCGTTGCTGTAGCGACGCTCACACTACTGGTTGCATTTCCCTCTACGTACCTGTACGAGTCGGCGTTTTCGAGCATGGTTGAGATCAAAAACATATCGCGAAACCGCCTGATTGACCTTGAATCTGATTTGAACCTGTATGTGTCTAGTGCTAGTGTTACATTTTTTTTGTATGCTTTTTATAGGCCAAATATATTTAGAAAAAACATAACAAATCTTTTTCATATGTATTTATTTCCATGTGATAACTGGTGGGAATGGAGAGCTGGCTCACTAAATAGTGGGGAATTGGAGAAAAAAGGTTACGAACCACTGGTGTGGACCATCGGGACCCGTGGAAATGCCACAGTGGTATCCTTCATCTGTTGTATATTGTTGCTGCACTTAAAAATATCCCCATTCTACGGACGTCCGACGCGAACGCAGACCTCACGATATTATTGTCGCACCTTTGTTGAAATTGAAACATATTTATCTAAGTTTATCTGTTTAATGTCGTTTCAGAATATATCTGGTTACCCTAGTTGGAGTTTGTGACCTATTTTCATTCTATGGACATCCGGCACGAATGCAGACCCCCCCCCCCCACACACACACAATATTCTTGTACCATCCTTGGACAGAACAGATACTACACTTTGATTCTAGCGTGAAGGCCAAGAAAGTGTATTTACACAACAGAGACACCAGATAAAATTAAAAAGAATTTTTTTTTTTTGCGATCAGACAATTCCATGGGTGGAGGGTGATAATGTAGGTACGGACATGAAATTGTTTTCGCATATAATTATATATATCCCTCCACTAGCCCCCTCCAAATAGAAATAAATGAGATTTTTTAATTTTAATTTTTAAAAGGCAATTATGTGCGAATACCCTGAAAAACTTAGTGTATGGGGGGGGGGTAAATAAATAAACAATTATTTCAAGATTCGGGGATTAGTTTCGCACATAAATTTAACATAAAAGGATCCCTTATTTCCGGGCCATTCTAGCGTTCTAGGGCATTTAAACAATTTTTTTTTTGAGGTGTGGGGGGGGGGGTTCTACATTTTTAGGTGATTATGTGTGGTTTTTACGACAGTGCCACTCGGACTTAGGGTTAGTGGTAATTTTTTTTTTTTTTTTTTTTTTTTAATTTTTTTTTTAAATTTGGTAAACTGCCCTATAGAGTTAAAAATAACCTGAAATGGGGTATCATTTTAGGTGAAATTTACGGCCGAAACTGATCGCCCATTTTAAATTTTATTATTATTTTTTTTTTTTCCTTCTTTTTCCACAAAATTTTTCAGGGTGTTCACGCTTAATCGGCTAAAAAAAAAATTAAAAAAAAAAAAATTAAATTTTTTTTTTTTAAGACGAGGGAGGGGAGGTCAGCGCAGGGTGTTAATCTACAAATTTACCGGAGATCTTTTTTCTTCTTGCCTTTTTTCCTACACCTACCACCACCACCACTACTACCACCACTACTACAACCTAGTAGTAATAGTAGTAGTAATAGTAGTACTATTTTTCTTTTGCTGTGGAAACCTAGTAATACTAGGCAACAGTGTCGGCATGGCATACCCAGCCCTACCAGTAAGGGTAGCTAGCCGAGAGGAATTGGTAGCAGTGCAAGAAGAAAGGCCGGTTTATCATGAGGAAGCCGAAGGCTGCAGCATCTAAGGTCTAAAAATAAACCGTTTGCAAAGAATCGTGTGGGCGTCTGAAAGAGGAGAAACTTGAAGAGGACAGAAACGGGTGGAGTTCGGGTGGAGAGGGGGGTAGGAGAGATGTGTTTTTACCAAAAAAAAAAATTCTTCTTCTAAGAAGAATTTTTTGGCTCCACCTCTCTCCACTTCAATGCCAGACGAAGTGTTTGTGTGATATATATATATATATATATATATATATATATATATAGTACAGAAAATCAGTACAACATCAGTACCGTCGGTTTCAAGTTCGGGAGGTGCCCGACTCCACAACTTTCTTCAGCTTTGTTGTTACAGAAAGTAACAACTAAGCTGAAGAGAGTCTTGAAGTCGGCCACCTCCCGAACTTGAAACCGACGGTACTGATGTACTAATTTTCTGTACTATATAATAAATAAACGTTTTCCCATTATCTTACAAAAGATTATATATATATATATATATATATATATATAGTAATCCGGGGTTTCGAATCGCATGACCGGTAGTGAATAGTCATATCTCTATACTGATGAGTCCCGATTATTAAAAAGGACGAAACGTATACATACATAGATAATAAACAATAACAAATATTTATTATTATTATATATATATATATATATATATATATATATGTTTCATTTTACTTCAGTCGAAGTTCTCAGAAATCAAGAGGCCCCTTTCTGGGGCTAACACCTAATCTCTATATGAGATTCATATTCAAATATTCCATTAAAGTTCTTTACTTGTTAAACGTTGAGTTAGTAAAGAATTGAACATTAATTTTCCTCTCCCCAATTGACCAGTTAACTATGTTATAGTATATCTTTCTTGTGGTCTTACCGGATTTCAGGACAAGAATTCATCTAGTCTGGTGGAGTATCCAGCTAAGTGCTGTTACTTGAGGTAACATTACTTGGAGAAGGTGAACCATTCCTCGTATGAGCCAGTGTATAGCCGTGTCAAGGGATCTTATTTGGGCTTTGAATACTATGTTTTATATATATATGTGTGTGTGTGTGTGTGTGTGAAAAAGACAAACGGAAAAACAAATTTAAATACGAGAATAAATCATCAAGAAACGAGAGATTTTACCAGTTTCGTTCGAATCAACGAATGTCTCTTGAACGAAACCGGTTAAATCTAGTTTCTTGTATTTAAATTTGCTTTTTCTGTATCTTTTTTGCACATTCTGTCTTTCGCAGTATTTCATTTTATGATATATATATATGTGTGTGTGTGTAGTCGTGGTTTCGAGCCCTTTGTCAAAGTCGAGCCTTGCTGACGATTAGTAAAACTATGAAATGCGAATAATAATAATAATATTAATAATATACATCCCCCTAAAAAGGGGGTGGAGGGACAGAATGCAGTAAAAATGCATTTAAATAGGGAAAAATATCCCTATCACCGCTATGGTAGCGATACGTAATTGAATGAGCGTTCATTCGCTCAGTAACGCTTAAGAACAAAAAAAAAAAAAAAAAAACTTAGATTTAAGGCGCTAAAAAATCGCACATAAAATTTGACCGTGATGGGGGGGGGGGGGTGTAGACCAAAGCTAACTTACTAGGCCACATGCAGCGTTGTCGTGGTTTCGAGCCCTTGTCAAAGGCGAGCTGTGCTGACGATTAGTGAAACTATGAAACACGTAGACGGATTACTTTTGTGTGTATAAATAAAATACATAATATGTATGTATGTGGGTGTGTGTATATATATATATATACACACACACACACCCATATATATATATATATATATATATATATATATATACACACACACACACATATATATATACACACACACATATATATATATACACACACATATACACACACACACCCACATATATACACACATATATATATATATATATATATATATATAGATAGATATATACACACTAGAGATGAAAGATGAGAATAAAAATTGCAAAGATACAATATTTATTAGAACATCAAAAGTTCAGAGAAAGAAGCTTCATATCCTTAATCCGTGGATTTTATTTACCAATTGTCGTCTGAATATCAACCTCTCAACAAAAACATTTGGATTCCTAAACAATTTGAGTATTATTCTTTTTCAAACATTCATTTCCAATATAACAGCCGTTTTTATTTTTATGTGTTTTTGGACAGCGTCCACATTGACTCTACGCTTTCATCTCAACATAAGACTCTTTATCATAAATCATGTAATTCCCCCCCCCCATAGATTAAATATGCTTCAAATTTCCCCCTCTCTCTAAATATGTATTAGATATGTTGTCACTCTCTCTCTCTCATTATATTTGAATTGTCGAGTGTGAGCTTCCCCTTTTTTCAGTTTAAAAAATGTAATCATCTTACTTGGATGCTTGACAATACAAGGTTGAAATAAATTATTGCATCGATGATTATGTAATTTCGTGTTATTATATATATATATATATATATATATATATATAAATATCAACTCTAAATCCATTTTTGTAACCTATCGAAACACTGATCAACCAGGAAGCTTGATGTTTTCGTAATGCACACGTGAAACGGATAATTCCCTATCAGACTACTGCACAGAAAAGCTGAACTGGACTTTACCAATTGTCGTCTGAATACCAGCCTCTTAACAAAAACATTTGGATTCCTAAACAATTTGAGTATTATTTTTTTTTAAACATTCATTTCCAATATAACAGCGGTTTTATTTTTGACGTGTTTTTGGACGACGTCCACCCTGACTCTACGCTCTCATCTACACATGAGACTCTTTACCTTTTGGTCTTTATTTTGTTTTATTTTATGTAAAATTTTCAAAGTTAAATGTTGCCGATAATATTTACAATTACATTGTCAGTTTTTCTCTATCCTCTGATGAAAAGAGTTTATCTTTGAAAATCCATGGATTAAGGATATGAAGCTCCTTGCGCTGAACTTTTTATATTCGAATAAATAGTGTATCTTTACAATTTTTTTTATTCACATCTTTCATCTCTAGAATTGATTGCTCTATTCAATATATTGAGCTTTATATTATCACGATAGATTATTATTAATCGATAATTCAATTATCTTTAATTTAATTCAACATTTAAATAGTAGTAAATAATAAATCTACACAACAAGAATAGATTTTAAGGCTCCTCAAATACAAACTAGAATTGTCTGCAACGACCCCTGGCGCAACGGATAAAAGTGCTAAGTAATAATCAGTTCTAAGTGAGTCTGGAGGTTGAAGGTTCAATCCTCAGTGTGGGCGATACTAAGAATACAATTACTTAAGACTTCTACCTGGTCATGGCGGACGGAACGAGAGCAAGCTTTATATTATCACGATCGATTATTATTAAACAATAATTCAATTATCGTTAATTTAATTCAACATTTAAATATATATATATATATATATAAAGTCATGGCGGTCGGACGGACGGAACGAGAGCAGATTAGAAAAAATACAGGGTTGTGTTTGAAATTCAGTACAGATTCCCGAGTTTGATACGGTACACCTGAAGAAGGTCGGAGGTTATATCGACCGAAACGCTGTGAGAATAATCTCCAAGATGAGAACAGTCACCCAAATAATACAAATTATCAACCCTCATCTCAAAAATTGCGAAACATAATTCTCGAGTTAGTTTGGCATTATCTCATCTGACCGACTTTGGCAGACATTAAACCCTAACCTAACCAGAAATCAGCTGACTCCACCTCGAAGGCCGGGATTCGGGAAACGGCTATTTTCGCAGGAGTTTGGATTAGTCCGTTACGAGACATTCTAGCGTTTTAGGGTATTAACCAAACACAAACATTTTTATTTTGCTCTGGGAGATAAATTCTGTGCGTTCATTTTTTGGTCTACTTTTTTATAAACGATAACGCATGGTTTTAACAAACTTGCCAGTTCGACTTAGGGTTAGTAGTAAATTTTTTTAGTGAAAGTTAGGTTCCTGAGTTGAAAGTTAGAATGGCCATAATGATTATTTTACGTGAAATGTATATACGAAACTGATCTCCCACTCTAAAGTCTAAAATAAGCCTTTTCTTCTTTCCACCAAATTTTTTTTTTTATTATTATTTAGAAACTCATTCTTAATATGAGGAGGGAGCTTTGTTATTTATTCTGTTCCTAAACTGTTTTCTAATTTTGCATACCAATCGTCAACTATTTTCAATTGTTTATAAAAAAAAATTCAAATCGCATTTTGTCAACTAATGACGAACTAATGCAAATTTTCTTTGTTTTAAAAGAAAAAAAATCTTTAGTTGCCTCGCTATTTCCAATCATTTACGAGGAAAATATTTAAGGAAAAAATATTTAGAAAGATCTATACATGTAACATAGAATAGATAACACATTACCACTCTCCTTGGAGGAGGAGGAGGAGGAGGAGGTAATGTCTGATGGGATGGTCTCATGGCAACAGAACAGATAATACGCTACAACCCCCCCCCCCTCATCTATTATGGAATTTTGGTACAAAGGGTTGAGTTCGAAATTATATATAAGTTCCTGAGCTCAACATGATGATTCCAGAGTTTAAAGACACACCTGCCGAAACGTGAAAATCCCAAGAGTCAGATTTTTTTTTTAGAATCCTAGATTTTCGCTATAGCGTTATCAGCAGTGGCCTGTCTCTTTCAAAGGACTTATTAGTTTATGGCTAATTTAGCTAGGAAGTTTGTCGGCCACTGCTGATAACGCTACAACCAAAATCATGAGTTTCATTCTCTGCTTGTTCACGCCAACAGCCATGACGAAGTCTGGACACTTTCGGACAAACCAAAATTAATATTCTGTATGATTTTTCTTCATTGCTTTCTTCATCCGGAGGAAGTCTTTCAATAAAGACGAACCGTTAATGAATACATAAATCAGTTTTTTTTAAATTTTACACACACATTTATACATATACATACACACACACACACACACACACACACACATACACAAACAAACCTAACTAGCTACAACCAAACCTACAAACAAACCTTACTAGCTACAACCAAACCTACATACAAACAAACCTAATTAGCTACAACCAAACCTACATACAAACAAACCTAACTAGCTACAACCAAACCTACAAACAAACCTAACTAGCTACAACCAAACCTACAAACAAACCTAACTAGCTACAACCAAACCTACAAACAAACCTAACTAGCTACAACCAAACCTACAAACAAACCTAACTAGCTACAACCAAACCTACATACAAACCTAACTAGCTACAACCAAACCTACATACAAACAAACCTAACTAGCTACAACCAAACCTACATACAAACAAACCTAACTAGCTACAACCAAACCTACATACAAACAAACCTAACTAGCTACAACCAAACCTACATACAAACAAAACTAGCTACAACCAAACCAGCTACAACCAAACCTAACTAGCTACAACCAAACCTACAAACCTAACTAGCTACAACCAAACCTACATACAAACATACTCTATGTATGTATGTATAATATATATATATATATATACATACATACATACACACACACACACAGTAAGTTGACCTCTTATTTACGATAGATATGAAGATGACAAGATCGGATTTAAATGGAATTCTTTGGAGCGAACAACAAAAAAAGTTTAGTCGAGTTGTAATAAATATTGAAGCAACAAAACTGGTAGAAGAAGAAAAAGAAAAAGAAAAAGAAGAAAAAGAAAGTTGGCTGGCAGTGTGATGAGGAGGAGGAAGATGCAACAAGACACGCAGAATGTCATTTTCGATGGCAGAAAAAAGAGGGCGATTCTCTTCTTTCCTTCTCTCAATTCTCTTCTTCCTAAATAATAATTCTTGTGCAAAAAAAAAGAAAAAGGAAATGTGGCGTCTGACGGTAACCGTAGTCAGTCGTAGAACGGAGGTATGTTTGGCAAACGCCAGAGAAATGTAGGTGCGACCTGTGGATCCGATTACAAATTTGCCGGCTTCTGAGGAGAAGCCAAAACATGGCAAGATTAGCAAAGTCTTGTTTTGCTTTCCTGCTAATTATATGCAACCACGATGAACAGCTCGAGCAAGAACAGCGCTGGAACCAGCAGAAGAAGGAAATGATTTCAAGTGCACTAACAATATTAGGGGTGGGACGTAATGGGTGAAAATTAGGGGTGGGACGTAATGGGTGAAAATTAGGGATGGGACGTAATGGGTGAAAATTAGGGGTGGGACGTAATGGGTGAAAATTAGGGGTGGGACGTAATGGGTGAAAATTAGGGGTGGGACGTAATGGGTGAAAATTAGGGGTGGGACGTGATGGGTGAAAATTAGGGGTGGGACGTGATGGGTGAAAATTAGGGGTGGGACGTGATGGGTGAAAATTAGGGGTGGGACGTGATGGGTGAAAATTAGGGGGGGGACGTGATGGGTGAAAATTAGGGGGGGGGACGTAATGGGTAAAAATTAGGGGGGGGGACGTAATGGGTGAAAATTTCAGATTCATGCGAGTAGTATTTTTTTGTGTTCATTTATACATAAATAACACTAAACAATCAGACATTTTGAAAATTTTGCAAAATTCAGAAGGTGCAGGCCAAAAATAGCCGTTAGGGCTCCACGGGACTCAAAATCCATCATTTTTCGGTGAAAAAGTGGTTTCATGCGACATTGCAGGTCCTAAAACATCCTCAAAAGCTATGAATGGATATAGATGGTTAAATCTGATATAGTACTTTAATTTAGGATCATTTTCAGGCTGTGAAAGGGTTTTCATGAATGTAAAATAGCCAAAAACTAGCGGCCTGCACCTTCTGAATTTTGCAAAATTCAGAAAATGTTTGATTGTTTAGTGTTATTTATGTATAAATGAACACAAAAAAATACTACTCGCATGAATCTGAAATTTTCACCCATTACGTCCCACCCCTAATGAAATTTTCACCCATTACGTCCCACCCCTACTAACAAAACTAAGAGTAACCCATCACCGAGATGGATTTAGTGTAGCAAGAGGCTGGAAGATACAGCGTAAGCACGCAGACACACCAATTCTCATTAGATTACTGAAGTTAAGTATGTCGAGCCTGGTCAGTACTAGATGGGTGACCATTTGGGAATCCTAGCTACTATATATTTGGTAGAATCCACATCAGTAATGTAAGTAAAACCCACTATAAGAAGTACTGGCGGTGTGCAAGGTGACCTGGTGATGCCCAGAGTAAATCTGGATTGTATGCCCCTAAGATTCGAGTATAAGGCCTAAAATACGGAAAAAAAATTAAAAAAATTTTTTTAATTATATATAAACCACATAAAGTGTCTCCGTATAAATGCGACCCATTTTGAGGTTAATACCTCCACCAATATTAATGATAATGCTATGTTATTGGATGATTTTCAAACATTACTCTGTGGAACACATTACCACGGGACTGCTTTCCTGTAGACTAATTTTAAGGAATAATTTTTAATCAAATGTTTTTTGAATAATATATTTTTTTGTTTGTGCACCGGAAAGTTTCAAACGATTATTTCGTTTAATTTGTTAAGCAAATGTATTTGTTTAAAAAAAATTTTTTCAGTTTTTTTTTTTTACATTTTTTTTTCTTGTTAACATAAACACAGCAACAACTGTTTTCAAGCAATTTTTGGGGGTTTTGTTTTTTTTATTTTAACGAAAAAAAAAACTAAACTGTTTTAAAGCAATTTTGGTTTTTTTTTTGGTTTTTTATTTTAACGAAAAAAAACTAAACTGTTTTTAAGCAATTTTTGAGGGTTTTTTTTTTTTTATTTTAACGAAAAAAAAAAAACTAAACTGTTTTCAAGCAATTTTTGGGTTTTTTTTTTATTTTAACGAAAAAAAACCCCAAAAAACTGTTTATAAGCAATTTTTGGGGGTTTTGTTTTTTTATTTTAACGAAAAAAAAACAAAAAAAAAACTGTTTATAAGCAAATGTTTCTTAGTTAATAGTTTCGCCAACTCTCGGGCGCTTCCGAGACGTGCCCGAACGTTGACGACGCGAAGTCAGCTATAAGAGTGCTTAAATATCTATTACAATATTCTAAGAAAAAATCCATTTTTAATTTAATCCTTATTTTATTTCCATACATCATCACACGACATACACATACCCGATACTCTTCCCTTGGTCGACCGTGGTAACTCTCTGCTGGTTAATAATGGCACAAGTTCCCCGAACTTACTCCACCCACACGTAACTCTTGCAATCACACTAACACCTGCTCCTCCCTGTGCTCCAATGATATCACCAAGGTAACAAAACTTCTAAACAACCTCAATAGTTTCGCCATCCAAATATACTTTCTCCACATCTGACTTCTCATCCATTTCTATAGAATCGGTAGGCAATCACCTCGAGATGGTATCTCGATAAAAGTAGCAATGCAGCCACCATTCACCGATGCACAAAGTATTATTGTCAAATCTGGGCTAGTGCACCAACCACTAGTTTCTCCTGTTTGGACAGGGCGCAAAAAAAAGAGTCTCTAACCTAATAGGTAGTGCACTATCTGCCAAGCTTCGTCACCCATCGCCAAAATGTTGCATCCATCTGCTCGTTTTACAGGTACTTCCACGGAATGTTCTCCGGTGAACATACTGCACATGTATCCTCCTCAACGCAAATACACCCGACCAACAATAAAAAGCAGTAATTTAACAATGGACTAAAAAAAAAAAAAGAAAAAAAAAGCATTTCTTTGAGATTCGTGGACGCATCTAAAATGCTATTTCAAACTTAAGCGTGACAGACCATCAAACTGAACGACGTACGGAGCCTTGTATAGAGATGCGTAAAAGCTTCTAAAAATGCGACAGACCAAGAAACGCTATTTCAAACGTCAGCGTGACAGACCAGCATAAAAAGCTTCATCGGCCTAACCGTCACAGGTAACATGAATTGGAACACATACATTGAAGACATTGCCAAGGCTGCCGCAAAGAAGGTTGGCTCCCTCTACCGTGCTAGTAAACTTCTCACACCTGACATTATCCTGTATCTCTACAAAGCCACCATCCGCCCATGCATGGATTATTGTTGTCACATCTGGGCTGGGGCATCATCTACTAGTCTCTCCCTCCTTGACAAGGTTCAAAAAAGAGTCGCCAACCTAATAGGTCCCTCATTGTCAACTAAGCTCCAGCCCCTGTCCCATCGCCGCAATGTAGCATCCTTGTGCTGGTTTTACAAGTACTTCAATGGATTGTGCTCCGATGAATTGGCTGCTCTCGTGCCCCCCTCGTCATAAGTTCACTAGACCAACTCGACAATCGACTAAATCCCATCCATTCACTGTGGAGGTCCCCAGATGCCGGAGAGCCTTCTACTCAAATAGCTTCTTTCCTTGTGCTGCTGGCCTCTGAAACTCCCTCCCTGCCCCCCGTTTCCCCCGACAGTACTGACATGCAGAAATTTAAAACTAATGTAAACAGACATCTCGCTGCGCAGATCCCAATTTAGGTTGACCCCCCCCCCCCAACCATTTCCCTCTTCTTTCTTCTCAGTAGCCCCTTACGTCTACAGTGGCGGCCTGCCTTGTCTGGGGTGAACTATGTTTAAAAAAACCATAGAAGCTCAGATGCTTTGTCATTATACATGAACAGATACATGCCTTTGTTTTGTCCTTATATTCCATTCCATTCTCTCCCCTTTTGTGTCTATCTCCCGCTCCCTTCCCCGCCTCTCTCCCTCTTTCTCGATATATATAAAACACTTTGGATAATCACAGATTTCAAAGGGATTCTACTAAAATAGTCATATTTTAAAAACCAAAGCACTTTAAGTCCTCAGAATGCCACCATTTTGTTCGGAAATGAATATCCTTTTAAATTCACTAATAAATAATAATCTACATTATATATTTGAAGAGTTCCCAGCAAATAAAGTCATAAAAATGGTAACGCCATTCAACGGCCATTTTTGTAACTTTTTTTAAAAGTTTGTTGCCACTCCTCTATGAGGAATTCCGGCATGAAATTTGAAAACCTAATCAGGAAAAACATTAATCTCAATTGTCGGCGTACGAAATAAACTGGCCCATTCCCTTTTTTGTTGTCTTAAAAATAAAACTTCAACATGACGAGTATTGCACATTCAAAAAAATTTTTTTTTTTTCGTACCCAACTAGTAAGTAAATCAATCTTATCTACTTATGCATTAAAATTTTAATTGTCTGTTTTTTTCTTTTCGTAGTAGTAATTGAAAAAATGCGAAAAAATATTGTCTCCACATTTCAGCGAAAGTCAACAATTTGATTGTTTCGCTGACACTATTATCGCTAATAATGCTATCAACCAGCAGCAGTTTACAAAACCGGCGATTTTTTTTACAAACTAATCAAGGGAGGCGCGAGAGTGCTTCTATCCCTTAATAGACTACAAGAATGGCCTATGCTGGAAATCTCATTTCTTTGATCAATCATAACTCAAAAACCAATAAACCAAATTAATTAAAACTTTGCACAACATTTTTATTTGATAGGTTCTATAAGTGTGTAGAATTTCAGCATCATTAGTCAAGGCAACCCAGAGATCCAGAAAGTTCAATCATGAAATCATGTTATCTGTGTGTACGTATGTGCCACCCTGTATCTCATCAACTATTTGATGGATTCAGCTGATTTTTGGCAGAGATAGAGGTTCTAAAGTCTAGTTGATGCCATTTTAATTGAAGTTTACCATATACCTTAGTTTTCCAGAAAATTCCAAAAAACCTTATGAGAAGGCATTGTATTGAGGCATAGCCTTTACAACAGTAGTGACATTCCATGATAAATGCCAGTATACTGAAATCATATGCCCTTAATAGGGTTAAGATGAAAATTCATATACACTAAATGTACAAAAGCAAGGAAATTCCCAAATTTTTACATTTTTATTGTCATTAATTAAGGGTATGACTACATATCAACCAAACCATTTCATTATCACAGCACTACAGTATAAATCTCTATGCATGAGTGGATGAAGTGTGTGAGGTGCGTTGAAGAAAAATTCCTACCAGTAAAATACATAGCCCTGTTGTGCTCGCATTCCCTTAATGACAATAAAAGGGTAAAAATTTGGGAATTTTCTTGCTTTTGTACATTTAGTGTATATGAATTTTCATCTTAACCCTATTAAGGGCATATGATTTCAGTATATTGGCATTTTTCATGGAATGTTTATGGACTTTAAAAACTAAAATTAAAAAAATTATTGCTTAAAATTACAGTTAATGCGGTTCGTGGTTCTTTTATGAAACAGTGACTCCTTCGAGAAATACTGATTTTCAAATATACTCAATATTATGTTTCTGAAATTTTTGAGATGAGGATTATAATTTGAAATGAAAATCATACAAATATATCAGGTTGGAAAGAAAGTAATGTCGTATTTTTTACTTCATCACTTTGCAGCCTCCTAAGTTGTACACAGTTCTACATTTTTTTGTGAATTGGTGTCTTAATATCTTACTTTGCCTTTCAGATATAGTAATTAGTTGGAAAATATTAAGTTTAACGGTTTCAGCCATTAAAAAATGGATATTAGTGAGGAGCATCTGAGGCATTGCATGCTCTATGAATTCAAAAAAGGAAACTCAGCTGCAGAAGCTACAAGGAATATTGGAACTGTCTATGGGATAAATGTTCTGAATGATCGAAAATGTCAACGGTGGTTTGCAAAATTTTATTCTGGAGACTTTTACCTGTCAGCTCGACGACGTTCGGGAAGGCCAAAATCAATTGATAAAGACGCCATTAAAGACGCTGTGGAGGCCAATCCAAAGTTAACCACAAGAGAATTAGCTCAACAATTCAATACAACCCATACCACAATTATTTCATGTCTTCACGAGTTAGGAAATGTTTCAAAACTTGGACTCTGGGTTCCCCACGATTTGACCGACGCTCAACGAAATCAAAGACTGACTGTTTGCACGTCTTTGCTTGGAATTATCGAGAACCATTTTTGCAAAGAATTGTGACTGGAGATGAAAAATGGATTCTTTACAAGAATACCCAACGCAAAAGACAATTGCTTCATTTTTTTTGTCACGTGTACCTTTTGAGCATGTGCGACATGTAAAAAAAAAAAAAAACACGAATTGTAAAGACGTTCAAGTGACCTATTTTTCGTCAGATTTTATACCCTGTCTCTTCAGCGCAACGGTTAGCGATACAGAACGAAGACCGACAGGTTAATGGTTCGATCCCCACCGACTCCTTAAATATACATCGAAGGGGGGGGGGGTAGCAGGGGCGACCAGAGAAGACAGAGATGGTACTTTTAATAGAAATATGTTACACTTTTTCCCCGGGCAACAGGGGTTGATAGGGGGGGGGGGGGGGGCATGTGAGGGGGCGACCGGAGATAAGAGAGATTGTTACACTTTGGTCCCGGGCAACGCCGGATAACTCCTGCTAGTCTATTATATAAAGGACAGTTTGTGTGTGCATGTCCGTTAAAAGTACACAAATACCCACAAAGTTGGTATATTCTTGATCAGCGTTGCCTGGAATTAATATCTAAAATTTAAAAAAAAAAAAAAAAAAAATCATCCTTTGAAAGGTCAATTGGCCCAGGTTTTGTTAGGGGAGCTTGGATTTTCAGTCACTTTATTCAGCCATTTTATTTACTAAAGGTAAGTAACTCTGATTTTTTTTTTTTATCCCAGAGTTAATGCCCTTATGTCAACTCATTCCTCGAGAAATCTATATATGAGTTGTCCGTGTCCAGCTAGAGTGGAATAGGCTGGGCAATGGAGAAAGAGGTGGTTGGGGAGTGGGAAAGAGAAAGATAGAGAGAGGTAGAAATTTTAATAGAAATATGTCGGGCAACGCCGGGTAGCCCTGCTAGTACCATTAAATAAACGGTTAATTTCACCACGAACTTAACTAGCCTAACTAGTAAAACCTTTTGGAATAATTTTCACTATATAATTTAGAAACCCATTCTTACCATGGGGAGGTGGGGGGGGGGGGGGGGGGGTTAATTACCTATTCTGTACTTTCACCTAACAATTTAATAAACCGTAAAAATTGAATTTAACTTGAAAATTCTATCTAAAAAAAAAAAGTAGCCCGGTCCGTAAACTGCATAAGCACCTAAATGCTTCTGATAGTGACTAGGCTCCAAAACCGCTCTAAAATTCTTCAAATTAACATTGTATTGCTTTCTTTATTTGGATGTCCTCCTCCAATCGATGTGCGGGCACACCACTACAAATAAATTGCCTATTTGCGTGGCCATTAGCTTTGAGAAACCTGCTTTTAGCAAGAAATTTGATCACAACACAAGTTTACTCGGTGAAATCGGCAAGACAGCCAAGTTCCAGCGAAGCTGTGAAACAAGGCCAGGGCGAACATCTAATGTCGAAACGGCTTTGAATGAACGGGTAATTCGAGCTTCAAGTATAAGGTCGGGTAACGAATGACTACTACCGGAACTTAAGGAACATGTAGCACCAAATCGTCCAATCCCCATCGATGTGTGTGGTGCAAGAGAATAAAAAGTGTAGCAAGATTAGAGACGGGTCGTCATCATCATCATCAGTTTAAGATCAGTTTTACATGCTGGCATGTGTTGGACGGCTTTAAGAAACTAACCTATCTCTGGCCAGGTCTACATTTATCCCTCTTTCTCTCAAATCCATCCTTATCACTTCCTCCCATGTTTTCTTTGGCCTTTTCCTACCAACTGACCCTGCTACCTCGTAGAACTCTCATCTATTCTTTTAATGTGCCCATACGATTGAAGCCCCCTGTTCTGCACACATCTCCTTATACTGTCCAGATTAAATCTTCCGCTGAGGTCATCAGATCTTTAAGACTCACATTACACATCCATCGTATCATTCTCATATCATTTCTCTCCATGCAACGCATGTCCTCAACCCTCACTGGTCAGGTTTCACTTCCATACAACACACTACGTACACATTAGCGTTGGGACGATGAACGTATTAAATGTCTTTCGTAACGGAAAATCCGTATGGTCTGGCAACGGTGACAAAGACATTTAAAAAAACAAAACAATAACGTCATCGTTGCAAGACCATACGGAGTCTCTAAGTGATATTATGTCACGGAAAAAAAAAGAACAAAGATAAAGAATAAAATGTTACTATTTCCTGAAGATGTCTTTTTACAGTTGAATTTAAATAAATAAACGTTTATTCATAAGAAAATATATGCGTCGTTTGGGCTTCAATACGCTTTCAAAAAGGAGAACCAACTTTTAATATATTTAAAATTAACTATTAATATTAATTTATTAATTTAATAATAATGTAACAACTACTTGGGGTAATTCCAGAATGTTTATAAATTAACCCTAACCTTAACTCGAACCCGGGTATAGGTTTGGGTCAATTTATGAACATGGCAGAGGAAATGTTGCAAGACGTTCGTAGATACAATGTGTCATGATATGAAAGGTGTATTGAGCAGAACGGGTTAGGGTTAAGATTAGGGTTAGGGCAGGGGTGGGCAAACTACGGCCTGCTAAAGGAGTTTATGCGGCCCAAAAGGATTCTACAATCAGTATTGTAAAATCGGAATGTAAATAATCGGCAAATTGTTCTTCTCTTTCTTTCTTTCACTGCCCTTTTTTCGGACAACATGGCTCTTTTCTTTTTTACTTTTTTTTATTTTAAAATGCTAATAAATGAAAAATGATTGCATTTTCGCTTTGCAATCCATATATTTTGGTTATTTCAGATATCAATTATATTGGAAAATATACTATGCGGCCCAGTAAAATTTGATTTTTTTTTTAATGTGGCCCTTGCTCTGAAAAGTTTGCCCATCCCTGGGTTAGGATTAGGGTTAGGGTTAAGATTAAGATTAGGGTTAAGATTAAGATTAGGGTTAAGATTAAGATTAGGGTTAAGATTTATTTAATGAACATTCTAAAATTACCCCAAATAGCCTTTACGTTTATTAAAAGTGAATTTTCTACGTTTTCCTTAATTTTACCGTCAGTATTTTTAAATGTGTATTCTTACTCTTCTAGCAATTATGTTTGCAAATTAAAATCAGTAAATTGAACGAGTTATGACGATTCAAATGGTGCATACATTTTTGGGGGACCCCCGTATATTAATTTCTGCGAGACTGCTACAAAATCCATCCCATAATTTCTCAGATTCTGGCTCCCGGCTTCCAGACGAAGACACTCACTAACAAAAAATGACAATGAAAAGTAAATATATCAATGGAAATTGTTTTCGTCAGAAACTAAATTTGACTTGTCAGCTTAAATGCAATTTCGGTTCGACTTGGAAAATTCGACTGACACAGATTTATCAAAGTGGTCCGCCTGTCCATCGTCTTTCTCCATCTCCGTAGTTTTCGTCAAATCAGTGTGAAGACTTTCCACGCGTTTCTGAAATCTATACAGCTTATAAACATGTAAACAAGTCATTGTATACGACTAATTTTAAACTGGAGGAGCGACAAGTGGAGTCTGGGATGAGGAGATAATAGATATCAATTTCTGTGATAACATTCTCAGCAGCCCGCCCCGCCCCTCCCCTCCCTCGTTCTCTAAGTTTAGTTCGAGGTCTTTTAGTAAAAAGTGCTCAAATTTGTCAAATCAGGGTTGAAGTTTTATAACTGAAAAATCGAAAATTAAAAAAATAAAAAAATACAACTCATAACTGTCGCCAATCGATCAAATCTTTAATTTTCAACCAATCTGTATATTTTTATTCGTTGTATTTTTCACTTTTTTTTTTCATTGTTAACTATACTGCACTATTGCCAACAGTTACAACAAATAATAATTGTCCCAAAAAAATGCATGCCCCCTTTTGAATCGTTATAACTTGTTCAATTTACTGATTTTAACTTTCCGTATTCGTATGTAATCCAGTTTCTCGTGAAAATTTCAGTATTCGTACGTAATCCAGTTTCTAGCGGAAATTTCAGTATTCGTACGTAATCCAGTTTCTAGCGGATATTTCAGTATTCGTACATAATCCAGTTTCTTGCGGATATTTCAGTATTCGTACATAATTTAATTTTTAGTGGAAATTTCCTATTCGTACATAATTTAATTTCTAGTGGAAATTTCCTATTCGTACGTAATCCAGTTTCTAGCGGAAATTTCAGTATTCGTACGTAATCTAACTTCTAGCGGAAATTTCCTATTCGTACGTAATCTAATTTCTAGCGGAAATTTCCTATTCGTACGTAATCTAACTTCTAGCAGAAATTTCCTATTCGTACGTAATCTAATTTCCAGCGGAAATTTCCTATTCGTACGTAATCTAATTTCCAGCGGAAATTTCCTATTCGTACGTAATCTAATTTCCAGCGGAAATTTCCTATTCGTACGTAATCTAATTTCTAGCGGAAATTTCCTATTCGTACGTAATCTAATTTCCAGCGGAAATTTCCTATTCGTACGTAATCTAATTTCCAGCGGAAATTTCCTATTCGTACGTAATCTAATTTCTAGTGGAAATTTCCTATTCGTACGTAATCTAATTTCTAGCGGAAATTTCCTATTCGTACATAATTTAATTTCTAGTGGAAATTTCCTATTCGTACGTAATCCAGTTTCTAGCGGAAATTTCAGTATTCGTACGTAATCTAACTTCTAGCGGAAATTTCCTATTCGTACGTAATCTAATTTCTAGCGGAAATTTCCTATTCGTACGTAATCTAATTTCTAGCGGAAATTTCCCTTTCCTGCATCCAACACTACATTACACTTTTATGGCAAATGATTTCTTGCTTGGTTGTTTTGTTTTGTTTTACGGCATATCAACCCTTTTCGAGTTATTTAATGCAGCCTCAGGTCATTTTCGTAAAAAGTTTTTATATCTTCAAATATTTATTCATGGTGTTTGGTTTGGTTGTTTTGTTGAGGAAAATGTTTTTGTTTTTAGCTTTGCAGAACATGATTGAGTTTTGCAAAGGGAAAGAAAAAAAACAATAACATCAATGTTTGGGACATTTTTGGTCAGGAAGCAGGTATCATCAGACAGCCTGATCTGGTAGCACAGCAAAGGTAAAAAAAAAATTTAAAAAACCCTGAAAATCTGACGCATCACCTGCAAGTGAAAACAATTCAATTAAGATGAGAGAAACGTATTCAGACTTACCTCTATGCTAAAATATCCTCTGTCTACATAGTCTCCTAAAAAGAGGTAACGCGTTGTCGCAGGTGGGCCTCCAACTTCAAATAGTTTCATTAAGTCATAAAACTGGCCATGAATATCACCACAGACTGAAAAGGAGGAAAAGAATGAAAAATAAGGAATTTGTGTTTGGAACAAAAAAAAAAAAAAAAAAAAGCAAGCAAATATAGCGGTCCAAATCATTGGGTTTGGTTTGGTAGTTTTGTTTTACGGCATATCAACCCTTTTTGGGTTATTTAATGCCGAATCTGGTCTTGTTTTCTTCTCTTTTTTGTGTCTTTCCCCTTTTAATATCTGTTTCTATTTAACCCATAGTTGGGACCCTAACAGGTACTACCACTCCGGGTCAGGGTGGACCTGGGAGCAATGGTAATTAAGAGGAGGCTCCACATTCCCCAAAGTCCGTAAGCCGGATCTCACCATCGGATGTAGTTTAAGGTCATATCCAGGACCGGGAGTAGGGTAGGAAAAATAAAAGTAAAAAAGGGGAGGGAGAAAGGGAGAGGGGCTGTTGTTTTTGTTTTAGGTTTTGTAGAACATAATTAAGTTTTACAAACGAAAAAAAAAAAAAACAAAAAAAAAAAAAAAACGTCAATGTAGGTGAATTTCGTCTCAGGGACCAAATCATTGGGAGATTTTGACTGGGGGAGGGTTCCGTAGAGTCGGCAATATATTAAATGCCATCGAACACATTCAAAGACAAGCCGAAGACTACACGGCTATGGCCGATGGAGGTTATGGAAGGTCGAGGCACGAGGTTAACCCAATGACTAATAAAGTCGGGCTCGTGAGAATGTATAGAGTCGGTGTCGGATTTTTCTTATTCGACTCAACGTCCGATTAAATAATTTGGGTATCTTTTAGAATGATCAGTACAGTCGCGGATAGGGTCCAAAAAACGAACGAGAACGGGGTTATAAAAATAAATATGCAACAAGTGAGTTTAATTTACGTCGAGAAGAGATATTTGTGTACTTACCTATGATATTTGTTTGTATTTTTACGTACTATAAATGGGTTTTTTATTAGATGTAAAAAAAAATTTCTTGTTCATTTTTTACTCATACTTTTTTCTAGACAATGTTCGTGTGACAAAACTATTGATTTCTAATAAATAGCAGTTGGAACGGTTTAAAAATACAAACAAATATCACAGGTCAGTTTTAAATTAACTTTTATCGACGACAGTTACTTTTATTTGTTGTATATTTGGGGTTTTTTTTTAGCGTTTTCAGCGTACGGATTATTCTAAAAGATACCCAATAATTTCTTAACTTTAAGCATAACATGATTTGTCAATTAATTTTTATCAAAAATTTAGTGTTTTGAAATATAATACGCTTGCTATCTCTCCGAAAAATCAGACAGTCTGAATATTGGAAGACTTTAAAATAAGAGGAGTCAGACATTTTGGAATTGTAGAAATCACCGGAGTCAAAATTTTGAAACCGGCAGAGTCAGATCATATACCTTGCAACTCCGCAACCCTGTATGTGAGACCTCAAAATAAAATAGCATCTGTTTAAATCCTAAAAGTATAGGAGTTGATCTTGTTAATTTCAAGCACGGCTCGGCTGAATGTTATTCAACTAAAAAAGAGCTTTTCCTCACGTTGAATTTCAACTTTTCCATTAGTTCAGTCGCTCGTCACCCACCCATCACCGTGAGTAGCCATCACAGACCAAACGATAGAAACTATCAAGATATGGAGATTTGGTTCAATAAAAACCATACTCCAGTATCGAACAGTAATAACCGCATACAAATCCTTTTAGTGCAATCATTCAAGTCAATCATCCACGTTAGTAATTATAATCCAATTCGAGTAAGTCTCACCCTCCTCCTTCCAGTGTGTCATTTGTTCTCCACAGAATCATTTGACAATAAGGGTATTTTCTTAGATTAGGAGCCACGCTAAAATCGACTTTGCGTCGGTACTTTCCGGATGTTTATGTAAACCGCCGGAAAGTACCGAAGCAGTTAGCGAATCGATTTGCGAGAAAATAAGCAGACATGTCAACATTTTAACCGATTGAAACGCGAAAGTACCGCAAAGAATTTTCACGGGCTATCACTGGCTGTTGCGTCTCTCAAAGGAGTGATTAACTTTTGTGAGGAAGAAAAACTGATTGCAAAAACTGACTCAGACTCCTGCAAAAATTGCTGACTCGTCAACACAGAAGAGTCTAGTGCTGCGGATTAAATAACGTTCAGAGATACTGCGTCAGGGACATAAAAAATGCGAGAAAATCTCATCCATTCATCCCAAGGATGCACATCAATTTTTTCATTAAAAAAAAAAAAAAATGCGAGAAAATCTCATCCATTCATCCCAAGGATGCACATCAATTTTTTCATTAAAAAAAAAAAAGAAAAAAAAAAAAAAGCGAGAAAATCTCATCCATTCATCCCAAGGATGCACATCAATTTTTTCATTAAAAAAAAAAAAAAAAAAAAAAAAAAATGCAATCCACACAGAAAAACAGTCAGGGATTTGGCAAAAGTAGTTTTTTAATTTTTTTTTTTTTTTTTTTTTAAGGAAATATCCACAATTTTTTTTATTCCCCTGGAAAGACAGTCGACCCGCCCGACCTATCAACAGTTTTCTTTTTAACTGAACACCTTAATTTTTATGACAAGAATCAGTGAAATACATTTCAATATTATCTTTTAAAAAAATTTTTTTTTTTAACTTAGTTCACCCCAAACAAGGCAAATTACCACTGTAGACGTAAGGGCCTACTGAGAATAAATAAGTAAAAGTTTTTTTGGAGGGGTCATCCTAAATTGTGAGCTGTGCAGAGAGATGCTTGTTCACATTTGTTTTAAATTTCTGCATGTCGGTACAGTCGGAGGAGCAAGGAGGGAGTTCCAAACGCCGGCGGCGCGAGTGTTACAAGCAGAGTTCGACAAAGTCCAGAAAAATGAACAATGGCGGAGGTCAGACGTGTCAAACATGCAACACTTTGACAAGCTGCTAAGATGGACTTTTACCCCAGACCTGAAACGACAGACTTACATCAAATCCGTCTACCTCGGAGTCACACTCAACAGATGCCTTACATTCAAAACCCACATCATAAAGACAAAGGCAAAAATGAGCCCCCCCCCCCTGCAACAACGTCCTGCGCAAACTCACCAACACGAGATTGGGTGCATGCCCCAACACACGACGCGCCGCAGCCCTTGCCCTCAGCTTCTCTACTGCAGAATACGCCAACCCAGTGTTGAAAAGATCCACCAATGCTAAAAAACTGGACCCCGTTCTTAACGAGAGCTGCAGATGTATCACTGGGTGCCTGAAGCCCACTATCACCAACGATCTGTACATCCTGGCAGGTATCGCCCCTCCAGTCATCAAAAGAGCGGTAGCCAGCAATATAGAGTGGTGCAAGCAAATCACAGATGAAAGGACCCCCCCCCCCCTACATGGCCATGTACCTGGCCCCAGTCTGCTGAATCACGGAGAAGTTTCATGACCAACACTACTCCATTAGAGACAACACCATCCGAAGCCCGCCTTAAAATGTGGAAGGAAAAGCTGTCCAATCACCCACACAGCTCGACTATGTTCATCGTCCTTGCCGAAACCCTCCCACCAGGATATAACAACTGGGCAAAATCGAAGAGCCTGAACTGACTCCGCTCAGATGTCGGCCGTTCCAGTGAGGCCCTAAGCAGATGGGGCTATCTTAGTGTCCCAACTGAAGTGCATGGGGAAGGTACGTTTCAGTCTCGCTCCGATGTGTCTTGGATCTTTGTGGTCTCTGGCGTCATACCGTTGAGATTTGAGGGGTCAATCACTTGACGCAGGCTCGCTTTGGGGTTTTAAATCGACCAGAGCTCAATCTTATCGGCCGAAATTCTTATTTAACCGAAATGTGTTAAAAGTTTCTTTGTTTTTAGAAAGTGAGGAGGAGAGCGTCTATCCAACGAACTCGGGGAAAGAAAAGAGAGTCGCTAAAGCCATTCGCCTTTTGGTGTTCATTTGGAACCTTTGTAGATCTCGCTACAGAGTAATTCTGCGTCGGCTGTGCCAGTACCAATTATTTACAGTGAAATGGGTTTCGTCAGGATTTCATTGCTCCCATCTTAAGGGTCCCAACCACATGCGACTGTGGCACAGAACCCCAGACTATGGAGCACCTCCTTTGATGCCCTCTGTTAGGCGGACCCTGCACAGATAAGGACCTAGTACTCTACAATATCAAGGGACAGCAACGTACCAACCACTGGCTGGACGTTATACAAGCTAAATAGGTTTGTATATGGATACGAGAAGAAAAAGAAGATCAAATCTGTTGTTCAAGTCGCTGGAAAAATGGTTGGATCACTCCACCGCTCCAGAAAGTATGCGACTCCTGATGCAACCCTCTAATTGTATAATCTGGGGAGGTGCTTGACAGTACAAAAACAAGATAATCCCTTCTCTTCCCTGCAGCCCCTTTCTCACAGAAGAGACGTTGCTAGTCTCTCTCTACTCTATCGTTATTTCCATGGAAGGTGCTCGACTGAGCCCCAATCTCTTCTCTTCTCTGCAGCCCCTTTCTCACAGAAGAGAGTTGCTAGTCTTTCTCTACTCTATCGTTATTTCCACGGAAGGTGCTCGACTGAGCTCCAATCTCTTCTCTTCTCTGCAGCCCCTTTCTCACAGAAGAGAGTTGCTAGTCTTTCTCTACTCTATCGTTATTTCCATGGAAGGTGCTCGACTGAGCTCCAATCTCTTCTCTTCTCTGCAGCCCCTTTCTCACAGAAGAGAGTTGCTAGTCTTTCTCTACTCTATCGTTATTTCCATGGAAGGTGCTCGACTGAGCTCCAATCTCTTCTCTGCAGCCCCTTTCTCACAGAAGAGAGTTGCTAGTCTTTCTCTACTCTATCGTTATTTCTATGGAAGGTGCTCGACTGAGCTCCAATCTCTTCTCTGCAGCCCCTTTCTCACAGAAGAGAGTTGCTAGTCTTTCTCTACTCTATCGTTATTTCCATGGAAGGTGCTCGACTGAGCTCCAATCTCTTCTCTGCAGCCCCTTTATCACAGAAGAGAGTTGCTAGTCTTTCTCTACTCTATCGTTTTTTCTACGGAAGGTGCTCGACTGAGCTCCAATCTCTTCTCTTCTCTGCAGCCCCTTTCTCACAGAAGAGACGTTGCTAGTCTCTCTCTACTCTATCGTTATTTCCATGGAAGGTGCTCGACTGAGCTCCAATCTCTTCTCTGCAGCCCCTTTATCACAGAAGAGAGTTGCTAGTCTTTCTCTACTCTATCGTTTTTTCTACGGAAGGTGCTCGACTGAGCTCCAATCTCTTCTCTTCTCTGCAGCCCCTTTCTCACAGAAGAGACGTTGCTAGTCTCTCTCTACTCTATCGTTATTTCCATGGAAGGTGCTCGACTGAGCTCCAATCTCTTCTCTGCAGCCCCTTTATCACAGAAGAGAGTTGCTAGTCTTTCTCTACTCTATCGTTTTTTCTACGGAAGGTGCTCGACTGAGCTCCAATCTCTTCTCTTCAGCCTCTTTCTCACAGAAGAGACGTTGCTAGTCTCTCTCTACTCTATCGTTATTTCCATGGAAGGTGCTCGACTCAGCTTGAATCCATGCCCTCCTCTCTCCCTGGAAAACCTACTCAGTAAGAACTCGTCTTCCTACCGACACCGAAAAAAATTCTCTTTTCTTCTTCTGCGCATTTAAAAATGAAACGGAACTTACATGAAAAAAAGTTTCTTTATAAAAAAAAACTTCCATCGGTGGAAGATGTTACCATGAGTTTAGTTGCTTTGTTTTACGGCATATCAACCTTTTTCGGGTTATTTAATGCCGAATTCGGTCATTTTGGTTAATAGTTTTTATACTTCAAATTCTTTATATGTTCAAACATTTATTCATGGTGTTTGGTTGAGTGAAAGAGGGGAGACGGGGAGGGAGTGTGAGAAGGGGAGCGAAAGGGGGGACAGAAAGGGGAGCGAAAGGGGGGACAGAAAGGGGAGCGAAAGGGGGGACAGAAAGGGGAGGGGAGAGAAGGACATTTTTTTTTTTTTTTTTTGGATTTTGCAGAACATGACTGAGTTTTGCAAAGGGGGGGGGGAAACGATAAAATATCAATGTTTGGTGCATTTTGAGTCAGGAAGCCGATATCTTCAGACAACCTGATCGGGTCGCACCAGTGTCGGGATTGTGCAACAGCCCGACTACGTTACACGTACATGGTTCATACGTTTTCGCTGTTTGTGTTCGCTACCAGCGGCAGCCATCTTTGTTTTTGATGAACCAAAGTCCGAGCAGGTGAAAGGAGACAATTCCATCTTTTTTGTGTCAGGAGTTACGTACATAGTTCTAACAGTCATGATGGCAGTTAAGATGGGGGAAAAAGAGAGAAAAAAAAAAAAAAAAAAAAAAAAAATGGGAAATAAAAGTAGTCTTAAATAAAATTAAAGTCTTTAAAAACCTAACATTACAGTTCGCCTTAATAAAAATAAATTTAAAAAAAATAAATTAATTAAAAAATAAATTTTAAAAAATAAAAATTTAATCAAAATAAATCAAAAATAAAATAAATTTAATCAAAAATAAAATAAATTTAATCAAAAATAAAATTAATTTAATCAAAAATAAAATAAATTTAATCAAAAATAAAATAAATTTAATCAAAATTTTTTTTAAAAAATGAATAAAAAATCATTACAGTTCGTTTAATTAAATCATTTGTTTGTTTTTTGACTACATCGTTCATATCTTTGTATTTCTAAAAATCCAGATGCAACACAACTCCAGATGTGAGGCAAGTTTTAAGCAGATGTTTATGTATTTGCTTTTTGTTGAGATTTCAGAAAAGCTCATTCAAATATATTGATCCAAATATCATCATCATCGATTTAAATCCCATTTTACATGCTGGCATGTGTTGGATGGCTTTTAAGAAATTGAATTCTAAACTAACCTATCTCTGACCAGGTCTTTATTTATCCCTCCTTCTCTCAAGTCCATCCTTATCACTTTCTCTAATCTTTTCCTTGACCATCCCCTGCTACCTCAACTGTTCTACATCTAACCCAAGAACTCACCCATTCATTCAACATGGCCATACCATCGAAATCTCATGTTCTGCACCACGTCTCCCTATACTGTCCAGATTAAATCTTCCTCTGAGGTCATCAGATCTAAGCCTGTCTGTAAGACTAACATTACACAGCCCAGATGTGGTAACAATACTCTGTGGATCGGTGAATGGTGGCTTTATAGAGATATAGAATACTGGCAGGGGTGAGAAGTTTTCTAGCCTGGTAAAGGGAGGCCACCTTCTTTGCAGCAGCCTTGGCAGCATCTATGTATTTATTTAACTTATATACAAAATATATAAATGTATATGGACACATACCCAATTTTTTTTTTATATATATATATATATATATATATATATATATATGACATGCCCTGCCCTCCGTTCAGTCTAGACAGACTATGGACATCCTTGTAAGGGGCTGGTTGCGCGTGTAATTGTGAAGCAAGGGTTGCACAATTCCTAACAACACTTCTCCTGGGTCGGCACTGTTAGATTCCAATGGCAAGCAATTCAAGACGACTGGAAACAATGCCGAGATAAGCAGAGAGCACATACAGCACCTGGTATTCCCAAATGGTCACCCATTCAGTACTGGCCAGGCTCGACGTCGCATAACTTCGGTGATCTAACGGGAACCAGTGTGTCAACGTGATTGTGCCATATATATATATATATATATATAGTCTCGGAAGTTTCTCAACCATTAAAACTATATATAAAAAAAAAAAAATTATATAAAAAAAACAAAAAAAAAAACAAACTTATAGTCCCAAGTCGTTCAGTGGAAAATCACTCATGTAAGTCAATTTATTTTTTACAGTTATTATATTAGTTAGTTTCTAACACTATTTTAAGGGATCATCAGTTGTTTACCATGAAAAACTGTTATATATATATATATATATATATATATATATATACTAGCAGATTTAATCTTCCTCTGAGGTTATCAGAACTAAGCCCGTCTTTAAGACTCACGTTACACATCTATCATAATTCTCATATCATTTCTCTCCGTGGCTTTGTAGAGATATAGGATAATGTCAGGTGTGAGAAGTTTACTGGCACGGTAGGGGGAGCCCACCTTCTTCGCAGCAATAAATAATTCAATATCTAAATCCGAGTTAAGCAACGTCTGTCTCCATACGGCTGTTTTTCTATATATTTTAATCGCACAAAATGCATGCTAAAATATTCCTCATCTTGGATCGGACTGCATGAAGAGTAGATGTGAAGTGATGTCTGGTTTTGCCGACCCCAGAGTCTGCGACTCTCAGGATCTAAAATACCAAAGTCAGATGAAGACGACGTATTTAGATGAACCCACTCGTCCAGCACGCAGCGATATTTGATAGTAGAGTTATCGTATTTGGGATCAAAAACTTTATTCATTTTCATTATTTTAGTACGCCGTTAACCAAGAGTGAACATTTCTTTCCCATTTAAATTAAAAGTCGAATTAATATGTTCGTTCGCCCGCAAAACTACTTTTTATTAATTTATATTATCAAGAATTTCGATTTTTTCCTAAAAGTCGAATTAATATGTTCGTTCGCCCGCAAAACTACCTTTTATTAATTTATATTATCAATAATTTCGATTTTTTCCTAAAAGTCGAATTAATATGTTCGTTCGCCCCCAAAACAACCTTTTATTAATTTATATTATCAAGAATTTCGATTTTTTCCTAAAAGTCAAATTAATATGTTCGTTCGCCCCCAAAACTACCTTTTATTAATTTATATTATCAATAATTTCGATTTTTTCCTAAAAGTCGAATTAATACGTTCGTTCGCCCCCAAAACTACCTTTTATTAATTTATATTATCAAGAATTTCGATTTTTTTCCTAAAAGTCGAATTAATATGTTCGTTCGCCCCCAAAACTACCTTTTATTAATTTATATTATCAATAATTTCGATTTTTTCCTAAAACTCGAATTAATATGTTCGTTCGCCCCCAAAACTACCTTTTATTAATTTATATTATCAAGAATTTCGATTTTTTTCTAAAAGTCGAATTAATATGTTCGTTCGCCCCCAAAACTACCTTTTATTAATTTATATTATCAATAATTTCGATTTTTTCCTAAAACTCGAATTAATATGTTCGTTCGCCCCCAAAACTACCTTTTATTAATTTATATTATCAATAATTTCGATTTTTTTCTAAAAGTCGAATTAATATGTTCGTTCGTCCCCAAAACTACCTTTTACTAATTTATATTATCAATAATTTCGATTTTTACCTAAAAGTCGAATTAATATGTTCGTTCGCCCCCAAAACTACCTTTTACTAATTTATATTATCAATAATTTCGATTTTTTCCTAAAAGTCGAATTAATATGTTCGTTCGTCCCCAAAACTACCTTTTACTAATTTATATTATCAATAATTTCGATTTTTACCTAAAAGTCGAATTAATATGTTCGTTCGCCCCCAAAACTACCTTTTACTAATTTATATTATCAATAATTTCGATTTTTTCCTAAAAGTCGAATTAATATGTTCGTTCGCCCCCAAAACTACCTTTTACTAATTTATATTATCAATAATTTCGATTTTTACCTAAAAGTCGAATTAATATGTTCGTTCGCCCCCAAAACTAGCGTTTATTAATTTATATTATCAATAATTTCGATTTTTTCCTAAAAGTCGAATTAATATGTTCGTTCGCCCCCAAAACTACCTTTTATTAATTTATATTATCAAGAATTTCGATTTTTTCCTAAAAGTCGAATTAATATGTTCGTTCGTCCCCAAAACAACCTTTTATTAATTTATATTATCAAGAATTTTGATTTTTTCCTAAAAGTCGAATTAATATGTTCGTTCGCCCCCAAAACAACCTTTTATTAATTTATATTATCAAGAATTTTGATTTTTTCCTAAAAATCGAATTAATACGTTCGTTCGCCCCCAAAACTACCTTTTATTAATTTATATTATCAAGAATTTTGATTTTTTCCTAAAAATCGAATTAATACGTTCGTTCGCCCCCAAAACTACCTTTTATTAATTTATATTATCAAGAATTTCGATTTTTCCTAAAAGTCGAATTAATATGTTCGTTCGCCCCCAAAACTACCTTTTATTAATTTATTTATATTATCAATAATTTCGATTTTTTCCTAAAAGTCGAATTAATATGTTCGTTCGCCCCCAAAACAACCTTTTATTAATTTATATTATCAAGAATTTCGATTTTTTCCTAAAAGTCGAATTAATATGTTCGTTCGCCCGCAAAACTACCTTTTATTTATTTATTTATATTATCAATAATTTCGATTTTTTCCTAAAACTCGAATTAATATGTTCGTTCGCCCCCAAAACAACCTTTTATTAATTTATATTATCAAGAATTTCGATTTTTTCCTAAAAGTCGAATTAATATGTTCGTTCGCCCGCAAAACTACCTTTTATTTATTTATTTATATTATCAATAATTTCGATTTTTTCCTAAAACTCGAATTAATATGTTCGTTCGCCCCCAAAACTACCTTTTATTAATTTATATTATAAATAATTTCGATTTTTCCCTAAAAGTCGAATTAATATGTTCGTTCGCCCCCAAAACTACCTTTTACTAATTTATATTATCAATAATTTCGATTTTTTCCTAAAAGTCGAATTAATATGTTCGTTCGCCCGCAAAACTACCTTTTATTAATTTATATTATCAATAATTTCGATTTTTTCCTAAAAGTCGAATTAATATGTTCGTTCGCCCCCAAAACTACCTTTTATTAATTTATATTATCAAGAATTTTGATTTTTTCCTAAAAGTCGAATTAATATGTTCGTTCGCCCCCAAAACTACCTTTTATTAATTTATATTATCAAGAATTTTGATTTTTTCCTAAAAGTCGAATTAATATGTTCGTTCGCCCGCAAAACTACCTTTTATTAATTTATATTATCAATAATTTCGATTTTTTCCTAAAAGTCGAATTAATATGTTCGTTCGCCCCCAAAACTACCTTTTATTAATTTATATTATCAAGAATTTTGATTTTTTCCTAAAAGTCGAATTAATATGTTCGTTCGCCCCCAAAACTACCTTTTATTAATTTATATTATCAAGAATTTTGATTTTTTCCTAAAAATCGAATTAATACGTTCGTTCGCCCCCAAAACTACCTTTTATTAATTTATATTATCAATAATTTCGATTTTTTCCTAAAAGTCGAATTAATATGTTCGTTCGCCCCCAAAACTACCTTTTATTAATTTATATTATCAAGAATTTTGATTTTTTCCTAAAAGTCGAATTAATATGTTCGTTCGCCCGCAAAACTACCTTTTATTAATTTATATTATCAATAATTTCGATTTTTACCTAAAAGTCGAATTAATATGTTCGTTCGCCCCCAAAACTACCTTTTATTAATTTATATTATCAATAATTTCGATTTTTTCCTAAAAGTCGAATTAATATGTTCGTTCGCCCCCAAAACTACCTTTTATTAATTTATATTATCAAGAATTTCGATTTTTTCTTAAAAGTCGAACTAATATGTTCAGTCCCCACCAAAACTACCTTTCACTAATTTATATTATCAAGAATTTAGATTTTTTCCTAAAAGTCGAATTAATACGTTCGTTCGCCCTCAAAACTACCTTTTATTAATTTATATTATCAATAATTTCGATTTTTTTCTAAAAGTCGAATTAATATGTTCGTTCGCTCCCAAAACTACCTTTTATTAATTTATATTATCAATAATTTCGATTTTTTCCTAAAAGTCGAATTAATATGTTCGTTCGCTCCCAAAACTACCTTTTATTAATTTATATTATCAAGAATTTCGATTTTTTCCTAAAAGTCGAATTAATATGTTCGTTCGCCCCCAAAACTACCTTTTATTAATTTATATTATCAATAATTTCGATTTTTTCCTAAAAGTTGAATTAATATGTTCGTTCGCCCCCAAAACTACCTTTTATTAATTTATATTATCAATAATTTCGATTTTTTCCTAAAAATCGAATTAATACGTTCGTTCGCCCCCAAAACTACCTTTTATTAATTTATATTATCAAGAATTTCGATTTTTTCCTAAAAGTCGAATTAATATGTTCGTTCGCCCCCAAAACTACCTTTTATTAATTTATATTATCAATAATTTCGATTTTTTTCCTAAAAGTCGAATTAATATGTTCGTTCGCCCCCAAAACTACCTTTTATTAATTTATATTATCAATAATTTCGATTTTTTTCCTAAAAGATGAATTAATATGTTCGTTCGCCCCCAAAATTACCTTTTATTAATTTTTATTAACAATAATTTCGATTTTTTCCTAAAAATCGAATTAAAATTTCGATTTTTTTCCTAACAGCCACATTTTTGTTCTTTAAGTACATTGTTTATTTCACTATCAGGGATCAGAGTAGCCAATGATTAAAAAAAACTGAAATTGAGATGAATGGGGGGGGGTATAAAACGACCTGTGCAATGTTTCTGACAAAGGGGGAAAAATTACTGTTTTCTGGGTCGGAATCTATCTAACACTTATCGTTGGCTGGTTTTTGACCTTGAAGTAGTATATATATATATATATTTTTTTAGCTTCTTACATCAAGTAGCTTCATGCGTTGTCCGGAGCGATTTCCATAAAAAAATCAATACTGGCCAAATTTCAATTTTAAGAGAGGGATACGGGAACAGAGCTTCATTTGAAAATTCAAATATTTCAGATTTGCATTAGATTGGAGCAGTCTCACATTTTACTACTTCGTAAATGAAAACGTTTAAAAATCAAAGGATTTTTCCGATCGAAATTAAAAGCAAACGCGTTCGCTTGCCCCTAAAACTATCCATTATGAATTTATAACATCAATAATTTCTAGGGTTTTTTTTCTTTTCTAATAGTCGCTCTTTTAGCCACATCAGTCCATCTTCAGTGCATCGTCGTTCTTTAAGATAAGTACAGTGTTGATTTCACCATCAGAGATTCAAATAGCCAATGGGTAAAAAAAAAATTTAATCAAAAAAAAATTTAATCAAAAAAAATTAAATTAAAAAAATTAAATTAAAAAAATTAATCAAAAAAAATTAAATTAAAAAAAATTAAATTAAAAAAAATTAAATTAAAAAAATTAAATTTTTAAAAATAAAAATTAAAAAAATAAAAATAAAAAACTGAATAAAATTTTTAAAAATAAATAAAAAACTGAATAAAATTTTAAAAAATAAATTAAAAACTGAAATCGAGATGTATTTACCAACGAAAGGTGGGGGGGGGGGGGTTACAAAAGCGACCAAAACAACTTCGATGATGTGCTAGTGATAAATACTCAACACATTTAAAATATGTCTAATTTGGTTTATTCGGACTAATATTCTCAGCTTCGGACAATGTAACCTCCGGCCTTCTTCAGCAGGAAGAGAGTTCCACGACCACGAGCCCGCGATTCTTGGAAAGCGGTTACTTGAATAGGAATCCGTATTACAACGAGGTATCAAAACAGCGAATTGATGGAGACCTAACTATATTAACATCAAAACAGGTTGTGCTTGTTTAATTCTATGATACGACAAAAGATTTTGAAATACCGTATATATAGTAATCGGAAAACACCCACAAACACATTTAGGTTTTCTTAATTTGCATATTTATTTTATAAACAACTTCTAATTAATTAATAGTCTGCAATATACGGTTGTCATTTTGCGGTGTCATATTTTCATATACATAAGCACTATTTTCGTCGACAATAAAAGTTCTTGGAAATCTCATTTGACTCGTTGATCTCTTTCTTCGTCTCTACGCCCCCTCTCTCACAGACGTGATGTTGCTAGTCTCAGTCTTTTCTATAAATACTATTATGGCATGTGTTCTTCAGAATTACGTGATCTATTCCCTGCTTCTTTTGTTCCAGCTCGTTTGACTCGTTGGTCTAGTGGTCTTCATCAATTCGCTGTTTTGATACCTCATTGTAATACAGCTTCCTATTCCAGTAACTTCTTTCCAAGAACTGCAGGCTTGTGTAACTCTCTTCCTGCTGACTGTTTTCCTCCTACCTATAACCATGTTATTTTCAAGAATAAGGCCAATAGGCATCTCCTGTTTTTGCGATAAGCGTATTTCGTTCTTGTTAGCTCCTTACATCAAGTGGCTTCATGCCTTGTCTGGAGCGATTTCCATATTTAAAAAAAAAAAATAAATATCTGCATATATATATCTTCATAGCGCTACCGATATATACGAGAGAATCTACTCGGCCAATGCAGCCAATTCTTATCTAAGAGAATCCAACAGTTGACCCGACAACAAGGGAAGAAGACACCAATCAATACTTTCTCCAATAACCCGTACTTAACGCAACACACACACACGCACGCACGCACGCATCTCCCACGATTATTATCGATGTATTAAACGTTCACACGGAATAGCGCGTTCACACGTCGACTTTTACGCAATCAAGTCAATCGAAGCGGGAAAAATGCGCAATTTTTGAAAAACCCATACAAAAAAAAAAAAAAAAAAAAAAAAAATCGCTGAGGGTCAGCATCGAGGGTGATGTTTTATAAAAGAGAAAAAAAGAGAGAAAGAGAAAAAAAGAGAGAAAGAGAAAAAAAAGAGAAAGAGAAAAAGAAAAAAAGAGAGAAAGAGAAAAAAAGAGAAAGAGAAAGAAAAAGAGAAAGAGAAAGAAAAAGAGAAAGAGAAAGAAAAAGAGAAAGAAAAAGAAAAAGAGAAAGAAAAAGAGAAAGAGAAAGAAAAAGAGAAAGAGAAAAAAAAAGAGAAAGAGAAAAAAAAGAGAAAGAGAAAAAAGAGAAAGAGAAAAAAGAGAAAGAGAGAAAAAAGAAAGAGAGAAAAAAGAGAAAGAGAAAGAGAGAAAAAAGAGAAAGAGAAGAAAAAAGAGAAAGAGAAGAAAAAAGAGAAAGAGAAGAAAAAAGAGAAAGAGAAGAAAAAAGAGAAAAAAGAGAAAGAGAAGAAAGAGAAAGAGAGAGAGAAAGAGAGATAAAGGTGATATCAACACAGCATTAAAACATCTGAGTGAAATTTCGTTCGGAACGATAGAACGAGATGAGAAAGCAGAAAATGAAGTCGACAAACCTTAAACGAAAACGAGGAACAATATTGAAAGCACTCGACTGTACACACAAAAAAAAAAACACTTTAAAAAAAGCTAAAAAAGGAATACATCTTCCCATTTTATAGTCATTTTGGGTGCTTTTCCAGATCAAGGGAGACATTCGAGACAGAAAAAAAAAATAAATAAAAAAAAAAAAATAAAAAAATAAAAAAAAATAAATAAATGAAATAAAACAGAAATACGTACCCTAACCCGTCACGGGCCTATACCAATAATCACGTAAGTTAATCAAGTAGTTTTTTTTTATAAAAGAAAATTAAATTTTACCGATTAACGAATAACGTTGAAATATGGCCGCCATTACGGCTTATTCAAGGGAGATGGCCCTAACTAGCGTAATTGGCGGCCATATTTCAACGTTATTCGCTAAAATTTAATTTTATTTTATAAAATAAAAACTACTTGATGAACGTACGTGATTTTTGGTATAGGATATATTCAGCCCGTGACAGGTACGCACATCAAACAGATATTCCTCAGTTTGTTTTATTTTTATTTTTTCGGATGTCACCCTTAATATGGATAAGCACCCATTTTTTATACCTGTGACCCGTTGAATCACAACCGCTACAACTATTTATTTTACTTCGATTCCATTAAATAAACTATAAACTTTGTGCATTTTAGCAAACAGCGGCAGATAATACACAGGAAGTAACGACCAATAGAATAAAACATTTTAATCAATCTATTTATCTGCTGCTGTTTACTAAACTGCACAAGTGCCAAACTTTATTTTATTACAATGTCTTTCTTTCAGAAACTATATTTTATTAAATAAATAAATTCATTAAAATGTTTTAATCTATTGGCCGTTACTTCCTGTCGATTATCTGCCACTGTTTACTAAACTGCACAAGTGCCAAACTATATTTTATTAAATAAATAAATTTATTAAAATGTTTTAATCTATTGGCTGTTTCCCTAAGTTTTTTTTCCCTATATACTTTAATCCGTCAAAATATGCTAAAATATAACTTAGTTCTGGGATTGAGTTATGTTTGAAAATGTTCATGCGGCATGTCACTTAGCCGTGGATCTCGGTTCTCGTCACAGGTTAGGCTTTGTAATATCCGATCCCAGTGGTTCTGTGGTCGGCACGCGCGACTTTATAAGTAAAAGTGGGTATATATTACGACGCTCAGCAGAGGCGCGAACGGTGTCCAAAAAAAGAACGAGAAAGAGTTTAAAAACATAAATTTGCAACAAGTAAAGTTGACTTATGTCTAGAATAGACATTTTTCTACTTACCTATGTAATTTGTTTGTATTTTTACGTAGTATAAATGGCTTTTTATTAGATGTTAAAAAAAAATTCTTGTTTTTTAAAACATCTAGTTTCTCAAAGAAAAAGCGGCCATTTTGAATTCTTCGAAAACCGTCTGGCGAACATAAATTTCTAATAAATAGCACTTCAAACGGATTGGTAGTTTTGTTTTACGGCATATCAACCCTTTTTGGGTTATTTAATGCCGAATCTGGTCATTATAGTAAAAGTTTTTATGCTTCAAGTTCTTTATATCTTCAAATGTTTAATCATCGTTTTTGGTTTGGTAGTTTTGTTTTACGGCATATCAACCCTTTTTGGGTTATTTAATGCCGAATCTGGTCATTATAGTAAAAGATTTATGCTTCAAGTTCTAAAAATAAAATAAAAAAGGGGAGGGAGAAAGGGAGAGGGGCTGTTGTTTTTGTTTTTGGTTTTGTAGAACATAATTAAGTTTTACAAAAAAAAACAAAAAAAAACGTCAATGTAGGTGAATTTCGTCTCAGGGAGCCACAGGGCAGCCTGATCTGGTATCACCAGACTTCAAACGGGTTTAAAATACAAACAAATAGCACATGCAAGTTTGAAACTAACTTTTACAGCTTACAGTTACTTTTATTTGTTGTGTATTTGTTTTTTTAGCGTTTTTACTCTGCTGAGTCTCGTAAAAGATGCCCGTAAAAGTGTTTGAATGGCTTTCAATTTGAACTTTCATCTCTAAAGATGGAGTTCGTTAGAAAACAAAAGTTGGAGGTTGAACTTCGACAGGTAAGGGGCATCACAATGGCAGAACATGACGTTGCTCAACGGGGAAATTTTTTTTTTTCCCGAAGAATGCACGCATGTACCAATTTGGATCGCAAATCAAATTGAAAGGAAAAGTCTGTCGCAACAAGAATCTACGAGTAATAATTGGATTTTATTGTATGAAGCGTTGCGTTCTATATGAAAAGCCAACTCGTCGCACACCCAGATTTGGGGGACAATTCAAAACCGCTCGTTTGTTTGTTTGTTTGTATATGATCATTTTCTCCTTTCAATTAGATAGAAAAGTACATTTTATTGCGTTTGGAGCAGTTAATTGATTTAAATTTGTTAATTTTATTGCTTTTCCCACTCCAAAAGACGAAACCCCCACCAATTAAACTTCGGTGATGTCCGCCATTTCCCGGTGAGCCATGATGAAATGAACGATTTAAATATTAAAATAAAAACGTTTACAAACAAACACACACACACACACAAACACACAAAATTATGCAAGTAAATAACAAAATAACTTCTCTTGCATTTGGTAACAGTTATTTGTTGATTATTTGTTTTGTCCCCCCCCCTCTTTTTTAATTTTATTTTTAAATAAAAAATTAAAAAATTTAAAAAAAATGCACCTTTGCCCGAACTTAAAAAATAAAACTTTTTCACAAATAAATTTTAGACATGGCTATATTTTGAATATTACGAGGTTAATATAAATAGTTCCCATAGAAAATGCCTGAGCAATCCTGTCGGCATTACTCATTAGGGGCGCCTCAGGCGATTAGCAATAAATTAACCCCTTTCTCAAAGAGAGAAGGTAAAACGGGGGAGGACAGATGTACTAGAACTGCACAAACCCTCGGCGCCCCCCTCCCCCCTCTCCCCAAAATGGCGGCCGATCTTTTGCTAGCAATAATAAATCGACTGCACAATTCCCGATGACATTTCGGACAAGGAGCAAAGAAGTGGCGGAGATCACATGAGAATATTCCAAGGTTTGCCGGCCATTCCATACGCACCTACACCCTAACCCATCCTTTAATACAGGAAGAAGGGAAACCAAGCACCATCCCTTGTTGCATCATCATCATCGTCATCATCAGCAGCATCAATAACATTACGATCGATTTTCCTGATACGATCTTTTTGGTTTTTTTTTTTTTAATCTGTATATAATTTTATTAATATACATTAAAAATGTCATGTTTAATTCCATTTCAGTCATGGGGGAGTGGTATTACAAAAATAAGACCTGTAATGGGGGAGTGGTATTACAAAAATAAGACCTGTAATGGGGGATTGGTATTACAAAAATAAGACCTGTAATGGGGGAGTGGTATTACAAAAATAAGACCTGTAATGGGGGAGTGGTACTACAAAAATAAGACCTGTAATGGGGGAGTGGTATTACAAAAATAAGACCTGTAATGGGGGAGTGGTATTACAAAAATAAGACCTGTAATGGGGGAGTGGTATTACAAAAATAAGACCTGTAATAGGGGAGTGGTATTACAAAAATAAGACCTG
Source organism: Sepiola atlantica (assembly GCA_963556195.1). Classification (NCBI taxonomy): domain Eukaryota; kingdom Metazoa; phylum Mollusca; class Cephalopoda; order Sepiida; family Sepiolidae; genus Sepiola; species Sepiola atlantica. Next base: position 2,701,543 of record OY744554.1, on the reverse strand, counting down.
TAATGGGGGAGTGGTATTACAAAAATAAGACCTGTAATGGGGGGGGGGGTATTACAAAAATAAGACCTGTAATGGGGGAGTGGTATTACAAAAATAAGACCAGTAATGGGGGAGTGGTATTACAAAAATAAGACCAGTAATGGGGGAGTGGTATTACAAAAATAAGACCTGTAATGGGGGAGTGGTATTACAAAAATAAGTCCTGTAATGGGGGAGTGGTATTACAAAAATAAGACCAGTAATGGGGGAGTGGTATTACAAAACCCATACACATAAAGAGGCTCCGAAGTTATGCCATCGATTTTCTGAACATTCTGTATACAATCACTGTTCGCATAGACGACCAAAGGGTCACGGGTCGTCTATGATCTGTTTTAATGGATGACGTCATCCTGTTGTTACTTCGGTATTTATGACGTCATAAAGGATTTTTATCAACCTGTTTTAATGGATAATCCCTTTGTGACATCATTCATTGTACACGGAGACAAACAGACAAGATAGCAAGCAATATTCAGAGTATTTTTTTTTTATAAGAAATTATATTTATTAAATATTAATTAAAAAAAAAACAAGAATTAAAAAAAATAATAAAACGTCCCCTTTCGAAACCAACA